>CM033465.1:9051537-9486537 GCA_019425755.1 Amaranthus cruentus | reverse complement strand
CTCTTGTTTATGTAGTTTTGTACGTTTTACGAAGTCATTTGGGTTCATTACATATTTCCTCGGTAGACTAGCGAATCATGTGACACTGAAGCTGCTATTGTTTACGTAGTTTTGTACTTTTTAGCGAATAATGATGTCTCTTTATATTACAAATTAGAGACCAAACACGGGTTGGAGAGACTCTTTAAAGCATGGATGAAATAGTTTCTCTAGATGGTGTAACTTTTTCCATGAATGTGATGGGTTTTGTATGTTCCTTTAGCAGTGTTTGGTACTAGCTTGATCATTTTTTGATGGGATTTTTAGATTCATGCATTCTATCTCTGGTGTTGTTTTATATAGGTCTGTGTATTCGTTTGACTTATTATCTTGATTTTCAATGAACAATTATATCTAACGGAATTTTAAACTAATAGGTTTGAAGATTATTCTTTGCGATAGTTTAGTTTATTGCTTTTTTTCCAGGAAACTCGAATCACAAACCATTATCATCAAATTAAATAGTGTAACTTGGGGGACTGCGTGCTACCCACAACTAGTAGACATTAAAAACTTTGAAGTAGATGTTAAACTCAAGCTTATTAGGAAAGGTGGAATTAAAATTTTAATCCTTGAAATAAACATTTAAAGACTTGGAATATGCATTCGAACTTTGTAGTAGGATGCTAAATTTAAGTTGTTAGGAAAAGGAAGGTTAATGCTTGAAATAAACATTTTAAGGCTTGGAATTGATTGATTGATTAAAAATCATTATTGAGCTAGGCAAGTGGAGGTTGCACAAGCGCGACCGTCCACATGAGATTCACTCTTAATAATGAGGCAACTACCTTTGTTTTTTCGAATGAGTGATCAATATACTGAGACTTAGTGAGAATCGAATTTTGTCTTAGTCAGACAAGTACACCTTTTCTCAAGTAAGATCTTGACTTCTTGAGTCCAATCCACACTCTGACATTCTCATCCTTAGTCATATCCGGTAATAATTAAAATAAAAATAAATGAGATTTAGTACGTGTGCTGACCTAAAACTAAAACTTCATCAAGTTTATTTTATACTTCTAACAAATCCAAGACACTTGTCTAACCAAAGCCAAAATTATAGTACTAGTTAACCATTTGCACTTGAGCACCAAAATTATACTAGTGTCTGTAGTTTTTATAGCATCACCTATAATCATATCAGAATCATAATAACAATTTACATACAATAAAAAAATAGAGTTTAAAAATAGTATTAAGTTATTACCAACTCAAATGAGAATCATAGGTTGCCAAGGGTTAAAATCTTACCACTTTGTTGAAGTAAGAGCCAATTCCCATTGTATTGAAGATGACTTGCACTTGAGAGTGGTGTGGGGTGTGCCATGAGGAATGAGATGTTAAGGTTTGGATCAGTTGATAAAGTGATCAATGATGATCATTCATATGGAGAGCTTTGCGCAAGGCATTGAGTGGCTTGATCAAAACAAGAGTGCACAACATGAAGTTTAGCTTGTGCCTTGAACAAAGCAAGGCACAAGAAGAGGCATGCTCGAACAAGGCAACATGTGTACAGCAGACAGAAGGCTATTGATCTGGCCGCTCGTTCGAGCGTGTGGTCCAAGGGCCAAATCAGCGTTTTTCAGATATTATGCTTGGGACAAAGCTTTTGTCCTAGCCTACTAGGGCTTCCAATATGCTGAGAGACTATATAAAAGGGTCTGTAAAGAGACCAATACAAGTGAGGCAACTATGGTTATCACTATTAGAGTTTCTTCTTCTTTGTATTAGTGTGTTTAAGTGAGACCTCCATTAAAGGTGAGGTCTTTACCTTGAGATAATGTTTTCAAACCTTGAGTGAGTTTAGTCATTGATGAATGTTGATTCATTAATGATAAGAAACTTGCTTTGATTGATATGTATCTTTTAGATACCTCATTAATCTTTGTGTTCTTGTCCATTGTTATTGTGCTCTGTTAAACATTATGAGATGGATGGACTAGTATCTCAACCAAAAACCACAAATCAAATTCATATTTTCTTTAAATTTCATCTATATACTTTATCTTTTTATCTCAGCCTCCTGCAAGTCTGCAGCATGTCCTTGTAGAAAATGTTAAGGATGGAAACCAAAAACAGAAATCAAATTCATATTGTATAGTAATATACAATCTAGGGAATGGGGGATTCCGGATTCCAGCAGAGTTCATAATGCATTTTATCTGATAAATTCAAACATAAACACTAGGAAAACCTTATATTCAAACAAACATAAGTGTACTGTACACAACGAAATTAGATTGCCATATTATAAACACATATGTAACAGACATTCCAAGAAATATAAATCAAATTCATTAAGGCATTAACACAAACACCTTACATGCAACCCAGAAGCCTTCATTATTCCATAATTTACACAACCTTAATTCGATTTCTGAGCTTCCTCAAGCTTAGAAGCCTCAAGATCAGCAGCTTTCTGAAGCAAATTCTCAGTCCCATCTTCAAGAATCATCTGAATAGGACATTCACCCAACCCATCAGCAATCGCAAGCATAATCTTCTTCATCTCGCATCGAAACTCTTCAAGATCAACAGTCCCATTATGATCAATGTCAAACCCATCAAAGATTGAGTCATAAAGGGCTGTTAATTGGGTCGGAGTTGGCCCACCCACGTCAACCCCGAAATGGGTCTCGATAAGTCGCATGGATTCAAAAGCCTTGCGGAGTTCGGATCGAGAGAGGGTTCCATCATGATTAAGATCAAATGATGCGAATGATTCGTTGATGCTTTTGTTGAATTGGGGTTCGTCTTCTACGAATGATCTTACGGTTGATCCATCGATTATTACCACGCCCATTTTGTTGTTTGTTTGGTTGAATTGAATTGATACACTCACTCTGTTTTTGAGGTCAAGGATGATTTTTGGTTTAGGTTTTGGGTAAGATTTTTGTTTAACTAAATACAAATGTTGATGATTCAAGGTCCGGCCGACAAATATTTTGATGGAATTTGACTCGAATAAAACTATTTATATGCACTTTTTTTATTAGGTCAAGTATAGGGCTGTAAATTCGGTTACTCGATTGGGTTTTGGGTCGGATTTCATCGGGTTCAGATGATTCAGGTTTTTTCAGGTGATTTAGCGCTTTGAATCGGGTCGATTCGGTTACGGGTCCAATCGAGAACGGGTTTGTATCGGGTCGATACCACATTGGGTCGGTTTCGGTTTCGGGTCATATCCATTTCAGTTTGGATTTGTATCGGGTTCGGTTAACACAATTCAGATCCAAATCGGTTATGCTGCAAGTCGAATCGAGTTCGATTAAACTATGGGTCGGGTCATTTTGGTTTTAGGTTTACGTTAATTTGGATTATTTTGGTTCGGGTTGACTTAGGATCGATTATATCATTTTTGAGTTGTGCATTCTTAGGATTCGAGTCGATTAAAATCCAATTCAATTGAGTTTTATATGAAATGAAATTTATGGTTATTATACAATTGATTTATATTGAAATCGTTTGTGATTGGAGAAGGGAGAGTTGTAGTCGGTTAATTAAGTTGTCGGTTAATAGACAAATTTGGTTTAGCCTAAAATAAAGTCGATAAGATTTGATTGTGGACTTGTATTTATTATTTAATTTTAGATAAAATAAAGTTGATTCAATTCAATCAAACTTATTATTAACTGAATTAAATTTGATACGGTTAAATCAAATTATATCGCTTAATCACATTGTCGGGTTAATCTCGAGTGTTAATTATGGGTCATTTTAGGTGGGATTACGTTGAGTACCTATCGGGTTAAAGACGGGTTCGAGTTGTAACAGGTCGAATGCAAATCGAGTTCGGTTAATCACATTGTCGGATCAATTTCGAGTGTCGGTTGTTCTCGAGTCGGGTACCGGTTGATTATTGGTCTAAAATAATCGGGTACATGTCGGGTTACGGGTCAACATCAGGTCGAGTTTCGATCGGTTACAGGCAACTGCACCTCGGGTCAACCAACGGGTCGGATACAAGTCGATTACGGGCGGTATTACAGGTCGGGTCAATTTTTTACAGCTCTAGTCAAGTATACTCCATTTTGCAATAATTTTTTATTATTGGACTGTTTAATCTAAATATGAGGCCTATGTTACGATGATACTATATAAATTTAGGATTTTTATTTTGAATTGTCTTACTTATTTTGATTACATGGCCTTGTGATGCTCAATGTATACTTCCTCTTCGAGTTCTCTATTTTGAAATATTGACTTGACATCGACATGAAAAAATGGTAGTCTATATTGTGTGCCAAGATTATTTTGATGGTCTTCAAGCGAACAACCGAAGCATACGTTTCGTTGAAGTTGATGGCCGACTGTTGGGTGTATCTTTTAACCATGAGCGTAGCTTTGTACTGTATAGCTTTTTCCATCCAAGTCCATTCAGCTGTTTTGTGGCCCTTGAGATGATCAACTCATAAGATTTGGGCTTATAGAGACGATAATCTTTGATTTCGTTACTGTATAGAATGAAAATGCATTTTTCTCCTTCCTCATTGAGATTTCAAAAGTATTCAAAGAGAATAAGATAGAGTAGCCGAAGGAAATTAGTGTTCTTTGATCAAGTGTAATTACTATATATATAAATGGGACAAATTACGAAGATAAAATACATTCGATTATTTTAGGTGGTTTTGCTAGAAACCAACTATGATCTATATCTAATATGATTAATTTACTACTATTATAATCGGGTACTATAAGGTCACACATATAAGTAATTTATCGGATATATATTTACACCAAGAACATAAGATGCTCATTGGATACTTAAAGTATGAGGAGTTATACATGGATTGAATATAGGTTTAATTGTGAATTAAAACATCTACTTTATCATCATAAGTGTTACTTGAAAAGTGAAGAGTTACCAGTGGTTTAATTGTGTGTTTTAATTGAAAATTAAAACAAACATTATGTATCGACAATAAGACATGTAAAGGTTACATTTCTGTGTATAAATAGATGTACTATGTTCATCTTTTACATAAACTCCATTATTTCTAGTATTCTCTACACACTCGTATGCTTCACCTAAAAAGTAATGAGAAAAGGGGTTTTTCATATTCCGCAGTAGCATGCGTGGTGATCTGTTCGATGCTTGTACACCAACTTTAGAGGATCGACATTTGACGTTCTATTATCTCTTTTTGTATATTTCATATCCGATCATATAACGTTGAATGCACGCATCAAGAGTATGATATTCTTCTAAATCTGATAATTCATATTATGATATGCATGTGATTCTGTTTAGATGTTAAAAAAATAATTTCTTGTAATTTCGCAATATACATCTATATTAGTAGAGCAGCAAAATTAGAGGGTTTATATTTTATAGGGTAATTATTGGATATTAGATATTGAATATACGTTATCTTGACTGTTAGTATATCTCATGGAACATTTTTTAGGACACTTCCGATACTCCGCACAAGGCAGTGTTCGAGTGGGAGTTTTATTTTTTCTGAAAAATACGGACAAATCATATTTGTTCTGCGAATAAGGGAATGTAGATGGATGCGCGCAATTATGAAAGCTTGGAACTACTTTGAAAAAAGTTATTTCAATGGGCCATACTGCATCCATCAAGAAGGATTTTGACAATGGGTCGGACTCGGCTCGGATTATACATACTCCGACTTTACTCCGGATAATAGTCGGACTTTTGTTTTCAGTCCACCTCCACTCGGAGTCGGATTATGCATACTCCAAGTTTGCCCCAACTCGGACTCTCGGATCTCCAACGGAGTCGGATGTAGAGTCGGATTATTATCAAACATATCGTTGTGCTATTGTAGTAAAGATTTTTAAAGCATATAAAATTACAAAATATATTTTTCAAATACAATTTAACAAAAAAATATGTACTTTGATTTGAATTCTATTTTAACAAGAGAAATAATCCTACTACTAAAATTTAACAAAATTTTCTCGTATTTTAATTTGGCGTATTTAATTTCTCTTGGTTTCATTTGTCTTATCTTGATTCATTAATCTAAATAAAAATACCAAGTAGTTTTTCAAAATCGAAAATTACAATTAGTATGAGAGAGAGCTTGAATTAGTCACATTTAGAGTTTTAAACGAAACAAAATATTAGTGTAAAAGTCAAATTCAAAGTCGGATGTCCTTCAGGGTCGGAGTTGGGTCGGAGTCTCGGATTTTTAATAAGGTCCAACTCCGATCCGTCTCTAACTCGAACTCGGATCGTAAAGTCGGAGTCGGATGACTTTTTCCTCGGACTCGAATCGGATTACTTTCCTCGGATCGAGTCGGACTATGGTCGGATTCGGACTAAATTGTCATCCCTCGACTTGAACCTAATTGTATCATACCAGTATACACCTCATATCATTCATACAAAAACAATAAATAAACAAAATAAATTTTCCTGGATCTAAGATCCAAAATGACAACTATTGATATACCTAGGGGATAAGAATTCTAAATTAACTAAATATATAATTTTACACAAATAAATTTCTAATATAAAATATCTAACGAAAAAATTTTCTAATAAATCTATAATCTATAACTATTACTAAAACAAAACACCGCTGATATCATCACCTTTTAAAATCGCTTATGTGTCACTCTCTCATTGAAAATTTTCCCTCCAAAATGTAATGATGATGTCATTGCCATTATGATTATCTTTGACTTTACTATTTTCAAATTTTCTATTGATTATATTTTTACTTTTTAGGTCCAATCATTTAATGTATTAAAAAAATATATATTATATTTAATTATAAAATCTTTTCAATTTTATTATTAAAGGAGTATTATATAGTGTATTGGATATTTTAATATTATTAAAACATACTATACTTTTATTAGGATTTTTTTTTGTTATATATGCCTAATTGGTTCCTTAAATGCGATGCTTAATTCTAATATGATTTATGTTGTGACTATCTTCATATAAGTCACTTATATTTTTTATGAAAAAATATCTTTTTCGTTTGAACTATTTTAAAATAATTTTACATATTTCTTTGTTATAATATTTGAGTTTAAAATGTCTTATTAATAGTAGTAATATTTAATATAAATTAATGTAATTATTTTTGTTAGCAAAAATTAGTATGTTATTTTTTATTAAAAAATTATAATTTCGTATTTTATACTCCATGTACAAACCATTTGCTCTTTAATTCAAAATAAAAATAGAAAAGTATAAATATAATTGTATTAAATGTATAATTAATTTTTTTATCTTTTGTTGTGATTTTTTTTGTCGTGAATTAAATTTTCACAACCGCCTGGGCGCAATATGCAAAATATGATACAATGTAGGTAACGTATACAATTGTTTAGAGTAAAATGAGATAGGAGTATAAGTATAATGTAAAATTTATTTCTTAAAGTTTTAATTTCTTAATTTATAAAAAATATATTAGAAAATTTGATAAAGCCGCGTGCATCGCACGGGCACTATCTAGTATATAAAATAACATAAAAACTTGTATGCAACGGTCGTATGGGTGCAACCACTCCTATATGGGCCAAATAATCCACCGGCTTAATTTTATGTAAATTTTTAATATTTTTATATTAAATTTAAGACTTAAAAGATCAAATTCAACACTTTAATGGCCAAATCTAAGACTTAAAAGATTAATTTAAGACTTAAATTGATTCAATTCTTAAATTTGATATTATAATTTTTTTTTAAAAAAAATTCCAATTTCAAGACTTTAAAGGCCAACCAAAGGCTTAAAAGACTAAAACGTTATCTTCAATTTGGCCTTTTAAGTCTCAGTTTTGGATTAAAAAAACATCTATATATAAAGAAAAAAAAAATTTATTAGTTTGACCTTTATTGAGGAAATGTTTGAAATTGGTAACTTAAGTATTGAAATTGACATTTTAAGTCTTGAAATAGGCATTTTAAGTTTTGACTTAAAGCATATATTTGGGTTTTTCAATGGGAAGAATTCTTTTGGTTGCATGTGAATGGCGCTCTCACGGGAGATTAACTGATAAAATAATGAAAATAAATATTTTATCTTATACTCTCTGACATTATTTGTCCTTTCAATAAATTTTTTTTCGAATTTCAATGCAAACTTCAAAATCAAGTAATTTTAATTGTAAATTTTAAAAATTTTAAAAAGTTGATACTCCCTTCAATCTACTACTGATGTTCCATTTACGTTATGCACTTTATCCAATGCACTTATTTAATCCTTAATATCTCTAATTGCGTATAATTAAAAATTATGGAAAATTGATATAAATAATGCTTGAATTGAGATGAATCAAATAAGATCCCACATAACTATGTTTTAAGTTATAGATTAATAATAAAATACAAATTAAGAATAAGAGATGAAGTGTCAATAAAGCAAATGAGATGCTATGCTGAATTGGAGGGAGTAGTAATTAGAAAAATTAAGACGAATCTATCAATATCCAATATGAATATAACAGGAAAAAATATATATGTCTGATGCAATATGAAATAGAGGACGGTGTTATGATAGGTTGTCATACTCATACTATAGCAGTACCTTCTATTCAGCCTATTAGTTCCATTTGATTTTTCACACTTGCCGAGACAACATTTTAACCCTTTGTATCTCTAATTGTTTTTAATTAAAAATTATAAAAAGTAGATATGAATAATCCTTGTATTGAGACGAATTAAACAAGATCCTACATGATTATGTTTTAACTTATAGATTAAGAATAAAATATAACTTAAGAATAATAAGTGAATAATGAAAAAAAATCAATGAGACTAAGTGGTAGGATAGGAGGAGTAATAAATCTCTCGTCAATTTAGTTCAATGATACTCTTCAATAAAATAGTTTTTATTTGATTTGTCCAAACATAATCATTTTAAGTAATGCGGCCCCTCAAGTTACAATATCGAATTCCACAATGCTATTTTATACAATTCTGTTAACAATAATACGAAAGAAAATATTAGAAGCTCAATGTCTTGATACAGAGGGAGTAACCATACCCAAAGTTTACTTCCTTCCATACTAAATTTTGAGCAAGATAAAATCTTAGTCTTTGGAGGAACTTCCTTCCATAGTATGATACATTGAATTCTTGGAAACCAAATTTCATATAATTTACTTGCGCATCACTTATGCTTTTATTCAATTTACCGTATATTACTTTTATCTAATTTTTCATACGAAGACTAAAGACGACTTGGAAGACAGGAGTGGATCGGAAAGAATATGAATAATTTGGACTTTGAAATTAAAATGGTTGAAAATCGGAACGAAAAAAGAACTCATATGGACGATCATTGAAATGATATATTGATTCATGGAGTCTCAATCTCAAGGGATTAAGGCTCTGACATTGTTTTGTTTACTTTTATCTTATAAGTAACTAAATGGTATATTTCTCATAGCTGTCATGATTGTACTTTTAATTTGATTAATAATTTCACAAAAAATGAGTAATAACAGTTGAACAATTGTTTTGTAGCATTTGTCAAATAAAACAAACATCAACAGAAGCGCCTACAATGTGATGCAAAATTATTGAAAATAATAACCTCTTGAAGACTGCAATAATAAAACAGCCCTTGTTGTACCATCTCACCGTGAGACGAGTCCATACAAAAGGTCTATTTTGTATTATTGGGCTATTTAACCCAAGTATGAGACACGTCTCATGGTGAGACCATTTCATACTAAAAAAATAGTCAAGTTATTTAATGTACCAAAATTTCTTGATTTTTCAACAAAACACACACTTAATAATTTTGGAAAAAATGCGACTATATATATATATATATATATATATATATATATATATATATATATATATATATATAGATATATATATATATATATATATATATATATATATATATATATATATATATAGAGGAAGAAGTTCCAGTGAGAACCATCCTTATATGAGAACGTGAGAACCAATCAGCCTTACAAAAAAGTGTTAATTTTTATAAAGTGTTACTTCTGGACAAAAAGGTGTTACTGTATTTTATATACTATTAGGCAAAAAAGTGTTACTTTAAGAAAAAAATTCTGAAAAAAACTCATAAAAAGGTGTTACTTTTTACATAAAAATGTGTTACTATTCGAAAAAAACGTGTTACTTTTTAATATTTTTGTTTTTTTGAAAAAAATATTTTTTTAAAGTAACACTTTTAGCTAAAAAGTAAAACTTTTTTAAAACAAAAGTAACTTTTTGTTCAAAGTAACAATTTTATTAGGAGTTTGGTTCTCATGGTTCATAGCTGGTTCTCACTGAATGACTATATATATATATATATATATATATATATATATATATATATATATATATACATATATATATATATATATATATATATATATATATATATATGTATATTATTTTTGATATGAAAATTGGATAAGTAATTTGTTTAATTTTATTACTTTTGACCCAATCGACAAAAAGGAACTTTTTTTTTTTAAGCTTAATTTCCAAAATATTTTAGAAAATAGGTGTCTCCCCAAAGTATTTTAGAAAATAAGCTTCTTGCCCAAAACCGCTACTTCAAGTAGCGTTTTTGTCCCGTCGAGGATAAGAAAAAAATTTTTTTAGGTAAATACCCAAACCGCTACTTGAAGTAGCGGTTTTGGGCCTTGCAAATTTTTTTTTATTTTTTTTTGTATTAAAGACCAAACCGCCACTTCAAGTAGCGGTTTTGGTCTCGTAAAATTTTTTTTATTTTCTAGTAAATCGCTCAATGAAGTAGCGGTTTTACCTGCGGATAAAACATCCAGTAACTTTATTTCGCCTCATTTCCCATTTCTCTCTTTCACAAACAAACCCTAAAACCTCCAAAGTCTATCTATCCTCCTTCAATTTCTTCCCCATTTTTGTTGTAATTGTTATCATTCTTCTTAATTTTTAACTTTATTGTTGGATCTACTTTGTAAAGGTGAGTTTTTTGGGTCATTAAACTAATTTCCATTGATTTTTAATGTTTGAGTTTCTTGTAATAATGGTGATTTTTTTTTTCTTATGCAGGAATTGATTTTGGTTCTACACCTTATATAATTGAGGTAATTTTATAAACTTTATTAAATTATGGATTGTCCTTTGGTGTGTAGATGCAATGGTGTTGTTAATGAAAGTAATAACTTAGTGATATATGAAGGTGGAAATTTAAGACCAATTGTTGCAAGAATTGATATGTCTCTTTGTGAGTTTGTTGAGTTGTTGTATAAAGTGTGTGGCTTTGATAAACATATGGTAAATTAAGGTTGAAAATGAAATACCCTACTAGCCAATCAACCTTTACTGTGGTGCCACTTGATGATGAGTACTCAATGAATGCTTTGTGGGCTCTTGTTAGGAATTTGGGGTGTACTAGTACGGAGATATATATTGAACAAGTACCTATAAATTTCAATGAAAATGTCCCTTCTTCGGCTCCATTCATGCAATCATTCACTGGAATGATGGAGCATTTATCTCAATTCGATCGCCCTCCTTCCCAAATGTTCACTCCTGTGTCTAATAATGTTAGAACCGAATCAAGTTCTAGCCCACAATACTATGACTCTATTCAACAATATGTGTCCAATGAGGAAGAAACTTATCTTGAGAATGACAGAGTAAGTTATGATGAAGGGCTTGAACTTGATGAGGGAGACGATGAACTTGATGGGTTGACTGATGAGGGAGATTATGAAAATGATGGGTTGAGTGATGAGGGAGAAGAGAATGATGAAGGAGTTGAACGTGAACAACAACTTCAACTTGTTAATGTACAACCTACACAGACCACATCGTCTTCTATTCCTTTTTATGATCAATTAGAAGAGCATGTAGATAGGGGTATGGAGTTTGTTAAGGGTATGGAGTTTTCGAGTAAGAAAAACTTGATTGAAGCAGTGAAGAGTTATTGCATTAAGGTGAATCAATCATACACTTGTCGAACATCTAACAAAACTGTGCTTGATTTAGTTTGTCCCAATTCCTGTGGTTGGAAACTTCGTGCTCGCCAAAAGAATGTGTGGACCATAGTGACTTATAAAGGTCCACATACTTGTGTTAGTGACAACCATAGCTTGGGTGCACGCCATTTGAATTCATCTATCATTGGTTAATTATATAAAGTTACTGGATGTTTTATCCGCAGGCAAAACCGCTACTTCATTGAGCGATTTACTAGAAAACAAAAAATAAAAAAAAAAATTTACGAGACCAAAACCGCTACTTGAAGTGGCGGTTTGGTCTTTAATACAAAAAAAAATAAATTGCAAGGCCCAAAACCGCTACTTCAAGTAGCGGTTTGGGTATTTACCTATAAAAAAAAAATTTCTTAGCCTCGACGGGACAAAAACGCTACTTGAAGTAGCGATTTAGTGCAAGAAGCTTATTTTCTAAAATACTTTGGGGAGGCACCTATTTTTTAAAACACTTTGGAAATTAAGCTTAAAAAAAAGTTCGACAAAAAGCTTAGCCTTATGCAAACTCCAATTAAATTAATGCTAATATATACAGTACTACCAAACCTTCACTTACCAACAGTATTAAATTAAATGAAATCAACTAAAAAAAGTGAAGTCCATAAATTCATAGCAGAGATATTGCTTTAGTGCAAAAAATTTCTCTGCCTTCCAAATTAAGATGATAAGTTATAAGACTTGAATCACAGTTTTCACTAATTTGATTGAAGATTTGTTCACCAACTTCAGAATCTTCAGCATTCTGAGAAGCATCTTCAAGGTTTCCGACTATTTGAACGGATTCATGAGGTAGGTGTCTCTGCGATGATGATCGTATTTCCCATGAAAGAACCTGCTTAATCAATTTCTGCATTTCGTTGGGCGATGAATACAAATCCCTATGCAACGAATATCGACACACAGATAGAACAACAACTCTCCAAACAATGAAATTTGAGACACTCAATAACATGTACAACAAAGTCTCTTATCATCATGGCATCACAGACATACTTCCTCTTAAAAGGGATTAATTGCTACACTTCTTGTTTTCACACTATTCAATGCTCTATTTTGATCCTTAATATCTTAAATTGCGCATAGTTAAAAATTACAAAAAGTTGACATCATGAAAACATACATTGACATACGAGATGAATCAAGCAAGAACCCACTTGACTAAGCTTTCTCATACATTTATAATAAAAAAGTGAAACAATATAGATCAATAAATAATTACTATGTAAGTGTAACAACAACCAATTCAATGAAAGTGGACACAAACTCGCCAACATCATTTGGGTCTAAGTGTTTCATATTTATCATGGGACAAGGTATGTCAACCATCAAAGGAATCTTATTACATGGTGCATACATCAAATTCTTACAAAAGAAATTCGAAGTTCCAACGGATGCCAATAGTAACCACACAACAACATTCATTACCCCTGTTTTTTATGTCATTAATTCATTACCCCAACGCCATCACCAGCTCTCCCACCTAGATGGGATTTAGGAGGTTAGATATACTGATATACGCAACTTAAGCCTAGTTATTGATAATAACTAAGAGTTTGTTTCCGATTGACCCTTGATAGAAAACATGTCCACACATGACACATAAGTAAAAAGCGCACATGGATATAGTAAGAGTAATAACACATCAATCTTAAAATTAATCTTACTTGAAAGTCCCAAGTCTGGCTGCTGTATATGTGGCTTGCCTGAGCAACCCAGCAGACAAACCCTACACCCAAAAGAGATCATAATGTTACAGAAGCCAAACAAATAAACCACTACCAAGCAAATTAATCACATCTACAATGCAAATCAAGTCTATTTCCGTCATAAACCCATGTCCCAATCGTGTCAGGAACCGATCTTTGTTAGTGTATTACGCCATACAAGATAATTTCATTAATCACTATTACTAAGCAGCAATACAATAGTGTAATGCACAAAATCAACAAAAAGAACCACTTTTTGAACCAGTTTAGGTACCCTAATCTTCCATCTATCAGTCACCAAACACAACCATGGACCCATTTATACTTTGAAACCATTGCAGCTTTGTTAACAACTAAAATTCTACTGGATGGACCGTAACGATGAAATAAATAACGAATCAAATTTGACAAAAATATTTTGAAAAAATACTGATTAGTAGTATAAGCTAAGAGAAAAATCACAAAAAGGTACGAAAATGCGAGAATGGCTTGAAGATCTTACCACCATTATGAACAGACAATGAACCCTCTTTGAGAAAAGAAGCAGCTGCACTTGATTTTAAATTTTCAATTGACCAAGTAGCTAGTTCAGGTATGTGCTCGATTCCAACTGCAAGACCCTGTGATCCAACCATCACGGCAAAACATGTAGGTAAGTATCCCGTAATGCAACCATATTCCCAGCATAAAAGGTTACCCTTAAGAAAACTATTCACCGTAAAAATCAACCTCAACCAACAGCACTTCCCAAGAGAAAAGTAAAAGTAGGCCAAGTAAAACGGTTGCCTACAACCTGATCATGCTTCTTCCCTAGCATTCTATTCTTACAAAATAAAGCAAAATGAAACTCACATTCAGCCTTCTAAAAACCCTTAATATCACAAGCCCAAGATTAAATCAAGCAAGCCAAAAAGAGCAGCAGAAACATCAAACCCACGAACCAAAATCACGCAAGCCAAGAAAAGCAGTAAAAGCATCAAATCTTGAAACAAAGCAAGCTTAGTATGATAAGGGTATTCATAGCTCTTGTATATAGCTTAGTAATAAAGTGGACAACTGGCAATAGTTTGTTATAACAGCTTCATATGTATTAGTATATAAAGACACATGTACTCTTTTACCTAGTGTGTAATATACAATACTCTTGCATTCTTCTTTCTTTTCTCTGATGCTTCTGCTGTACCAATAACATGGTATCAGAGTAGGTTTTACAACCTGCCAAGAAAAGGACCATTCATTACAGATTCTTGCGTGTTCTTTCAACTCTTGAACGCTTTTTCTGTCTTTTTCTCTTTTTTTTCTCTTCCGCCATTGTCATGGCTGGTTCTTCAACCAATACTTCATCTGAAAATCAAGAATCGCTACATTCCACCACTGATTTGACTCAGAGTCCAGCCTCGGTGTACTATTTACATCCCTCCGATCATGCTAGCAGCAAGCTCGTTAGTTCTCCGTTCGATGGAACTGGATTTGGCGACTGGAAAAGGTCAGTGATGATCGGTCTTATCGCAAAAAATAAGCTTTGCTTTGTGGAAGGTTCTCTTCCTAAACCAGCTGATGATGCCTCACACATGAAAGTGTGGGAGAGATGCAATAATATGGTTATCGGTTGGTTGATTGCATCTCTTGATCGCGTTGTTGCCAGGAGCGTCATGTATAACAAATGTGCATCTGAAATTTGGTCCGATCTTGAAGAGCGTTTTGGCGTCTCTACCTCTGCACAGATTTATGCCCTACATGAGGAATTATCAAATCTTTCACAGGAACCTAATATGAGTATTACTGAATTTAAATCCATTACCTACTTGCATTTGTAATGGTTGTAGCTGCACTCTAACTAAGAAGGTTTTAAAACTTCAACAAGACCACCGGTTAATGAGCTTCCTTATGAAAGTTGATGATCAATTTAGTCATGTGAAAACCAACATCCTTATGCTTTCTGAACTCCCTAATGTATCCACTGCATATCGTATGTTGTTTCAAGAACAAAAACATAAAGAGCTTGCTCGTATCCATACATCTTCTCCACCTTCTGATTCAATGGCCTTTGTTGCTCACAAGAAACCGTACCATGACCGTCCTCAACCTCTCAATCGTTTTCATAAACCTTCTTCCTCTGATTCTGGTTCATTTTCTCGCCCTAAACCTGGCATTGGCTACAAATGCACTTCCAGTTACTTTTGTGACCATTGTAAGGTCCATGGACATTCAGTTGAACGCTGTTTTAAGCTTAATGGCTATCCCTCCGGTTTTAAACCTAAGAAATTTGCTGGCTGTGTAAAGGAGGATGATCCTAAACCTGATTTTGAGAGTCTTGGTTTCACTACTGCTCAATTAGACGGTCTCATGCAATTCCTCAGTAAAAAAAAGGAGTCTTCTATTCCTGCTACTCCCATGGAACTTGATCCTATCCCTAGCTCGGCTAATCTCGCCGGTAAATTTTGCTTTCTCTCCAAAGCTACTAATTCTCGGTGGATTATTAATAGTGGTGCTACGGACCACATGTGTAACTCTTGTTACTATACATGAAATTCTTGGAGCCAAACACAACATTACTGTTCCGGATGGTTGAAAGGTACTCGTTGATCATTGTGGTGATGTTCTTTTAATGGATGGTCTTGTGCTCAAACAAGTGCTATATGTTCCTGATTTTCAATTCAACCTCATTTCTGTGCCTAAGCTTTGTATTGATGAGTGTACTACTGTTTCTTTTACTAATGATACTTGTGTTCTTCAGGGCCCTACAAAGACAAGAGTTCTTGGTAATCTTTCTAATGGCCTTTACTATGCTGTTGTTCCTACTCCCACTCCTTGTCACAACAATACCTCCTGTGTTACTGCTGCTCTTTCTTGCACCAATAAGACATCCATCGATCTTGCTAAGCTTTGGCATCTTCGACTAGGACATATACCATTCTCACAGCTTAATATTTTACTTCCTAATTTTAATGTAAATAAATTCAATGCATCCAAATTTTGTACTATTTGTCCTGCGGCTAAGCAAACTCGATGTCCCTTTTCCCTTAGCTCTATCAAAACTACTCGACATTTCCAAATGATACATGTCGACGTTTGGGGTCCGTATAGACATTCTACTCACGATGATTGTAAATTTTTCCTTACTATTGTCGATGATTTCACTCGATGCACTTGGTTATATTTGATGCGTATTAAATCACAATATTCTACTTTTATCCAACATTTCATGCTTATGTTACCACTCAATTCAACGCCCCAATTCAAATCATCGGCTCCGATAATGCTAAAGAGATTTGTGATAGTGCATCCAAAGCTTTTTATCTACGTCATGGCATCATACATCAAACTTGATGTCGTGATACCCCTCAACAAAATGGGGTAGTTGAACGTAAGCACCGCCATCTTCTTGACGTGGCTCGCGCCCTTTCCTTCCAATCCAACCTCCCTCCTCATTTTTGGGGAGAATGTGTCAAAACTGCTACCTATCTTATTAATAGGACTCCCTTATCTGTTTTGGGTCATATCTCACCTTTTGAGAAACTTTATGGAGAACCTTCCAATCTTACCCATCTTAGGTCCTTTGTGTGCCTTTGTTTTGTCTCTACCCTTAAACACAACCGGTCAAAATTTCAAGCTACAGCTGATATTTCTATATTTGTGGGCTACTCCCTCACCCGAAAAGCCTACAAGACTTACAATCCCTCTACAAACTCCTTTGTCTTTTCCCGTGATGTCACATTCCATGAACACTAATTTCCCTATCACTCTACTACTTCCCCTACTTCTCCTTTATCTACTTTTTACCTTCCCACATCTACTCCCTTACCCTCTTATGATGATAACATTTTACCATCTACCATTTCTAATAAACCCACTGATGTACCACCTCCTTCTCCTACTATCCCACCTTCCACTTCCTCTTCTAATACTCCTGATATTTCGCCTACCTTGGTCTTACCTCCCTGAAACCGGTTACCTTACATTGCGACAACATGTCCGCTTTACATATTGCTCAGAACCCCGTCTTTCATGAACACACCAAACATTTGGAGATTGACTGTCACTTTACGCGTGAAAAAGTCATGGAGGGGCTTCTTCAACTCACGTATCTTCCCACTTTCTCACAGCTTGCAGATGTGTTTACTAAGATAATACCTTCAGGACAATTTCGCCATCTCCTTGCCAAACTTTTCATGTTTGTCCCTGCCCAGTTTGAGGGGGGGTTATAAGGGTATTCATAGCTCTTGTATATAGCTTTGTAATAAAGTGGACAGTTGGCAATAGTTTGTTATAACAGCTTCCATATGTATTAGTATATAAAGACACATGTACTCTTTTACCTAGTGTGTAATATACAATACTCTTGCATTCTTCTTTCTTTTCTCTGATGCTTCTGCTGTACCAATAACATAGTAAACAGGTTTAGCACAAATAATGGTAGAGAAAGCATTTTTGCTGAATAAAATACACAAACATTGGAGTTTCAAATGTTGTTCAACCATTAAAATCCTAAAAAACAAACACAGGAAATCAGGAAAAAGTAGAAAAACCACAAACTAAACTCACCTCAACTAATTGTTGTCAAATGATTCAATGTATTTATTGAAATCCCTAATTTACATATATAGAAATAATAATTTTTCACCATGAATTTACCCAAAAGAAAGAGAGACAAAGTATTTACCCAAGTATTTCCTCTGTCATCGAAAATTTGCCTAATTCATCAAATTTTATATTTTATCATATTCAAAAAGTCTCCTGAGGGACCGTCTCTTCGAGAGACATCGCTTAGGCCCAGTCTATTAGAGTTTAATACTTACTCTTACTTTATATTTTCCTTTATGGGCCGATCCAATCAGAGTTGGTCTCTCAAAGAGAACGTCTCTCACAAGAATTTGTGTATCGTATTTTATTTTTTTAAAGCTAGTTTCTTTGGGTGACATATCTCAAGCCTAACCCATTAAAGATTAATGAGGACTTACATTATCCTCAATACTTATCGTATCTTTAATGCATGTTTTCAATATCTTAAATGTCTACTTTTAATATCTTAATGTTTACTTACGATATTTTAAAAACTTTATAATGGACAGTTCTAATTAGAGATTCTCACACGAATTTGTGTGTTTTTTTTTATAAATTCTAATCTATAAATTTGCCTAATCATGCTCTTCAATATACTTCCTCCGTTCCATTTTACTTGCAACACTTACCGTTTTCGGAAGTTTCATATTACTTGCAACATTACTATTTTTGGCAAAAATAATCTACTTATTTTATCCTCACTTTATTCCTATCCCACTATCACCATCAATCATACATCATCCCATTAATTATTTAATATACCCACAAGTCACAACCACTATCTACTTATAATAATTTTTTTTTATTTCTACCCTACATATCACCATCAATCATACATCACCCCTACTTTTACCATACTGATTTGACGGCCCTAAAAAATGTGTCAAACCCAACAATGCAACTAAAACGGAATAGAGGAAGTAATAACTTTTTTAATTCTAAAAATAAAAATAGCAAATTTGAAAACGTGAAGATAGAGGGGAGTAGAAATAGGAACACAAACCACAGTTGACAGCGGAAAACAAATGTCAAAAAATGCCACGCGGTACGTAACCTTCCTGGTCATTTCAAGAAAATTTTAAATAAATCCACTCTAAATACCATTAAATTCATCACTTTAAGTTTGTCTTTTTTGTCTATTTTTTTACTCTCTTTAATTTTTTTTAATTGTCACCTTTTTTTTTTTTAGACAGTTTACTGCTTACCTTTATTGTGTTATTTCATTTTAAGATATTCATTTTTTGGGGCTTTTTATTTTCTTAATATAAAAAATACTTAACGATGCAAATGAATCTATTATTTTAGGTGATTTTATATTTTTTTTAATATAAAAAGCATCTAATATTGCTTATTGATCTATTATTTTATCTACTAGCAAATATTAAATGCGTAATCTCAGTATTTACTGTATATTCAATTCTGAATAATCTCATTTTTTAATAATTTAACGATTTTCATTGTCTTAATATTTACACAAATCAAAAGGACAACTAAACTGAATTAGAGGTAGTACTAAATGAGATAAACTCTAAAGAACAATACAATTAAAAATAGTTAAAATTTATTAATAAATATATAAATGATAAATTATTTTTTTCGAGAGAATGATAAATCATTATTTAAAATAGAAAAAATTATCAAAAAGTACCTAATAATAAATAGTTTTTCCAAAAAGTACCTAATAAAATTTTTTGCCAAAAATACCTAACAATTTTTTTTTCGTTTCCAAAAAGTATCAAGTAACATTTTCCTTTAGTTGACCGTCAAATATAACGGTTGATTGATCAAAATAAAAAATTCTTTTTCCTTTATCTTCGATTTCTTTTCCTGTTTAATTTCAATGTGACATTTTCCCACGCAATATGTCACACTTAGGGCAATTGTATTGGGTGTAAATATTTAAGGGAGTAAAAAAAGTCAAAGTAAGAAAATGAAGTTGATAAATGAGAAATTAGTGAAATTTGATTGTTGTAGAGGTGGAAGAATTGTTCAACGTAATGAAAAATGAAATGAGTTCTCAATTTTGTGGGGTAAATATTTATCCTAGGGGAGGGTGGGGGAATATATTACCTTCATAATAGGGGAAATTATCTTCTTTTTCCTTTATTATTTTTATTTTATACTCATTTTACCTTCTTCACAATTATCTCAACTACTTCAAATGCATCCTTATTTGCTTTCATTTCACTAGTTTGACTTTTTTACTCCCTTAAATATTTACACTCAATACAAGCATGCCCTTAATAGGAAATATTATGGAACAGAGGAAGTACGAGAGTTTTTTTTAAGTATAGAAATAGAAAGCGACGGGAAAGTAGCATACAGTTGCAAAGAAGGTATTATAACGTCAATACCAAATCTGGTCTTATTCTCTACTCTGCCAATTTTGCTACACATTAAAACAAAGAGCTAAATCTAGCTCTATTCATTCCACTGATTTCACATACTAAAAACTAAATACCCAGAAATATGTTCCCTACTACATTGTCAATACTAGCAATTCTTCTTATTCTATTCCCTTCTTTCTCCAATGCCCAGTACAAACCACCTCTATTTGTATTTGGAGATTCTTTGTATGATAATGGTATGACTCTTTATAATGGTGTTAAAGGTGCTGGTGCTGAGTTTTGGCCTTATGGTGAAACCTTTTTTAAGAAGCCTGTCGGTAGATATTCCGATGGCCGTCTTATTCCTGATTTTATAGGTATTTTCTTTTTCATTTCTCTTCATCCCATTGAATCATAACCCTTGATTATCAAATAGATCATGTGATTATCAAGGTCGGGTGCTTAGTAAAATAGTTTATTAGTCTGTTTTAGTTTATTTTGATATAAATAGAGGGTTGGATGGTAAAACCCCATTCAATGTTAGTGTTTATAAATTAGCTGGTTGAAACAATCTATTGTTATGAATACGAAAATCTATTTATTCTAATACAAATAGAGAGTTGATTGGTAAAATTAAACCATCAATCAATGTTAGTGTTTGTAAGTTGATTGAAACAGTTTGTTGTTATAATAAGCTGTTTTTAAACAAGTTGTTTATAGCAGTTAGTTGAAAATCAATTTGTCAAATTAGCCACTAGCTAACAACTATCAGTTGTTTGTCCTGCCTTCTAAATCTCGGGTTTTCAACTAAAAGTTTGAGCTGATGGTTAAAATGAAATTTATTATATATATTCAATTAGATTTGTTTTGCAAAGGTTGTATTATTAATAGTAGATTTGATTTGAGATTAATTGGGGAATGAAAATGGTATAAATGACAGCACAATATGCGGGATTGCCTTTTGTGCAACCGTATTTGTTGCCGGAATTGAAGGATTACACAAAGGGAGTCAATTTTGCGTCTGCTGGTGCCTGTGTTCTTGTTGAACTTCGTCCTCAAACGGTTTGTTTTTCCTTTTTTCTTTCTTTTGGAGTATTATTTTTATTTATTTAATTATTATTATTTTGATTTTTATTTATTTAATTACTATTATTTTGATTTTTATTTGCTGTCGGCGTACTTTTCTCTCAGTAATAAGAGGCAGTAATTATGTTTTTCTGTTTGAAATAATGAACTCCCTTACCCTTACTAACTAGCGGCTCGATTTGTTACATTTTTCAAAGAAAAATAGTTTAAAATAATTTAATCTTTTGTTAATATGTTGTGATTAGTTTCAGTTTGAATTACTTCCTCCGTTACATAATACTTGCTAAATTTAATTTTTTTACGCAATCCAATATACTATTTTGTTTATTTATATGTCGAATTATACACACTTAAAAATTATAAAAAGTTTCAATTAGACGATTCAAACAAAATCTCACTTGACTATAGTATTACTTACATATTAGCCATAATATATAAAATAAGTTTAAACGATGAATAGTGCCCAAAAACAAAATGTAGCAAGTATTTCGGAACAAAGTAAGTATGTTTTAAAGATACAACTTTTGTATTTCCAACATACCCAATAATCCGAACTACCATAGATTCATAGCTCCAAAGTTTCTACAAGGAATGTTTACATAGATTAAAAACATAAAATTTTTTAGATAATAGATATATTATTATATTAAATAATAAATTTAATTGGGAAGGAGGAAGAGTCATAAATATTAAAAAACAAAAATTACTAATCAATAACCATGATTTGCGAATCACCACAAAAAGACAAAAAGAATAATATTAAAATAAACAAAACTAAAAAAGATAAATTAAAATAACAAACTCTTACTATTACATTCTACTACATAAGGGTGATTTATTAATCTCATAAATAATCGTTATTTACTAAGACTTTCTCATTAAAAAAAGTTAGTGGAAAAATACAAGGACCACAACTAATAAATTAAAAAAAAAAAGAATTAGTATGAAACTAAAATTTTTGATATAAATAGAAAGCTTCTTTATATAACAAATAAATTATTCAGATAAAATATCAAAAATGACATATAGAAACTTTTTTAAAGAACCGAAAGCATTTATGTAAAAGGGAAATTACTAAAATTAATGTTGATTTTCATTTGTGAATTGTGATGTAAAATTATAATGAGCACCAATATTTATTTTGTTGGCCAAAATAAAAAAAGGAAAAAATGGTAGGTGAAAAAGAAAAAGGAAAATTCATTTATTATCCATAACGAAATATCACAGGCAAATAGTGAGAACGGTGAATAAATGCCAGCTTTATCATCTTTTATTTAAATTAAAAATTAGGTTTCCTTAATTAATTTACTAAATGTATTTCGTGAACTTTTAGCTGGCAGGCGAGGAAATAAAAGGGATAACTTTGGATGACAACTTTATTTTTTTGTATGAACGCCGTATAATACAAGTACTCTACTTGTCACAAAAAAATGTCCCAAATATAAATGTAGTAAAGATCAAGGAAAAAGCCTAAAAGTGATAAAAAAAAAAGAGCATATTTTATGAAAATGTGAAAAAAAAATTGTATAAATAAAATAAAATAAAATAAAATAAAAATTTATATGTGAGTAAGAATTAAAAAAAGAATTTAGCTATTAAAAAGAGCTGACGGAAGATTAGAGGGGCTAATTTAATTATTTGTTTTTATTAATAAACAAGGATAGAAACCCGTGCATGCACGGATTTTTAAATATGTTTATATCTTAATAAAATTTTAGACGAACGGAAATATTAAATGAAGGTACGTAATAAAGTATTTACATACATATATTGTAATTAAAAAAGAATTAAATATAAAAAAACACAAAATAGGTTGTTAATAAAGTGTTTATAGGTTTTGAAACACCTCTTTATATTCTACATTCTCATTATAATTTTGAATATATAATTTTGCAAGACTTAGTTACGCACCTTTCATCTTTTAACTCTATATTAAGAGTCTTTTTGAGGGAATTTTAATTATAATCGCATTAATATTCCATGTTCCTCTATCACTCTGTATTTCCTAAATGTAATTTAAGCTCATGGTTATAATTGAAAATATTATTCGACAACACTGAAGTTTGAGAAAAGAGAAATTGGTATGAGCAAATAATTAAGTTGGTCAATGGTGTATTTATATTGTAGCTCATACAATTGTATTGAAAGAGAATTTCTATTATTGTAAAAGAATAAAATTGATTCAATTGAAATTCCTGCAATTAATATTCCTTCCATTAATATAAATCCAAATTTTGAGTGAGTTTTCTTGCAATTGTCTAAATTGAAATTCCTGCAATTATTACTCTTGTCATTATTATGAATCCAACGTTTTATTTTTGTAAAAGAATAAAAGTGACTGAATTGAAATTCCTGCCATTAATATAATTCAAAATTTTTATTTTTGCAAAATAATAAACTTGACTGATTTGAAATTTCTGCAATTATTCCTGCCAATAATATAAATCCAACATTTTATTTTCGTAAATAATTAGAATTGACTGAATTGAAAATCATGCAATTAGTATTCCTGCCATAAACATTCTGATAATGCTGGCCAATAAAAAAATTACAAATGTCATTCTTTTATTCAATCTAATTTTCTTTACTATACAACAAAATTAATATAGTGTATGATTTGATCTATTGTTTTGAACATGTTAATAGGAGCAACTTCATTTAATTTAGTTGATTGATAATAAAGAAATATTTTTACCATCAAATAATTAATTAAACACACACATTAGATAATTGAAGGAAATCTTTTATAGACAAAATATTCCTTATCGGATAATATTTTTTCAAAATATTTATCTCAACGTATTAAATAATAAACCATTAAAGAAATACAAGAATATCATGCAATTGATAATACTCCAAATATAACTACTCTATTAGATCAAATAAGGAAAACAAAACTAAAAATAAAGCAATAATATTAATAACCATGTAAATAAATTATAACCAATAAAACTCAGCCATTTATTAAAGCTTGTGTATAGTATGTTAATCAATTTATTAAGAATAATTTATAAAATACAGCCTTAAAATTTAGCATTTTTACGAATTACAATCTCAATATTTACTTTTTGCGACTTACAGTCATCATAGTATCAAAGTTTACAGGTTCAGTCCACAAACACACAACTCTGAGTCCGACCACTTAACCTAAAATTTCAACCACCAAAATAGTCGAAATAATGTATTTTGGCCTGAATCTGCAAACTTTGATACTTTGATGGCTGTAATTCGAAAAAATAAATATAATTAAAATCATAATTCGCAAAAGTGCTTGCAACTGATTATAATAATAATAGTAGACATCGTAAGGTGGGCTAATTTAATAAATTGTGGGGTCCAGATAAATTTGAAGATGCAAATTGATTATTTCGTAGAAATGGTGGGAAAATTGAAGCAACAAGTGGGGGAAGATCAAGCGAAAAAGCTATTATCAGATGGAGTGTATTTATTCAACATTGCAGGAAATGACTATGTTACCCTTCTCCAGAAAAATGTTAAAAAGCTTCCTCTTTCTAATTTTAAAAAGTATCGCCACCTCAATATGATTATCGGCAACCTCACCACACACATTAAAGTAAGAATCTCTCCTTTTTTTTTCTTTTTTTTTTAAGTTTATAACTTAGCTTGTAGTTGTAGCTTTGTTTTACCTTCTAATTTACGCTCATAATAATAATTTCATCTAAATTTGGTCCACCCAATTGAATATAATGTAATGTGCCATTATTAGATGACTTCAACCATATAATTGAGTAGAAATATGTCTTTTTGAGTTTGCATCATATATGGTATAGCATACTGAATATAATTAGAGGTATTCAAAACAAATTCGATGACTTGATATTCACCCGACTTTACAACCGAATTCGATTTGACCTAACTTAAAAATGTATTTACAATTCGATTTGACCTAACTTAAAAATGTATTTACAATTATGTACAACTAATGTGGACATAAGACTCAATTTTGAACAGACCCGAAATTGAATCATTGACCTGAATTAACACGTCTAAATACAATGTAATGTACCTTTATCAGATGACTCTCACCTTATAATTGACTAGAATGGAATGCGCTCTTCGTCCCTTTGAATGTGCACCGTATATTGACTAGAAATAGACTATGCTCTCTCTTCCTTTGATTTATTTTGCACCATTTTAGGTTTACCGTATTAAATTATAATGCAATGTGCCTTTATTAGATGACTCTTGCATTTTTTGCAAACTCACAAATTAGATATGTCCGAAAATGATTTGTGGAGAAAGATGATATAAATTTTTAACATACAAAATATCTTTATAATAAATTTATAATAGAAAGCGATTCAAATTGGAGAGTAGATTATAAAAGGCAATTATATACATATATTTTTTTAGATAAATGATTAACTATGTTAATTTAGGCTACTCATAAATGGCACATAAAATGAGTATATATGTAGTACTTCTATATCAAAGTATAGTAATTTGTGAATAGATGGGAGGAATTTGGGGATTCCCTTTTCGGAAATGCATGTAATCACATAGGAATAAGCATAATTACTCTTACCAACTAATACCTTGTGGCTATGTGGAAGGATTTTGAGACCTAGTTATCCAAACAAAGGAAAGCATCACTCTCCAAATTAGAGTGGGCCCTGTGCAAAATTTTTTATTTTGTGCCTTACTTATAGTAAATATATTTATTTATTACTAAATTGAACATATTTCTTTTTTGATTAACTTTTTCTTATACGGGAGAAAAAGAGTGCCCTGTGCGCTTGATCATCTCGCACATTCTCAAAGACCCTTTTGCTCCAAACCCTCCCTTCCTTATCCCTATAATTTCCTCCATTCGAACACAGTGTTAATGTCTCGTAATGATAAGTTATTATTAGTCAATTATACCAAGGACTTACTCGATCGAACGATAAATTTTTGTTCAAACAGACAATCTACAGCCAAGGAGGAAGGAAATTTGCATTCCAAAACTTGGGTCCTCTAGGGTGCATGCCTTCAATGAAATACATGCTAAATTTCAATGGATCATGTGTTGAGGAGCCACAACAATTAGCTAGGATGCACAATAGTGCATTTGCATCACTAGCTAAAAGATTACAGGGTGAATTACCAGGATTCAAGTACTCTATTTACGACTTCTACACTGCCTTATATCTCAGAGTTTTATATGGAACCAGATATGGTGCGTTTTTACTTTTATGTTTTATCATATACTCTTCCCGTTCTATTGAATTTGCAACATTTAAGTTTTCTATGTGAGTTTTATTTTAAGATTTGTTGCAAATTTAATGGGACAGAAAGGTGTAGTTTACTTATTTTATTCAATTATTTTATGCAATTTGTTAAGTTTTCACTACAACATAATTTGCTTTTAGTGGGATATATTTAGCGACATTTAATTTAAATGTCTCTGTTTTAAATTTCTTATAGTATATATAGAGGATTTAGTGACATTTATTAATTAGATCTTTTAGCAGTATATTAAAAAATCACACTAAAGCTTTTAGCGACATAGGATCTGGTGACATTTCTCACAAATGTCACAATAGACTATAGTGACAATTACATATGTCACTAAAGACCAAATTAAGTGTATTATTATACTAAAAATATGAAGCAGTAGCATTTTTTTAATGCGACTAAATTCAATGTCGCAAAAAGCTAAATTTGTTGTAGTGTTTGAGTTTCAAATTTTCAATTAATGTGCTTGTTCCTTGCTTGTTACACCTTACTACTTGAGTTGTCAAACACAATTTTAGAATAAAGGAACTATTCATATCCAAAGATTTTATATTTGTTTTAATATTTGGTGATTAAATAATGTAATAAAGGAACTATTAATATTGTCCCCATGTGAGTTGTTCTACTTTTATTCATTAACTTTTCTTTTTTATTTATTACATAAATAAATTCAATTCTCATTTCTCAACACCTATACAAGAACAATTCTTCTTCCCCTCTTGCCTTATGAAGATTATCCATTTATCCTTATTCAAATATCAAAAATAGTCATTCTACCATTTGTCCAAAAACTCATCATTAATAACCGTGATTTGTAAATCCTCACAAAAGACAAAAAGAATAATATTAAAATAAACAAAATCTAAAAAGATAAATTAAAATAACAAAATTTTCACTCTATCACACCTACCATATAAGGGTGATTTATTAATCTTACAAATAACCGTTATTTACTAAGAAGTTCTCACCATTTGTCGGTGCAAATTTGTTTCTAATAGTATCCTATAAGTCTAAACAATAGCTAAAGGTTGCACAATTGTGAAATGATATAGACACAAGGGCACCAAAATCCATAAAATACGCCATTGATTTAGAAAAATCCAATAATAGAATAGTCTAGCTAGCTCATGAGTCATGATATGTGGGTCATTGTTCATCTACTACACTATCTTACATTCATATGGTAAAAGTCTTAACTCTTATTGTTGTAAGTTTGTCCAAGAAAGTGACATTCATTGAAAACTTTAATATATCTACATGATATGTGTTTATATTAGTAAATTTAGAAATTAAGGTCAGGTCATCGGCCTAGCATTCTGCATAGGGTCTAGGGGGAAGAGGTAGCGGACGGACAATACTCGGAAGAGGTAGCAGAAGGACAATACTCATACCCCTCGATTGCAGTCTTTTCCAGGGAAAGGATAGGAGGAAAGCATACAGACAATTAAACCCCCAAGAAAAGCGTTAGGATTGTTTGTTCCACATCATAGATTAAAGATAGTGTGTAAACTTTACAAGTCTTTTGAGTCTTTTCTCTCTTCATTGTCATTGTTAGAGTATATAACATATTTTGGGCCTCAACCATTAGCTTAAACTTTTGATTGAGTTTTTTTCTTGACAATCATATGATTTTGGGGTATGTTTTCTTGTCTTGTTAAGTGTGTGCACCTCGTGATCCCAACTATATGCTGACACTGACAATAAGTCCGGCCTAATCATGTGATCAATGTATTAATCAAGGGTTACAATTTGTTAATTACAGGGTTTAGAGAAAGTGAAACAGGATGTTGTGGAAGTGGGACCTACAATGGAGATTTCACTTGCCAAAAGAAAGGCACAAGCTTTACAGTTTGTAGTAACCCTAATGATTATTTGTGGTTCGACGCTGCGCATCCAACGGATAAGGCTAACCAAGCTTTCTCTAAAGAGTTTTGGACCGGAGGATCTAACCTTGTTGCTCCTTACAATTTGCAAACTTTATTCTTTATTTGATCATGCCTTTATATTTTGGGATCATTTACTTACACTCAAACTTAAAGGATAAACACTCTTTTGGGTTTTTTTATTTTATTTTATTCATTATTATTATCATTATTATTATTAAAATTATGATTATTTGTCGTACATTTGTATTAAGGGTACCAATAATGTTAAGTTGTAGTTTTTATTTTTCATTTACTAGATGAAATTTGTAATTAGGATTATGTCCCAAAAATACAATTGAATATGAAGAGAATTAATTGGTTACTTTTTAGTTTTTACTATTTGTGGATTGAAAGAAATTAACATTAACAATGAAGTACTAAAGCAGAGCAAAATTTTGATCCAGTGTAATTCAAAAGTCATGATATTTCTAACAATTTTATATCTTTAAACACGTAATATATAATACTATGTAATTTAATATTAAGACTTTTAATTTTTAAGAACTCTGTACAACTGAATATGGTTCTTAGAACCACCCCTAATAAAGTAAGTACTTCATGGGGAGTATAGTTTTAGTTTTACGAGACATATATGGTCTTGGTAAATAATGGTTATTTGTAAGGTTAACATACTAAAATAAATTTAACTTTTTGCGACATTGGATTTAGTGACATTTAAAAAATGTCAGTAATTCATATTTTTAACGTAATAATTATTGATTTTTATTTAAAGTTCCACCATAAAGTGATTTAGCGACACTTTATTTGTCTTTAATGGCATAAGTAATTGTTACTATAGTTTATAGTGACATTTGTTGCAAAAAATTTTAGTGTGATTTTCTTATATGCTGCTAAAGGGTCTAATAAATGTCACTAAATTCTCTATATATACTATTAGCAATTTGCAATAGCGACATTTAAATTAAATGTCGCTAAATATATCCCACTAAAACAAATTATGTTGTAGTGAAATCACCCTTATGTGATAAAATTTAATAAGGCGAGAGTTTTGTGATTTTAATTTATCTTTGTTGATTTAGTTTATTTTATTATTATTTTTTTTGTCTTTTTATGGTGATTTACAAATCATGGTGATTAAATATGAATTTTTGTAATTTGACTTTCATTAGTTCCGTGACGGAATGACAATTCATGACCATGTACTACAATAATGTTAAAAGCAATCCCAATGGTGGGGATTTTTTATTTGAGTGAGGTTTTTTGGTTAAAATTGCATCCCATTGGTAAATGTTCACCACAAAATTCTCAAATGTTTGTAAAAAAAACCTTGTTGAGTGGAAAACCGGTAATTTTTGAGAATTTCATCACAATGGGGACCACCATACAACCAATTACAATTAATAAAATATCTTTTAGAAAATTATTTTAAAACCATAATTTGTGAATTATTAAAATTTTAAATATATATATATATATATATATATATATATATATATATATATATATATATATATATATATATATATATATATATATATATATATATATACTAAAATTCATAAAAAAATATTTTTAAAAGATAACAAAAAATCCCACACAAAAAGATGATGTGGATGAAAGAGAAAGTGTAGAGAGAGATTGGTGAGAAAATTTTTTTTACACACCATTGTGAGTGCTCTAAATAAGTACTTTGAAAGCTATAAATGCATTATAGAAGTAACAACATGTAGGTATGTTTTAGGAAAAATTACCTACTTTCAATATTCCATTTTCTACTATTTTCAAAAAAAAATTGTGAATAATTTCAACTATAAGGGATGTTTGCTAAGAATGCACTAAGGTAATCTCTTATTTGTACAACAAGTCAGTTTGAATAAAAAAGTTAAAAAGTGAATACAAAATTAAATTATATAAAATTTAAAAGCTTTTAAAAATTAAAAAAAGATTCAATTGAGCTTTTTTTATTTTAACTTTTAATTTTAAATATTTTTGATGTTTTTTTTGTGTGGCGATCAACCTGCAAGAACCGAACACCTTGGGTAAGTGACCTTAGAATTTAGATTATTCATTATTAATCAAAAATTGAGATTATTATAGAAAAATCAATAAAATATTAGATTATTTCAAATAACTTTTTCTCTATTTTATTAGGATTATAGCCTTATAGGTTGTATCAAAGGAAGGGAAGGTTGGATGAGATTTATTGATATCAAATCTTATCTAAAAAATAATATTCATCTTATTAAAATAAAACTCACTTCTCACGTAGGTATATGTTAATTCTTCTATTTTAATTTATTTGTTACATTTCAATTAAAATTGTAAAAGAATTTTGTCCCATGTATTAAAACGAATAGAGCTACAAGTATCTTTTGGAAATAACTAAAAGTATAGCTAATATTATAGGTGCATAGATAAACATAAAAGAGTTATAGATTTAGAATATTTCATCTCCCTAATACGCAAATGAAGGCTAACTCATAATAAAACTTGACAATCGAATTTTATATCAATTAAATTATGTATCACATTATTTAAATAAAATTTCAAATTCGATTCTTTCCTCGCTCAACTTACTCTATAATCTAGATAGATTTAGGAGTATAAATAATTCCAGATGGAATAAAGTTATAAATAGAAGTTTATTATTATTATTATTATTATTATTATTATTATTATTATTATAAAAAGGTATTTCATTTCATAAGGAGAAACTGTATACAAAATTCGTGGTGGAGAGTCGAGCTGGACACCCACACCTTTTTAAATGCAAAAAGTTAGTCTCTAGTAACTATATGCCCTGGTCTTATTATTATTATTATTATTATTATTATTACTAGATGATCACCCGTGCTAAAGAACGAGACATTTAGAAATTATTATGCATAAATAATATAATCGTTACAAACAGATTAAATAAAAGTTAAGAAACAGAACTATGATTAATAATTTTTAAAAAGTCACAACAAAGAAAATTGAATAATAAATAACAATTATTACACATTATTAGAACATAATTGTTGACTACTCGTGCTAAGCACGAGCTATTTAATAATCACTATATATTAAATGTATGTATGTAATAATATGAGTTGACTACCCGTGTCAAACACGATATACAAAAAGTTATTTTATCAAAAATTGAATAGATTATAAATACTCTAACGTATGTAATGGAGTAGATACACAAGAAAAATGCATGGATAAATGCTTATTTTGATTTTTAGATAAACAAATTATACAAAATGAAAATAAAGAGTACTTGTAATATAAGAAAAATATATTCTTGAAAAACCCAAAACACAAAGCTTCTCTCTCCTTTTGACGTTCGAATAAAAATTAATTTCTTACCAATTTCCAACTTATCTTTTAAGAAAACCTCTCCTTGAGATACCTTAAACTCTTATACCACATTTAGTTTTTAACACTTCTAATTATTTAAATTCAACTATAGTTAAAACATACTCCCTTTATTTACCCAATTTAGTTTTTAACATTATTCCTAACACTCTTAATTTGAATTATTCCAAATATAAAATAATGCAATTTATTAAGATCATCTTTTTATAATTTATAGTTTTGCACAATAAGGTGCATTAGGACAACGATTAATATATTTGAAAATGTGCACAAATAAGTGAGACAAAGATAGCGAAGTCATCATATCATATCATACAATAATCTAAAAAAAGACCCCTTAATTTAAATGACGCTTTTTCAATGACTGAGCATTTGGTGAAATATAATGAACTTAAATTGTTGATATATTTTAATAAATTCCCACATAGTAATATTTGTAAATGTAAAGAAGAATTCTAACATAGAAAAATTATCAAATTAACAATTTTATCTCATTTGCCTTTCGCTTTTCTAAGAGACTTTTATTTTGAACGCAACATTTATTTCTAAGTGTTACTAAATAGGAATGGTGTATGAAAGTCAAAATCTTGCAAATGATGACATTTTATACACATTCACTTTGTTGTTCACCTCATTTGATTAACTTTAAGCCTTTGAGTTATCCATTTCATTTTTAATCGGAAAAATTGATATTAATAATAAATCCTTTTATCCATCCGCTGGTAATAATCTCACCTTTAGTTATTTTATAATAATTCAACATTTGTCTTTAGTTTGCTAGCAGCATCTTTTATTTTTTAATAACCCAACATTTTCCCTTAGTTTGCTATCAGCATACCCTATTACTATGCTGACAGCAAACAAAGGGGAAAGGTTGGATTATTCACAGCAGATGAGTGAAAAGTTGGATTATTAATATCAAATTTTCCTTTTTAATAATAATAAGTTTAATTATTTTTGTTTGACCTCTTTTTTTCTTTGTTTCTCAATAGAGGACAAATATTTTTGCAATTAGCCACTTACTCGATTAAGTTATTTATCAACCTCATTTAGTAAACATTTTAGTATATGATGACCAATAAAATACAGTATAAATAAAGAGACATGCACAATTTAGAGGTAGAAAATATCACAGTAATTTGTATTAATATATAGAAGATAAATCTTGAATAGCAAATTTATTTTCAATCTTACTTAAATCACATATAATATTCCAACATATATAAAGGGAAATAAATTTGTTTTCAATCTTACTAAAGTTACACATATTATTCCAATTGGTATAAAGATATAATTCTCCTTAATCTTAAATACGCAAAATTAATAGTTATATAGAATTGCAATAGCATGCATTAATGTATAGTAATCTTGTCCTAAAAGCTACAATAAAGTTATAAGAAAGTGTATGTAAGAAGCTAATTTGAGCGGAAATTTTTTTTACCAGAGGCTTACATGTGTCATTAGGTGGTCTTTGTTTAGTATATAGAATGATTATTATTAGGTAAATTAACACTTAGAAAAGCACTTAATCATATGTCATTAGGAGGAAGGACTCCAATAACATACTCCCTCCTATTCAACCTAAATGTCCCATTTTCTTTTTGGGTCAAGTCACCCTAAATGTCTCATTTTCATAAATGGCATGTATTTTTTACACTTATACCCTTACTTCACCTTACCTATTTACTTTTATATCCTTATTAAACTCAATAAAATTACTCTCTTTTTCTCTAATTATCCAATTAACCAACCCTAAACTAAAAGCATCATAATCTTTCCCTCCCTTTAAACCCTACGAGTACCTTTGACATCCACCTTCCTCCTTGTTCGTCTCTCTCTCACCATCTCCATTGTTGAGCAAACCCTACATTTGGGTTTTCTATCTTCCTTGTTTCGTCTCTTTGCTTCTTCTTCTCTGAAAGTCTCACCATTTCTAATATTCTGTCTCTTTTTCTCTAATTGTTCGTCTCTCTCTCTCTCTCACCATCTCCATTGTTGAGCAAACCTTAGATCTGGGTTTTCCATGGCTTCAAGTGTTCAAAGTCTTTCCTCACCCGATGTTTCGCCTTTCAAAATCCCCAAATTTCCCCTCTCAAAGCCTAAGTACTACGATGATGATTTATTTGACTCATATGAGGAAGACCAGTCTTCAGTTGAGACAGATCCAAAATGGGGTAGAGATCTGGACTCTGAAGGTCAACCTATCTACACCCCTGAGCCTGAAATGTACCCAGATCGTGAGTACACCTCTGCTGATGTTGTTTTCTCTAATAAGACTGCGAGGATGAAAATTGGCTTGATAAACTTGGGCCATTTTCGAGTATGTTTTTGTTCTTGTGGGTGTGTTCTGGCTGATGATGATTTTTCATTGATTCAGGGTTTTTTCGATGCTTTTTTTTTCTCTTATGCTCAATGATTTTTTTTGAGAGCATTTTAAATTGCCACTCAACATAAAACGAGCTTAAAATTAGGGTTTGGATTATTTTCCCAAAACTAAAGCGCAAAAGAAGTTCGTTTTTTTCTCAATGATTTGCATGGTTTACTACTCTGAGAGTTTGCAAAATAAACAACCACTTTTCATTACATTTACCATGAGTACAAACGTTTCAATCTAAACAACAATAAAATTTTTACATTTGTTGTTTCTTGTGAAACATCCCATTTTAAAGATCTCCAAAAATTGTCCAAAAAATGCATGACTTCTTGTATTGAACTGGTAAGTGGATGGTTGTGTTGCTTCGTTTCCCAAAAATTATGCTGTTATGTTCTTTGTTGGTCCCTTTCAGTGCTTGCATCAATGTGTTGGATGTTGCACTAGTTGTTGTTGTTGGATGATTGCATTAGTTTGTTGGCTTGCATCAGTTTGTTGTTGCTGTTGGATGCTTGCATTAGTTTGTTGGCTTGTTGATGCTTGGTTCTGTTGCTGTACTTGTTGCTGTACTCGGTTCTGTTGTTGTACTTGTTGTTTGTGAACTTATTCTGGTGAACAAATGTTGCAGAGAATCCAAGACTAATTGTTTGTCTACACTTAAATAGTCTGGCAATGTGCCCTCCCTTGCAGCCTTTGTTTTGTTCATGTGTGGGATATGGTAATCAATACCCCCTTGTTTTCTCATTGTTTCAATCATACAAGCTTGTAGTGTTATAAAGACAAATCTCAAACACTTGTGACTTAAATTTTCAAAGGCATTGTTCACAGCATTTAGTAATTTAACAAATTAACATGAACTATGTAATTTTCGGATATTATAAAAATATTTATCCACTTTTCAAGGACAAAAATATTCAACATTTACTTATTCCATCACAAATATTCAAAATTGGAGGGAATCATTAATTCCCTAATCTTTTCATTAAAAACCCATAATATCACTCTCCTCTACTCAAAGGGTCCCATTTTGACTCTTCTTAAAAACCGTGAAAAGTCAAATGGGACATTTGAGCTGCATAGAAGGGAGTATAAAATATACACACCATCTTTAATCTATTGATGAAGGACAAACCATCCCAACGCATACTGACAACTTTTTCTCCTGCCGCATCAGGTACGAAGAAAGTCCCAATCAAATGTCGTGTTGGATGAACATCAAGATCTAAAATCCATATCATCCATAAGGAGAAGCCGAGAAGGAGTATAAATCCGATTATCCACATTTTCCATAGAGTGGACGTTAATGGATATGAAAATGAATATTTTAAACACAAAAACTTGGGTGAGAGTGGTCTCACTTGTGAGACGCATTATATTGGGCCGGCCTAATTATACAATTGTTTTTTACCAATTTCACAAATTAAAAAATCAATTTTAAAAGTTAAAAGACCAATTCAAAGACTTAAAATTGACATTTTAAGTCATATAATTTGATAATTTTAAGACTTAAAAGGTCAATTTTAATACTTTAAAAACCAATTTTAAGACTTAAAAAACTAAATTCAGAATATTAAATTCTCATATCAACTTTAAAATAGGATTTCTCAAACATTAAAGTTGATATTTAAAACTTTGAAATTGACCTTATAAGTTTTAAAATTAGATTTTTAAGTCTTGAAATTGCCCTTTTAAGTCTTAAAATTAGTATGTCACAATATTTTTAAAAAGTTATTGGACTTGGGCCAGTTGCACGGCTAAGGCCATCTCACATGAGACTTACCCTAATAAGGTTCAAGGGCCAGCCTCAAACACTAATTAAATTAAAGAAAAATTGTCCTAAATAATTCGATCTATTGCCCATTTGCTGTGAATAATCCCATCTATTAATTATTTCTAAATAATTCAACCTTTGTATGTTTTTTTGCTGACAGCACCCCTTGCTACATTTTAACCGACTATTGTAGGTACCTATTAGCCGTTACACTTACTTTTTCTGCCTCCTTATGCTTCTTTGTTGGTCTATCCCAACTCCTCTTTGGTGGTAAGTAGCTATAGTAGTCGGTTAAAATGTAGAAAGGGGTGCTGTGACCTGTGAGCAAAAAATATTCAAAGGTCGGATTATTTTAAAATAATCAATAGTACGGATTATTCATAACAAATTGGCAATAAATCAGATTATTCAGGACAATTTTTCCTTAAATTAATGGATATGAAAATGAAAATATACCATTATATTTTTCCAAGAATTTTTTTTTATTACGAGCAGTAAATAAATAGGAATAAGTTCAATGGACACTAAAAAACAAACACAGGCAACATCAAGAAAATTCACGTGCCCTACACTTGTGTACCTCAAAGCTGTGTTTCCTCTTCAATTTTATTTTCGTCTTTTGTTTTTTTGTTATTAACCGTTTATATTTTGCATAAATTACAAAAGAAATGTTAAAATTTTTATATCTTTAAATATATGCTATAGTTTTCTTAAAAAATAGGAGTATATGATTAAAAATATACATTAAGATCCAGCCAAATAATTTAAAAAAAAATATATACATTAAGAAAAATCTAACAAGGTTAGTGTATATATATATATGATTAATAGTAGGCTAGACACTAACTATTGCAAAAGGCGAGTAATAGCAATTCTTAAAAAATTTTTCCCAAAATAGAACTCAACTCTTGAACAATTAACTACCGTAACATTATTAAGCCAAAAACGTTTAATTTTCCTTTAACTATGAAAATGACTATTTTACCCCTTTTCCATTTCATTAAAATTCAGTACCTCTTTCCTCTTCCATTCAACATGTTCTTCCTCCTCTATTATTGTTCTTCTTCCTTTCAACCTTAAACTATTTACTTGATCTTGTTCTTGCTTGCAATCAACTCGGTTCAAGACCATCTTGTTCTACTTTCCTTTGTTATTAAAGAAAAAGAGTTGTTGGGATTAGGAATCCCACATACTCGAAATGTCCAAAATACCCTTGGTCAACGGGTCAATGGTCAAACGTATAAGTCAATATCAACCCTTGAAGTCAATGATGGTCAAGGTCACATGCATATTTGAAGTTACATGACAATTACTTACTTTTATGCCAACTGAAGACAATTTCTCAAGATAATCTCCCACCATCTCATTTAAACGCTGCCTCTATATCACTTCCGTGACCATATTCTCCACAAGGCAACATTACAGAAATAACCAACCAGCGGTTACAACTTCCGTTCAAAGGCTTTTATAAATTGAACATCCTTTTACAGAAATCAAGTTACGCAAGTCTACTCTCATACTCATACTTATACATACCAGTATACCACTTCTCTTCCCCGGTCTGACTTAAGCATCGGAGGGCTTTTCCGGCAGCCTCCGGTTTAGCCTCTCTTTGTGGTTGGAGGTACACCACTCGCAGCGATCAGATCATCTCACTTCCCTTAATTCGAAAGTACTTTCCTCTTAAAGTCCCCTTTACAAATTCGACCGTTTCTTAGCAGAAACAGTTTGGCGTCGTCTGTGGAAACGATAAGTACCTACCTTTCAAAACACCTAAGACTCAACCTTGAACTTTCCAATGGCACCGCGAAAAACTAACACCAAAGCAGCGTCTATGACTCGAAGCACAGACACTTCCACTTCCCATTGCGAAAACCAGGCTCTAGCAAGACAAGATCTTAATGTCCTTGCAAACAATCTCTCGCAAACCTTTGCTGAACAATTACGTGAACAATTACGTAATATCACAGCCCAACAAAATCCATTCAACAAAACATACCCATAATGTTTCGTCTCTTACATTATATTTTGTCAAATATAATTATGCTAAATGCCCAACGGCAAACATTTAGAGTCAAAATTTTCTTACATGTATGAGTTGTTGCTCTAGTTTTTTTGACGTAGATAATGCACAGAGATTCTTATTTAAGAATAGAACGTCGAAGTACAAACGAAGGAACACATAATTCTTGAATTAGAACAATATGATATTCGTTTGTTAAATTACTTTGAATTTAAAACAACAATAAGAAAAAATCATCGGGAATAACACAATATTTTGCTTATTTTTCTATAACAATATCAACTTTTAATTAACTTAAATACTACCAATTTAGGGATGTTTCGCTAAGATATACCTAACATGTTAAAATCAAATTATAGGGGATTATATGACAAAAGTTGGTATTATTATAAAGAAATTAACAAAAATGTTGTAGTATTATTTACGTTAATTTTTTCAAGTTTCAAACTAATACTCTCACAAAAATACATTGTTTTCGGCTTACATAGTTACATGATCCTTTTACAAAACACAATCAATATTATAAACATTAATATTAGGGTTGACTCTGAGATTTGAGAGTCCCAAGGTAAAATATTAATTATGAATCTTTAATTACTAAATACTAGTATACAAACTCGTGCAATGCACGAATTTGTTAGTGCAAAATATATATAAAAACAGTTTCAAATAATAATGTAAGTAGTAACTACTGTATTAAATTTACCAAATACTTGATTTTTTAAATCAAAACATAATTACTGACGTTTATTTTAATTATTTATTCGAAGTTAACTAAGTAGAATTACTATAGTATATCCTACAAATACTTTACCTAATATAACTTCAAACTTAAACAAAAAATATTAGATTTTAAATTTGATAAATATCATCATGCCTCTTTAAATAATGACACTTGAAATTTTTCAAGACTTTTATAGTATTGTATGATACTATTAGACCTTTAATTATAAAATATTAAAGTATTTGTTTTCTAATTTTGAAAGAGTTGAATCACCAACCCCTTTTCCCCTAATAAGATTGAGCCTTATAAGAATTGAATACGCATTTATATTTCCGCTGTCAGCTACTAGCTAGCTATCAACTTTTTTTAATTCTATTAACTTTTCAGTTCAATCTCGTCATTTTTGGTTATGTTTTACTACATCCATATTCGATTTTCTTATATTGAGTTTGCATTTCTATGTTGAAGTCTTGAAATTACACACATTGGTCCTTTTTTCAAAAAATATTGTTGAAAAAAAACAAAAATACATCATCATCATACCCGGTGTATCCCGCTCAAAGAAAACTATGATCAGAGTCTGGGGAGGGAGGAACGATGGCATGCTCATACCCATAAGGAGAGTGCGATCAAAGAGTCCCCCGGCTCGAGAACGGTTTTCTAGCAAGAGGAACCTGCAGTTGGCAAATAGAATAGAAACACACACACAAAAACAAAGATAAGATCAAAGAAACAGGTAAAAAGCGACGAAAAGGCAAAGGATAAAGACGAACGAGGGGGTAAAGGGACAGATTTACTAATCTAGGACTTGAATAAGGCGACAAAAAAAAACAAAAATACGTACGATCAAATTTTTTTTGATAGAATTTTTATGATAATAATATATTTTTAAAAATTTTCACTTTTAGGATCAACTTGAACGACCAAATCCAACAATGACATGATTGAAAAAAAGAACGTGTTACGGGGTTAATAATACCCGTAATCCATTTAGTCAAATCATAAATCGCCCACCGTGGTTCAATAATTTCTTAAAATAACTACCTACTATTTACCGTAACCATAGGCGGATCTACTTTGTTACCTAGGGTAGCATAGGTTACCCATCAAAAATGGGAAAAAAATTTTAGTTTAGACTGCCATAGTTGTATGGTCAATATTAATTACACTTTGTATTTCCTTCGATTAAGGACCCTCATGTAGAAGTACCAAAACGTATATTATACTAAAAAGTTGTTTTTTTTACTGGGTGTCTAGTGTAGTTTGTTTTTTAATATGTTTTTTTTATTCTGTTTTGTCTGTATGTGGTTAATTTTTGTGTTGTAATCTTTAAATCATTAGTAATGTAAATGCCATTATATAAAATTATGTGTTCTTATAATATGATGTATTTATATTACATAAAATAAATATTGATGATCGTTCCCGGTATTGTGTCTCATAATTTTTTTTAATGGACTTATTTTGTCTTGATATGAGTTTACAAAAGGAACTTTTTTCGTGTCTATGTTAGACTTATTTAACAAAGGTCATAAGTATCCTTCAAAAAAATATAAAAATAAAGGGTTATAAGTTAAGTGATTGCAAAAAAAGAGGCCATAAATTTAATCAGCTTATGATCCTTTAAGCTTTTGAGTCGATTTTCGGATTGATGAAAAGTTTTTTTTACCATATTTTTTAGTTATGATTTCTTTAAAACTCATGCAATTCATAAAAAAATAGTTTTTCAAATTAAATTAAATTACGATTCCTCATTATTTAAGCTTATGTAATTAAGAATTAAAAAAAATTAACTTCATTTATTAAATCAATGAATGGCATTTTTCCATGCCTATATAATATTTGCTCCATTTTATATAACTTGTAATTGATAAGTAATATATATAATAAAAAAAATTAGTTGATATGTGTATCAATATTTTAAAAATTCATTTTAGTTTGCAAAATTAATAAATTTGATGTGTATATTATTTAGTTCTTCAATTATCATCAATATTCTGTATAATGGTGCTACCCTTGATTTTTTATCTTGGATCGGCCACTGACCGTAACCTACCACTATCACCCATCATGTCCTTGATTCCCACATTAATTCACTATCTAACCTCCATTCTACTATTATAAATACGTTTTGTTTAATTTATTCAAAATCTAAGCTTTTATTTTCCTACTGTTACTCCATAAAAATACACCGCCCTCTTACTTACAATTTAATATTTATACGTTAATCAAATATCCTTGAATTGATCTGAACTCATCCTACAATCCGTTAATCTTATATTCATTAATTATCATATATTCATTACTTTCGGTTTTCAAGGAAACCACCCCGGGCAATGCTAACGTTGTATTGTAGGATTTGAGGTCTCATTAGCGGAAGGATCATTAGCACTTTCAGCATACTAACAATTGTCCCCAATTACCCCTACCTACAGGTATTTTAAATGTATTTTGCACTTTCTCGTTTCATAACCAAAACAGAACGGATTTCAATCAAACCAATCAATCGATATTAATCTCAAAACCTCTTGGAAAACCGCATTTATAAGGAGTGAAACTTTTGGAAGTATGGTGTGACTTTAGTGCACTATGGTGTAATTAGATTATTTAAGGTTGGCTTAAGCTTGTTCGAGTAGCTTTGGTTGCACATGGATGTTTGGTAGTGTCGGCTAAGGATGGAGGGACAACATGAGTTGTGTGCTTGGCGTTGATAGTTTCCTCATTGGTGCAAGACATGGGTAGACCGTAGATGATCTTCATGAGATAGATCGCTCGACAGATTTAGTCCTACGATGGAGTCAAGGGGTGCTCGTTCGAGTGACCCATACACTCGAACAAGTAGTCGAGAACGAAAACCTCACAAAATGCCTTTGAAATGACATCATCATCATACTCAGTATATTCCGCGTATAGGAAATATATGTATATCTTTATTTTTGTTTCAGCCATAAATTACGTTGGGTTTAGGGCTGAACAAAGCTTGGAATAAACCGCAAACCAAACCGTAATTTTAGAATCTGGTCTTGTCTATGGTTTAGAGGGTCTGGTTCGATTTTTTTCAAAAAAAATTATAGTTTGATCTAGAAGACTAGACTCTTTTTGTTATTATTTTTCAGATTAGACTAAACTATAGAGGGATCAAACTTCTAAGCCACACTATGAAACTATGGGAAAGAGTGATCGAGAAAAGAATTAGACGAGAGACGGTAATTAGGGAGAACCAATTTGGATTCATGCCGGGAAGATCAACCACCGAGGCAATCCATATTTTGCGGAGATTGATGGAAAAGTATAGGGAGCGAAAGAAGGATTTGCATCGGTATTCATTGATCCGGAGAAAGCGCATCGACATACCACGAGCTGATTTGGGATAGCCTCAAGAATAGAGGTATTTCCAAAATACATCGAGGTACATAGGACATGTATGTAGAGTGGCAACTAACATACATACACCGTGGTATGTGAGTCTTTCCATTAATGTGGGACTACATCGGGATCAGATTAAGTCCTTTCATTTTACGGCATTATGGAAGAGCTCTCTAAATCCATCCGGGAGGCCGTACCATGGTGCATGCTTTTCACGATGATATAGTCTTGCGCAGAAACTAAGGAGGAGGCTAATAGTAAATGGGAGAGTGGAGAAGCCTTGAGGGAAAGGGCGCATAGCCGTTAAAGACGAATCACTCGCGATACAATTTCGTGGGATAGAATCGCTAGGGAGCCGAGGTAACCTTAGGAGGTGAAGTTGTTGCGTAGCTCCAAGTTCAAATATTTGGGTTCGTGATTCGGGTCGGGAGATTGATGGAGACGTTACTAATCGTATACAAGCGGGCTGACTTAAGTGGCGAGCAGCAACCGGGGTGCTTTGTGATAAAAAGTTTCCGAGGCGATTAAAAGGTCAATTTTACCGCATTGCGGTTAGGCCGACGATGTTATATGGGACAGAATGTTGACCCGTAAAGAAGGTTTTCGAACAGATGATGGAAGTAACGAAGATGCGTATGTTGAGGTGGATGTGTGGTAAGACTATGTTGGATAGGATAAGAAACCAGGAGTTCAGGGAGACGTTAAGGGTTGCACCTATCTCCGCAAAGATGCGGGAGAACAGGTTGAGATGGTTTGGGCATGTGCAGAGAAAGACACATGACGCCCCAGTAAGAAGGATCGAATGCATCATAGTGGAGGGTAAGAGAAGTCGAGGACGACCTAAGAGAACGTGGGAGGAACAAATCAAAAGTGATATGCATGAACTTCACCTCTCCAAGGACCTGACCAGGGATAGGGCCAGTTGGTGGCGCCTTATCCAAGTCCTAGATTAGTAAACATGTCCCTTTACCCCCTCGTTCGTCTTTATCCTTTGCCTTTTTGTCGCTTTTTACCTGTTTCTTTGATCTTATCTTTGTTTTTGTGTGTGTGCTTCTATTCTATTTGCCAACTGCAGGTTCCTCTTGCTAGAAAACCGTTCTCGAGCCGGGGGACTCTTTGATCGCACTCTCCTTATGGGTATGAGCATGCAATCGTTCCTCCCTCCCCGGACCCTGATCATAGTTTTCTTTGAGCGGGATACACTGGGTACGATGATGATGATGATGATAGACTAAACTACACCCCATATTATGATAAAAAAAACTTCGTTGTTAGATTTCTAAAAATAGGTCACCATCATCATCATGATCATCATACCCAGTGTTCCCGCACATAGATAAATCTATGGTCAGGGTCTGGGGAAGGAAGGTCGACGGCGTCTCATACCCATAAGGAGAGGGCGGTCACAAGAGTCCTTCGGCTCAAGAGGGGTCTTCAAAGATAGGAACCTGCAAATATCCGAAATCCTGCATCTTACACCCACATTAGTCAAGCATAGGAATCATTTAACTGCAAGCAAAGTAGTGCGAAGTGTATTTGGTGATATGCAATCCAATTATATCTATTCAGTTAACTAATTTAAATTATTATATTTGGTGATTAATAGTGCGAAATATTTGCATAAACAGATATATAAATTTAGAAAACCAACAAATCGTAGACCAGGTCGTTGTATTAGAATGGACTGGTCTGGTTTGATCTAGAGTTTTAAACGGTCTGATCCGGTCTAAAATTTTTTCAAGATTAAAATTTTTGATTTGGTTTGATTTAATGTCAAACCAGACCTAACTAAATCGTTTGCATCCTAGTTGTGTGAATGCTTTGTGCTTAGGGTCCTAGCTACTTCCTAGTGTATTAAAGGTCATAATGCTTAGCCTATTCCACATCAGGGGCGGAGCAAAAATTGACATATTTTATGAAGGCTCTGTGCAATTTTAAAATTTATGATATTGTCTAACAATTTTGTATCTATAAACAACTAACATATACTAAATAATTTAATATTAAGACTCTTAATTTTTCGTCGAACATGTTGAATATGCACTTATATTTCACATTCATTCTAATTCTAGACCAAATACAAATCCTGCTATATGCGTTCATGGTTTGAGCTCCAAACTAAAATCTCGATGCTTTAATGGGATGAAACTTGTAAATTATGTTTTTTTTGACTTTACATTATTTACTTATAATTTAATTCTCATTTACTTTCGTTGGATTTAAGTATTACAATAAGAAGCTTGCTACCATTTTTCTCCGTACGTACTCTTAGTCTTAGCTTCCTAATACTTGTTCTAATTTGCATCCTTGAGTTATTTAACATTACAAAATTAAATAGCCAAATTATATATTTAAAACTGTCTCATTGTAAAACAATTTAATATAAGCTGATCCAATATTTAATTTTGAAAAAACTGAAGAAAAAAAACATGCTTTTCATTTATCTAATTTATTGTTGTAAAAAAGTCATTAATTGAGCTCTTTGTATGGACTCATCTCATGATAAGATATTCTTACATAAAACACGCTAAATTGAATAAAGTATAATTATACACTAAAAAAAACTAAATTACGAGAAAAAAAAAGACATAATCATAATAGTGTAAATATTAAAATTAGTTGACTATCAATATGATGGTTACAAATATTAAGATATGAACAATTTCGATTTTTGATCATCCTAATTTCACACAAAATCAGGTAAGTTGAAGATGACTATTTACAATATATTCTTGGCCAAGTATCAAAAAAATTTGAACATATTTGGCTTTTAAATTTACACTTAAAAACAAATCACAACATGTTTTCTTAAAATGAATAATTTAAACAATAATTAAAGGAACATCCGATACATAAAACACACCTTTAAAATCACTATGACTATCTTCACTTTTAGTCGTGATTTGTAAACCACTAACTCTCGCACAAACAATAATAGCTTGAACATAGTTCACTTCCAATGTTTCTAAAGAATTGGACGTGGTAGCCGTGTCGTTAAGTCGACGATCACCAATGTAAAATTGTAAAAACGACAACGACGGAGCGTTTTCATGGGTGTACATAGCATTTAAGATTGGATACAAAGCATTTGTATAACGAGGAATACATTGAAGAAAGTTATCAATGGCTGAATTTGAGGCTCTTACATGAGATAAGACCAAAAAAAAGGTAAGTATTGGTATGAGAATTGAAAAAGAGAATTTCATGTTTGGTATATGTTTATTGTTTAGTAGAACTTAGAAGTGATTTTTAAACATAAAATGGTTAGTGGGTTTTATTATTTATAGTTAGTTTTTGATGATGAATTGATAAGGTTTGGTGGGTATTGTTTGGTTTGTTGATTAGTGGTCATACAAGACGACTAAAAGATGGTAGGTGGGAAAATGACCACGGTAGGTCGATAAAGATTCTACTACTCTACTACTTGGACAATACAAAATGTGTTATGGTTACCTTTTTTATTGTGGAGAATATCATCACTATTAACAAAGTCAACATCTCACTCGAAAACAGAGTCTGCGTAAAATTGGAAAATGACGAAAAAACTATATTGGCGGGGAAGAGGATTGCAGTCATTTTACCTCTAAAAAATAAAGGAAAATTTGTCAAAATAATCTCAACTATCACCCGTTGGTCAAAAATAATTCCAACTATCAATTATTTTTTAATAATCCTAACTATTCACATAATTTGTTGAAAACGTACTCACCCCCTTGTTATCGGCTGGAACATATAACTTTTTCACTCCTTTTTTTCATTTTTTTACCTATCTGTTCAAAATTAACCCTTCCCCTTCATCTACTAATCAAAAAAGAAAGAAAAAAGTGGAAAGGTTATCTGTTGATTAGGCCAAAATCATCATTTTAATTAACTTATAAAGCATCAAAAAGGTTATCTGAAAATAGACATAATCGTACTTACAAAAAAACAACATTAGTCAAAACTTAGGTCGAAGCAATATAATAATGCAATTTTAAATTAATAAAATATTATTTTAATATTTACTTTTCTCATCTTAAAATTTATGGTACGTTGTTGTCAAGGAACCAACTCAACCAAAAGCTTAAGCTGATGGTTGAGGCCCCAGGATATGTTATATACTCTAACACACCCCCTCACACGAGAGCCCTTTGGGCTAGAAGTGTGGATGCAGCAGTTGTTGATAAGATATACTTATATTTAGGAGTGTTCACCGATCCAAACCCGGACCGGACCGGAAGACCGGAATCTCGAATATGCTAAGACCAGAGACCAGACCGGTTCCATCCGGTCCGATCCCGGTCTAACCCGGATTCCATCCGATCCGGTCCAGGTTTGGATCGGTTAGACCGGTTTTAATTTTTTATACCAAAAATAAATTTAAAAATAAAAGATTTAAAAATAATTTAGCAAATTAATTATTATAAAATTAAAATATTTGAATTAATAAATTATTTTGGGTTGAAAATAAAATACTTAAAGCCCTTTAAATAAGTTTATACATAATAATCGTAAATATTATTCACTTTCAAAATTAATTTTTATGTGCATCCGGTCCAACCCGAATTTTTCCGGGTTTAGACCGGACCGGACCGGAAACCCGGAATGTCGAAAATGTAAGACCCGGAGACCGGATCGCGGATGCAATCAGTCCTGTCCGGTCTCACCCGGTTCCGGTCCGGTCTCATTTTGCACACCCCTACTTATATTCTCTTTGTTTTTATTTGATTTTTCTTCATTGAACTTTTAGAAATTAAGGAAAATAAAATATTTAGGATAGCAATGATATTAAGGTAAATAATGAGGAGGTTTTTATATTTCTTTAATTGTGTTTATTTTATGTTGATGATGATATTATTATTTTCTTGTTTATTCCTCAACTTTGCAACTCTCGAAATGTTTGTACTCAAATATATAGGTATATTTGAATTATTTTCTTGGCATCGAAGTCTGTTAAATAAGCAACATGTGCTCTCTTGAGTGACCGTCTTTTGTAAAGACAACTCTTAAAATTCCAGCCCAAATCTATATTTAGAGTTCTAACAATATACACAAATTCTTGTGAGAGATAGTCTCTTTGAGAGACCATCTCTAATTGGGTTGACTCATTAGGGAAAATGTAGAGTAAATGTAGAGAATAAGCTTTAATGGATTAGGCCTTAGAGACGTCTCTCAGGAGACTGGCTGAACAATATATATTTAGAATTGAACTGGGTTTTTGAGAATCGTCTTTACAAAAAACGGTCTCAATTAAGAATTTGTGAACAAGCAAAGGTCTCTTGTTGCAACAACGTAAATACATGCAAAACCTGCTCGCCAAATAAGCTATGCTTAATGCTTCACCTATCAACCTAAATACATCAAGTTCACTAGTTTGAAACTAGCCTAGAATATTTGTTCTTGATTCGCCTTAATATAAGATTTATTGTCAATAAACACTAATTTAAATCATATCCTAAGATATCTCAAAAAACTATCGAATGACCTCTGTCTACAGTTTGTATTATAATTTACACATTTAATAATTCATAGAGTATAATATTACGTGGCCTGGTTACAATTATGAGATTGTAGAAATTTTTGTGATTAACGTTTAACGGTCAACATAGTGTATTTATTGTGATTGTTGAAAATTTTGATGTGTGTGGACTGTGGTCTCTGTATAATGACCTAGTTATAAAATTGAAAGCTACTAAAATTATATAGATGATATGAGTATGTTGTCTGTGAAATTGTGAATTTGTAACACTACATACTTTATACATGTAGACAAAATGGACCAAAAGTCAAGGAAACTAAACATGTTAAATGACTAGCTTTTGTGTATGTTGTTCACTTTTATTCTTAAAGAAAATTCAAACAGTTTATCTTGTATGACACTGTTTTACGGTGAGACAACATCAATATAAGAAGTCTACTATAAGCTAAAAATTTGTATTATCGGGCTATTTAATTCAAGTATGAGGCATTTCTCATGGTGAGACCGACTCATACAAGAATTTATGAAAATCCAAGTACTCTTCTATCTTTTTTATTTTGCCAAATTGTGGAAATTAAAATAAGATTTTTTTATCACAAATTCTTGTATGAGACTGTCTCTACTGTCTCACCAAGAGACATATATACCTCATACTTGAGTTTAATAGCACACTAATTAAAATTTTAGCTTATTGACTTCTTCTTTTAAGGTCGTCTCACCTTGAGAGTGAGATGATCTCACATAAGACGGACTATTTTTTATTATGTAGCAAAATTAAAAAGATAGAACAAGTATTATTTATTTATTAATCTTACTCTTATAGTTTTTGAAATTTCTTGTCCCATTTATGCTTTTTAAGTATATTGAAGTTTATTTTCATAAAAAAAAGTATATTGAAGTTTTCTATATTAATCAATAATAATACTACCTCCTATTCATAGAGAATGAGACGTTTGTTTTTTGAGACTATTCACTTATTACTCTTAATTTGTATTTTATTCTTAATCTATAGATTAGAACATAAGTTAAGTGAGATCTTGTTTGATTCGTCTCAATGCAAAGATTATTAATATTTACCTTTTATAATATTTCGTTATGTATAATAAGAGATATTAAACATTGAATAAGTGTATTGGATAGTGTGAAAAAATAAATATTTCATTCTCTATGAATAAGAGGGAGTATTAGATAATTAATCCTAGAGAATATTGTTCTAGAGTTTTGATATTTCTTTTATAGTAGTACTAGACTATTAGTATTGAAACTGTGTAATGTACGGGTATTTTAGTTTGTCCATGTTAGATGAAATTCAGAATCATTTAATTATTAAAAACTCGGGTGAGTGGTTGGTCCATGTTAGACTCGTATGACTCTAAATTCGTCACTTTAATAAATACTTCTTATTATTGGCCCTAAGCGTCTCATGTTGGTTTTTTTTTTAAAGAGTCTCATGTTGGTTAATTCACCCTGAATATCTTATTTTTAATTTGAATATGTTAAATTTATTATATTACTCTTATTAAACTTAACATTTTCTGATTTTCACATCTTTACGTCTACTTATTCCACTTTACTGTTACAAAATTTAAAAACTTTTACGCTCACTATAACATAATTTGCTTTTAGTGGGATATATTTAGAGACATTTAATTTAAATGTCGCTATTTTAAATTTTTTATAGTGTATATAGAGGATTTAGTGACATTTATTATACCCTTTAGCAGCATATTAAAAAGTCATACTAAAGCTTTTAGCGACATAGGATCTAGTGACATTTCTCACAAATGCCACTATCATATCATAACATCTAGTATAAAAAGACTGTAAAATGCCAAATGTCATCACTCTAAAGCTTCTGCCAAGTGTAATTTTCTAATTGGAGAATTAAGATTGACTAATTGTTCTATCTAATATAGTAATTTTTACTATTGACTTTGCCATCTAATTGTAGAAATAATTACAATTATTTAAAGAAACAAACAGTTTGATATATATTGTCAATATTTAAATTATTCTATTTATTATTGAATGTAAATCAATTACCTTTAGTCGAGAATATTATGTTTCATAAATAAAGTAAAGATCATTTACATGACACATACATAAATTTTTAATTAGAAATTAAGGAAAAATATAATAATAGCATCTTTTATTGAAATTATTTACACAGAAACTTGAAAACAAAATAAAATAAGAATCTTTTATACAGGTTATTCAGAATTTTATAGGAGTATAAGAAATTAAGGAACAACATATTTATACCATCTTTTGATTCGATTTGATATTTGATTGAGCCCATTAAGCTGCTAAAAGACGATTGCTCATATTATATACCCGCCATTTGCTAACCTACAGTGCATATTTGTTTTCTAAATTTACTAATCTCTCTTATTACTCAGTTTATTTTTTGGCAAATAATCAATTCAGTTAATAATTGGAATATTATATTATTATTATACTGATAACTATATTTGAATGAAAATATTTAAATAAGATAAAGATAATACGTAGTTGAATCATCAATTCAAACTAGAATTTTTATATTAATATATATATATATATATATATATATATATATATATATATATATATATATATATATATATATATATATATATATATATATGATGTTACACAGAAGGGTAACTATCCATTGAGAAGGGGTTGAAAATGAGAAGGGTAAGAAAGACTCTACACCCTTGATTTCACTAAAATAAAAAAAATCTATAGTCACGATTTTTTCAAAAACACATATTTGTAAAAGTAACTATGTTACACAGAAGGGTAACTATGAAATAATTTTTAAAATGTTCTTAATTTTTAACGTAGTATCCTTTTTTGTATGTATAGTAACCCAAAAAAATCAAACGAGAATCCTTCTCAGTTCTCACCCTTCTCATTTTAAAATTCTCTCTCTCTCTATATATATATATAAATCTGTGCATTGTACGGGATTCTATACTAGTATACTATATTGACAATTACATATGTCACTAAAGACAAATTAAGTGTCGCTAAATCACTTTATGGTGAAATTTAAAATAAAAACCAATAATTATTACACTAAAAATATGAGTTAGTGGCATTTTTTTTAATGCCACTAAAGCTAATGTCACAAAAAGCTAAATTTATTATAGTGACTATTTCTCTTTCACATGTGATCTGATTTGATCACCTAAAATCAAAAAGCCCCCTTCCGATCTTGTTCATGTCATGGATCTCTTCTTGCTTGATATGTTGTTGTGAAGAAGGTAGTCTAAATGGTGGAAAGCCTTACGTTTCATGAAACACTAATTCTTAAATGATACAATAATTCTTAAATGAGATAGTCTTATGATGAGACCATTTTTATCGGACTAGTTCAATATACACTTTTTGTCTTAAAGTGATCACTTATAACGTTTAAGGGATCACTTACAATTTCAAAATAAGCACTTTTCATAGTTTTAGAGTGATTATTTATAACCTTAAATCGATCGCTTACGATCTTAAAGTAACCAATTAAAGAATGAACTAATCATATGGTCCCGTCTCATAGTGAGACGGTCTGAATGAAAAGGTAATCTAGAAAGTCAAAAATAATCTAATTATATATAATAAAAAAAATTATAAATATCTAATATTTATAATTTGTACATTGAGATTAGAGCTGTTCATGGGCGAGGTTGACCGGATAGCGGACAGGGTAGTACCTAAAAATTCTACCTGTGAACTCAAATGTTCAAAAGCCCGCTCGGCGGCGCTCGCATTTGCGAGCATATTTTTTTGTCACAACCCGCCCATTTTTAAAGCGGGCGACACTTGCGGGTAGGCAGTATTTCTTATATAAATTATAAATATAAAACATATTAAAGTTAAGTTTTAATCATACAATATATTAATTGAGAAACCGCTTTGACATGTGGCAAATGTAGAATGAAAGTTGAGGATTTCTAATTATTTACCACATGTCACTTTAAATCATATTGTTGAATTAATTTTTTTTGTTATTTGCTCAATTATCATTTTTTTTTTTGGAAATCAACGAGGGAAGGCTATTATTAATGAGATTGCTCAATTATCATTTACTCTAAAGTCTTCATTGTTAAATTTTAGCTTTGATTAAATTATTAGTATAAAACATTATTACCTCTCCCTCATATTCATTACTTATTTTCGTTATTCAAATATAAGAGTTTGACTCTTCATTATATTTACATATAATTCATGTGGGACTAATTTTAAATTATCTACTTTGATCAAGTATGTAATTTTTTTAATATAATTATGAAATACCTTTTTTATATCTAAATAATTAATAATTATGCTAAGAAAAAATTATCAAAATAAATAAATTAATATATATGAAAATTTAAAAAATCTTGTGCATTGTACGGGTATTACACTAGTAGCAATTAAAATAAAATACATTGTCTAAAATATTCTAAATATGTATAAAGTCTCAAAATACTCAAATTACATGAATACTGAATATATACGGTGGAGTTGACTACTTGTTTGAACTTTGATAGTCGACTGCTTGAGTTCTTTGAGGGTTAAAAATATTGAAAGTACTCCCTCTGTCCTGTATTATTTGCATCAAAGAAAAAATTGTTTTTTTAAGAAAAAGGTGGATAGCGGTAATAAATGAAAAGAGAGAATGAATTGTATGTATGAAATTAAAAGAGAGTGAAGATGTATGAATGAGATTAAAAGAAAGTGGTAGGCCATAATCCAAAAATAAAATGATGCAAATTAAGTGGGATGAACTAAAATGAAAACGCTGCAAATTAAATGGGACGGGGGACTAGACAGTAGAATTAGAAACTTTAAAGTATAAAAGAAGCAAATCCTCGTGCTAGTACAAGAATAATAAACTAAAGTTAGGTATGAGTACCAATTACTAAAGTTAGGTATGAGTCATGTAGTAATACTAGTTTAATAATTAATAGAATTAATTATTTATTAAATAATATATTAAATTAAGCTAGCGGACGGGTATATCCGCAAGTATTTTCTTTGTGTTGATGGACGGAAATTACCTGTTCAAATTTTAAAATTTTTTGGAAAATGTTGTCCATTCTCGACTATTTTTCAAGCAGGATGGGTCGAACCTGACGAGTAGCCTGCCCTTAAGCCATGAACAGCTCTGATTGAGATGACTAAAAATTAATTAAAATTAAGAATGATAAATAAATATTTTGAATTTGACATGATGAACAAGGGTATTATTATAGTTCGATACCCTTTTTATTTTATCGCCACCCTATATATAATGAATTTACATAATTGCTCCTGCATAATTTTCAAACTCAGAAACACGAACACCTCTCTAAAAATCTCTAAAAATACTCTCTGAACTAAAACAAGCTAAAATTAGTATTCGAACAACAATGGCTAACCAAAACGAGCAAAAATACGATTCGGTAAGTAAAATTAATCGTTTCGAAATTGAATCAACAAAAAATTAAAAAAAAAAAATCGCACATTTTGTGCTTTTGTACCATGGTACAATCGCACAAACCGTGCGATTGTATGGTACAAAAGCACATTTTGTGCGATTGTACCATGGTACAAAAGCACATTTTGTGCGATTTTCCTTTTTTTTAATTTTTTTTTTGAATTTATTTATTTATTGTTGTATTTATTTAATTTCTTTAAAATATTTATTATTTTGTTATTAATTAATTATTTATTATTTAATTTATTAAATTTACATTTGTTTAATTTATTTAAAATATTTATTGTTTTGTGATTAATTAATTATTTAATTATTTAATTTAATTTATTTAAAATATTTATTAAACATTTATTAAATTGATATTAATAATATGTTATTGTTATATAATTTATTAAATAAAATAATAATAATTAGTTAATGTTATTATTATAATAATATTCTTTTAATTAATTTAATAAATGTTAATATTATTATGTAATTACTTAATTATGTTTATGTTTAGGTTATATTTATTTTGTTTTTATATTCGCAGGACTTTGAAAACATATGTGATAACGTAAATTACTCTGATAGATTTGTTACGGATAGACAATCTGCCACTCCGCATCAAAAGACTGTGAGCGCCTCCGCCTCCGTGGAGCTACATCCTCAACCTGGCTGCCTCCAGCCTGATTAGAAGGGCAGCCGAGCTATGAACTCTGCGCTTAAACTGACCGGCAACCCTCCTGACTGGATTCCAATCAACAGGCTCCCCAATAGACTCTTCCTCACCGACAAACTCATCGTAGTCAGTATCATCATCCCCTGAGCCAAGCGTATCACTACACAGGCTCACCTGATGGTCAAAGCGAGTACGCACTTGGTCCAATGTACTCGAACGTTGGGCCTGACTATGTCTGGCCGCCTCTTGCTGACCTAGCCCTCCTTGCAAAACCCGTAACCCCTCTCTCATGGGGTCCCCCTAAGTAAAGTCGGTCTAGAGCTGTTGCCCCTCAACAGGCCTCTAAAAAAACCTTTGCCTCTACCATGGTTTCCAGCCATTTACTACAATATATTATAATTTAATGAATTATTATAGCATACTAAACTTTTAAACAAAAAAAATATCTAATGAATTATTATAATTTAATTAATTAAACATTAACAACAAAAATAAAATATCTAAAACTTTATTAAACAATAATTAATAACTACTAATTAAACAAACAAATAATACTAAACTTTTAAACAAGTAAATAATATTTATAAACAAATAATAATAACATTTATTAAATTAATTAAAATAAACAAATAATAATTATTATTATTATATTATTTAATAAATTAAATAAAAATATTACATTAAATATCAAACAAATATATATAATATATTAATAAATTTAATTAAAATAAAATTATTATCATAACAATATTAAAGTTATATTATTTAATGAATTGAATAAATATAATATATAGTAATAAATTTCATAATTAAATAATAACAATATGATAATTAATTAAAAAAAAAATAAAAAAGGAAAATGAACTGTGCGATTGTACCATGGTGAAATCGCATGAAATGTGCGATTGGACCATGATAAAATCGCACGTTTTGTGCGATTGTACCATGGTCCAATCGCACATTTCATGCGATTCCACCATGGTATAATCGCATAAAACGTGTGATTTCCCCATGGTTCACACGCACAGTTCATGCGATTTTGGCTTTTTCTTATATATATTTTTTTAATTTTAAAACGAGATTTAGTTAGGAATTACCTCGGTTTTGCGATAACGATTCGAAGTCCAATGCTTAGGTACGATTAATTTTTGTGAGAATTTAGTGAGCTTTAGAGTGATAAAAGTGTATAGAGTTTGATTCGAGTGTTTTATAGTCGTTTTAAGTCCAAGGGCATTTTTGTCATTTTAATTATTTATTTTAAATTAGGGGCGAAAAAAAAAAAAGGTGACGAATTTTAAAAATCGGGCATGAACAAACCACCACTTTGTTCCTTTTGCACACTTGGTAGAAGTTAAAACTGAAATTGCAGAAGAAGTAGAAAGTGTAATAATCACGAAATCCAGAGAAAAAATGGAGAGGTTGAAAACTGCATCATCATCTCTCTCAATTTTACGCCGATTTTTAATAAGAAATGCTTCATTTCAATCTCAATGCCGAAGAAATTTTTCTTCGAATCTCAATAACGAGGTATTTTCTCCTTTTTATGGTCGTAAGATTAGGGATTCGAGTAATTCAATAATAAGTTGATCAATTAATTTAGCAATTTACAGAATTTCTTATTCCGTTATGTCAATTTTTTTGTAGGTGCTGATTGAAGCAAAATCTCACTGTCGAACTGCTATTCTTCATCGTCCTTCTTCTCTCAATTCTTTAAGTACTTCCATGGTACATCTTTTCATATTCAATGTAATGCTTCATTTAGATTGAAATTGTTAGTTTTAGAGGTTTAGATTGGAGAAATTTTGGCATTCCAGTATTTTGAGTGAAAGAAAAGAATTGGTGATTGCAAGTAGTATTAGTAGTATCTTTATAATGAATATTTAATTGATTATTTTGCAGTGCTTGTTTGAACAAGTGATATTCAAGGTATTGAGTGGAATTTGTAAGCACAACTATTTTTAAGATGGAATATTTGATGTGAAAGGTGGTGCCTTTCGTTGTTTTATGTTTATTAATCTTGAATATGGGAATGGGATAGGCTCGATGCCCAAGGGAATATCATGGAGATATATAAAGGCAATACAAGACATGTATGACAGAGTCACGACTAGCATTCAATCAACTATAGGGATCACTGAGCATTTTCCCGTAGGGTGGGTTTGCATTAGGGATCGACCCATCCCTTTTTTGTCGGTGATATTGCTTGTAGCAGAAATTAGTAAAGTCAACACGAGTTTGGAGGATGGAGGGTGACTCTAGAAGGAATGATTGCTAATAAGTCGTTCTAAAATAGAATATCTACGAGGCAGTTTTAGTGGAGAAGAGCATGTGGAACTTGGGAGATCCTATGGTGATCGTTGGAGAAGATTTCATTGCTCACACGACCAAGTTTTACTTAGGATCATTGGATCAGTAATTCAAAGTGATGGGAAAATTGATGAAGATGTAATGCACCATATTCAAGTCGGATGGCTCAAATAGTGAGCACTTGGGTTTTGTTAAATGAGATTCTCTATTAGATTAATATGTAAATTTTATCGATTTGCAGTTCAACCTACCTTTCTATATGAGAAAGTGTTAACAAGCTCCATGAGCATAAGATGGAAGTGATAGAGAAGCGAATGTTGGAAGTGATAGAGAAGCGAATGTTAAGGTGGGTGTGTAGATACCAGAATAGATAAAATTAAAACTAGGTTCTGAAAGAGTGGCTAGACGTTACATCCGATTCTACTAAGATATGTGAAAGTAGGTTGAGATATTTTGAACTCGTGTAAGGAAAGACTACCAATGCACCTACATTTGATGCCAGGAAAAGTCGTAGTAGACCTAAAAAAGTGGGAGAACCAAATTAAAAATAACATGAGTGTGTTGCACCTTTCTATGACTTGAGTAGGTACAAAATTAGCTGAAGACACCCAATTTTTGTGCAAGACAATTTGTTATCGTTATCACGATTATAGTTGTTGCTTTATCATTGTTATTTTTTTCTATGGTTCATTTTTAAGCCTTATTATTTGTCTTGTTTTGGTTTGCTACTTGTGTTGTCTTGCTATTAGTTTTATTTGTAGGTCTTTTTCGAGTCTAGGGTTTCTAACCTCAACCTCCTTTGCAAGGGTATGGTCTGTTGTCTTTCTTCTCTTCCTCGACCCAAATTCATAGTAGTTTTAGAGAGGTAATACTGTGGAGTCATGTACTATTTATGTGAGGGTGTTATGTCTCCGTTTGCCTCAAAGGTGGTTATGAGGTACGATATACAAAAGCTTAAATAACTTGGTTGTATATAATTAGAGGTGCTTGAGCATTCATTAATCGTAGCTGTAAACCAATGTTATCTAATTGCTTTTTAAGTTCAACATTCAATCGCTGGGGAATTAGTTTTAGGTAACATTAACATTTACAATTCTCTTGTTGGCACTCCCTAGGCCGTGCGCATTGTTATTAAAATCGCGATTCTGATCTACAATTCTACGATCCAAAAACAATGGAGCGATTTGAATGGCAGGTAGAATCTTAAAGTTGTAGAATCTTACGATTCTTGTTGGAATAAAATTTTTAAAGGTAGAATTATAACAGGATTTTACGATTCTACGATTTAACGATCCAATTCTACTTATTTAGTATGAATTAGTTTTAATCATCTTTTACTGATCTCTTTCACATACATACATAAATTTAAAATTTTCCATCATGAAAACTTTTAGAAAACAATTTTCTTAATCGGTATGAAGATTTAAACTAATTAATTAAAAGTTTTCGTTATATTCTTAAAAATAAAGTCAAAGAAACTTCAATCCATAAATTTGAACTTTTAATTGGATAATAATGATAAGAAACCAGATATTTATAATATATTTAAGTTTATTTGTAGAATCGTATGATTCTACGATTCAATTCTACTGATTCGATTCTACCTCTCTAAACAATTCTAAGTAGAATCGCGATTTTAACAACTTTCATGTGCGTTTTCCTTTCTAACTCGTAGTCTTACAAAGAAGACTAAATTTTTTGGTTGGTTATATTCTAGGGTTTAGAGATAAAGATTACAGACACATATCATTTGTCGAAGGGATGTATGGAAAAGGGCAATTTTTTTATCACATATGTTGTAGTCTCCAAAACGGAGTTGCTCGTGAGATTGATTATAGATTGTATGCTTATGGATGTAGTTTTTCTTTGAATGTAGGGTGCTATGCTACAAAAGTATTACAAATGTTGGGAAGATGATTGTAATGTTGGTTTTGTGATGATGAAGGTAACTCAGTCTTATTTATCTAGATCTCTCTTCAATCTGTTTGAGTAATGATGGTTTAATGTCTAATACCCTATGGTGATTTTATATTGGAAGGGCAGTGGAAGGGCATTTTGTGCTGGTGGAGATATTGTTACTTTATATCACCAAATCAGCGAAGGTTTGTGTTTTTTAGCTGGACACTGTTTAATAGATGATAATACTTTGCCAATGTCATGAATGCATATTTTTTTTTAGCAAATTTACACATGGTTTTATTTTTGGATATTTGTTCTCTCCATTGCCATATGAGCTATTGTGCTAGAATGCTTGCAGTTTGCAACTCTTATGTTTGTTATTTCAAGTGAGTTAATGTTCGTAATTTAATGTCTTCCCATCTCATTTTAAAATATAATTATTCCCCTTTTTTGAATGAGTTTTCTTCAACTTTTCTACGTGCCTTACACTCAACCCTATCCGCCATCCTGCTTTTTTCTTTTTACCTTTTTCTTTCTCTTTTTTTCATTTGTATTTTGCCAATGTATGCTTTAATCATTTAATGCTTGAGGAAAAACATATTTCTTTCCCAAAAACTTATACTTTAAATTACTGTTATATTCACCTTGTTGATTAAGCATCTTTCTTGCTATGCAGGGAAAATAGAAGATTGTAAAGAGTTTTTTAGGACGTTATATACATTTATTTACATGCTTGGCACATATTTGAAGCCACACGTAAGTCCTTTACTAGGAATTTACTCTTTTACTTGGTTGATTACCTCAGATGTTGTGAAGAAATATATCTTTATAGTTTATAGACAAATAATTTTGTGTGCTTGCATTTTCAGTTACAAATAAATAAGGAATTCAGCTATACTTGTTTCTTGAGTCGAAAAGACTTTGCATGTTGTTTAAACTAAAGGTGACTTTTGAAAATTACAATCACTTGGTAAACATATAATATCATCCAATATGTCATAGAAATGGATCCAATTGATATAATTGTTTTTTTTTTTTGGGATATTCTAGATGGTAGCAATGAACTTTTGCGAAAGGCCAATGATAGAAAATCTTAAAATATTCCACAAAATAGCATTGTACTTTTGGAATTTAAGTTGTCGTAATATTGATGCCCAAAAAACGTTATATTATACGTTAAGTTGTGAAATTTCGTTTTTAACCTTGTCTCATCTTCTTCTTTCATCCATGGCTTAGGAATCCAAATGTTCCATCTCCAAATGTAAACAACTTTCCAGAAGCTAGAACGGCAGCAGTATGCGAAGGTCTACAAGACACATAGAATACATGCTCACCATCTAGAGGTCCACATACTATGTCGGTCTCAAACGACATCATCTAATGCATTTCACACAACACTCTTCAGTCTAACATAATCACATATGAAGATGAGATAAATAACAACATGGGATCTCAAAGGTTTACATCAAAAGCATAGCTTATCTATAACTACATTTCGCATAGTTGTGACTTGTGAGCAATTCATACATTTAAGGCCTCTACGGACCAAAAAGAGCAATTATTAGCCATGAGGAAATGCTAGCATAGCACAAAAAAGGAGATTATAAGCATGTCATGTAGAATACAAAGGTGACAAGCTGAAAATGTGTACCCAACATATTACTATTACCAAAACACTCATGAAGTACTGGATTCATAAATGGGCCAAGTTTTTTCATCTGAAAAGAATGCAACCAGGAAGGTGGAGAAAGCCAGAAAAGTTGCATACATGAGTTGTTTACTGGAAAGTTGTTTACATTTGCAGATGGAATATTTGGGGTCCTAGGCCATGGACGAAAGAAGATGGAAAGAAGACAAGGGTAAAAACGAAATTTCACAACTTAACGTATAATCTAACGTTTTTTGGGCGTTAATGTTACGGCAGCTTAGATTCCAAAAGTATAATGCTATTTTGTGGAATTGTTTTTAAGATTTGCTACCATTGCCTTTCGCAAAAGTTCGTAGCTACCATATAATATATATATATATATATATATATATTTTATATATATATATTTTGTGAATAAAGATAGAACTATTGGCTTGTAAAATTTCAAGTTATTGCAAGACCTTCAAATTGCCTAAGTAATGCTATTTCATAGTAAGACCAAGTGAATAGGTCAGTCCGCAAGTGGCTTGGTGTTACACAATTATAATACTGTCAACTATGTTCATCATCAATATTGAATGAGGTACGAAGATGTTTTTCTTTGCCTGGACTAGCTAAGTACTACACCCTTTTATCTTTGATGTTTAATCCATGAATTAGTTATTGATGTAATTCATAATGTGGACAGAGATTTAGGTAGCTTATATTATGCTTCGTAGTTTTAATTTATTGTTTCTTGTAATCCCCATGTAGGTGGCCCTTCTGAATGGCGTTACAATGGGAGGTGGAGGAGGTGTTTCAATTCCCGGAACATTTCGCGTTGCAACTGACAAAACTGTGAGTATTTTCCTTGCTATTACATGCATACTTATTCTTTTGGACCTTTTTAGTCCCGTTCTGTACATTATTATTTTTGTTGTATTTGACTTTATGTTTTTTGTATAGAATGAATAAAGGAGAGGAGGGGTGTGTGAAGAAGAAACCAAAAGGAAAGATCTTTGCAACCTATTTCTCATTTGTTTTTAGCTTCACCCTCTTCTTTGGTGGACTAGTTGAATATCGAATCTTAAAAAGCAATGAAATCAGATCATAACAACAAGAACAATGCTAAATCCTTAATTTCAACATCATGAAGTCGGTTACATGAATCACAACAAATCGAGAAATCATTGCTAACAAAGATTAAGGAGTTTAGAAGAGAAAAATTAAGAACAGAGTGATGAATGACATGATTTGGGATATACCGGCCCGAAAGACAGCACAGAACAATATAAGTAGATGATCATTATAATTGATAATGGTAGTTAAGGATTAGCTTTGGATATCTTATTAGTAGTCCTTCGTTTGTTGCTTTATCCGATGGATAATTTCCATGTATATCGTCCTCTCATAAACTCAAATCAGTTTTCTGGCATATTCTCATGGTTCTAATTAACTTGCTTAGAATTGACGAGAAGATTTCCACATATCTCATGGTAATGATGTGTGTTTCGGTTCATATTCTCAAAGTATTTTCACATTTTGACTCCAGATTTTTGTGTGCTTCCTTATTGTTAATTCCAGGTTTTTGCCACCCCAGAAACTATGATTGGTTTTCATCCTGATGCCGGGGCCTCTTTTTATCTTTCACATTTACCAGGGCATTTAGGTAAGCTCAACCAAATTTACAACATTCTACAATATACCTGTAAATTTTGCATTTTCCGTAATTGTATCTGCACGGACTCAATCTGTTTTTCTTTTATCTGCTCTTTAAATGTGTGCTCCTCTGATATTCTCTTTAGGGTACTGTTTAAAAATTTGACGATTGTAATTGCGATTCTACCAAGAATTTGCTTGAGTAAGAGAAAAATGAAATGTTCTGAGTAGTTGTTCGTTCTAAGTTGATTTGCCATTGTGTTATTGATTTTGATAGTTATCAGTCATCTTGGAGTTTTCGTAATAAGTTAATGGCTTACTACTTTCATTATTTCAGCTAATGCGTTGTATTGTCCAATTGTCTGTGCATCTGGTTTCAAATTCTTTGTGCAGTTGGATCATATTGCTTTTCTTGATTTAACTGTGTTAGTATTTATTGTTCAAATTCTTTATGTAGTTGTATCATATTGCTTTCGAATTATTCTAGGATTTTCTGCCTTACACTTTGTAGAATTGAATATCCCATATTACTTTAGCTGGCTTCAACTCCATAAAGGAGTATGCAAGCCAAGTATGTGAGTTTGAAGCTAAATAAAAGTTCCAAGAATAAGGATACCTGATTCCTCCCTCCGCTCTCCTCCGGTGCTCTTTTTTTTCTTGGTCTTTCGTCACCCGCTGTTGGAACAACATTTTCTGGCATGCCATCTTTAGACTTGCTGACGATTGTTGTCGTTGATGAGGACTTGACTCTTTCTCATTCTGCTCAATCAATCTTTTAGCGAATTTAGGCAGAGACTTTTGAAAATTTTTGATAAGCTGGAGCAGGAGATGGACTGATGGACCTTCGATATGCTGGACATGTTCTCAACCAGGGGGAGTCAAATCAAATGAGCAGCTGTAGTTTGATGGCTAAGGTTTGAGCTGGTTGATTGTTATTTAAATGAGTTACGGTCAAGTATAAAAGCCATTTTCAACTGCCATATTGATGGACTATTTAGGAATTGGTGTTCTTTGTATTGGGTTGCTCTTCTATTCTTAATAAGTATTTTTCCTGAGGGTCATGATTAGAAGGTTTGTCTCAGTTTTCCATTAAAGAGTCAGATTTTCACATGAGTTGTGTGTTTCTGATTTATAGTAATAAAAGATAGTCCTGCTAAAAAAATTTCTTCTGCACAAAATCACTTTATCTGTTTCTGTTTTGCCTCTTTAACATAAAAAATGAACCTTTTCTTGGAGAGATGTGATCTACATAATCTGATGATACTCATGAGTGTTAATTGTTTCTTACTCAATGAGATTTTCACTTATATCCTTGTTAACATGATACTTAATGAGATTTTTTTTCTGTTTGTTAGGAGAGTACTTGGCCTTGACAAGTGAAACAATCAGTGGTGCTGAAATGCTTGCTTGTGGGCTTGCAACGCATTATTCACTTAGCACTGTCTGTTCTGTTCTTTCAAAATTCATTAACACCAATGTTTTCATCCTGTCAGTGTTCAAATGTTTACTATTTCCTTTTGAATTTGACAGAAGCTACCACATATAGAAGAACATTTAGGCAGTCTTGTCACTGATGATTTTTCTGTTATTGAGAAATCCCTTCAACAGTTTTCTGACATTGTGTCTCCGGATAATATGAGCGTACTTCGCAGGTTTGCTTCACTCTGACTTCTAATCGTGACTTTTAGCATTCTATATGGTTAAGAAGCATATTTTTGTAAGCACTTTGGGTTCTATTTGGTGTTCGTCTGCTATTAGCTTGTATTCTCTTTTTGTGCTATATGAGTTATATGTTCCCAAGTAACAAAGAGAAAAATGAAGACTGCAGTAGTACTGGAGTTTTCCTGGGTGATGAATTAGGAGTTTAATGGCTAAATATGTTTTCATCCCTATTCAGAGAAGGGTAACAACATTGACTGGACTTCTGTATCTTTTAAATATATAATTTTGTAAAATATTTTAAGACTTCTGGATCTTCAGATTCCATGCTGGTTTACTTTTTGTCTCCTCGTATTTAATTTGCGTGATAATGGAAATATCAACTCCTTAACTGCAGAAATGCACATAATTTTCTTGATGGATTCAACCATCCTTAGTCTACTGCATATTATTTTTCGATGATGTTACGTTCTTGATAACAGTATACTGATTATATTATGGTTTCTGAGAGTTCTTATCTTTTCTTTTCACCAGTAAATAAGAAATTGAATTAAGTTCATCTTCCCAGTGATAGAGTATGGTGGAGGGGGCTGGTGAGGGGTTGATATTGTTTCTAAACCATGTCTTTATGTCAGTACATAGTTTGCATATATTGAGCACTGATTTGGGATTAAGGCTCTAGCATTGTTGTTGTTGATGAATCCATAGCTAACGCGATCATCTCTAACAGGTAGATGTTTTTATAGTCCTATGGGCTTTAGTTCTCTAACAGGTAGATTTTTTTCAGTCACTTGACAGAATAATAGTGTTCTCACTTGGCTTTAGTTCATGCTTCTTGAACTAGTTCTTTGTTTAAAAAAATATGTATGCTTAAACCTGGATTGACATACTGCATCAAATATGCGTTCTGTTCTTCATTATTCATGTCTATGTGCATCTTACTTAATATACTTCACCAGGCAGAAGACACTCAACAAATGTTTTGGACATGACACAGTTGAGGAGATAATTAATTCGCTGGTACTTCTATCCTCTTACTTTCTTTGCCAGTAAAATAGAGACCTGATCATCCCTTAGGTTCTTGTATTAGATTTTTAGAGCCACTTTGGTGCCTTGTTAATTACCATGGGCAGTTTTGAGGGTGTTCAGGATGCCTGGACGCACAGGGCCTCAAATATATATGGCTATTATATAACAATGTTTTAGAATATATTAGTTGGTAAAAGTTTGCTAGTTTATCCTTAGATTAACTGTTCAAAACTTGTCTGTTACTTTTTAAAAATATGAGGGGCCTTAAGAATCACACTACAGTCATTATATAAAAATCATTGTTCTCCCATCCCAATATTCATATAAACTTTCTTTTTCTTCAATCCTTATACATTACCTACTAGGAATATCTTTTATCAATACATCTTTTCTCCCAACATTTAAGTTGAGAATCAATTACCTTTTATTAAATCATCTTGTCATCTAATTTCTCTTTACTTTCCATGAGTTTGATATTAAGGGCCTCCATAAAAGTTTCGCATAGGGTCTTCAAAATTTTATCAATTTTTGTTCTGCCCTTGTTTGTTACTCCGTAAGTTTTAGTATCCTTTATAATGTTAACTTGGGAAACCACAAATTGTAGGGTTATGTTTAGTTGATGCTTAATATATTCACTTTTCCTTTACGCTATGTTTGACTAGGAGGAAATGGAGGGAAAGGAAGAAAAGGAAAATGGATGGATTGCATTTGGATAACAAATTTGGTGGTAGAAAATTTGAATAGAAGGGATTTGAAGGGATTAGTTTCCTTAATTTTGTTTAGACTAAATCTCACTAAAAGAGCAACGATTTGAAAGGAAAATGATTTTTTTTCTTCCTCTCTCTCTTTTCCTCTTAAACAAACAAGAGGAACTTTTCTTATCATTCCTTCCCCATCCTATCTATTCCCTCCCATCACATTCCCTCCTGAATTCTTATTCAAACAGTGTTAATATTGTAGAAAGTACCTTATCTTGCATTGAAATGAGATTCTCTTTTTTACACTTTCAGGAAGATGAGGCAACTAAAACAGATCATGCCTGGTGTGCCTCCACTTTGAAAAGGTTACGGGAAGTGTCTCCATTGAGCCTAAAGGTTTCCTTGAGATCAGTAAGTTTCATCCACTCATATATATACACCACCCTCAACCCCATTGTTATTTTTTCTCCTCCATTTTTCCAACAATGTGAACTTAATCCATCAGATCCGGGAAGGTAGATATCAGACTCTTGACCAGTGTCTGGCTCGTGAGTACCGGATGTCACTTCAGGGAATCTCTGGAAAGGTTTCAAAGGACTTCCAGGAGGTATAAATGTTCCAACATTTGCTTGTTTATTGTTTATCACCTAAATGGTCTCTCATTGTGTTCTTGGCATGCTTACAGGGTGTACGTGCACGAATGGTGGACAGGGACTTCTCACCAAAGGTACTTCTAACATAATCATCGACCCCATTTCTTGAAATTTCCTTTGTATTCGTAATACTGTATTTTTCTTCGTGTTTGCTCTCTGGATTATTGTTTTTCAATGAAGAATGAACAACCAACAGTCAACAACTAACATTTACCACATATCTCGTTACCAGTTGACATAAATAGATGTATTAACAACTTGCAAATCAATCAATATTTTTACCTGGGTAAACCATTCAATTCTAACCAACAGTCATTTGTCAAACAGACTCATTATGTTTAAAAGGTCACTGAATAGAATTTTTTGCTGATTTGCAGTGGGACCCACCAAGCTTGGATAGAGTCTCTGAGGATATGGTCGATGAATATTTTTCCCCTCTTAGTGTGTCCGAACCAGAACTAGAGCTACCAACCAAGCAACGGGAAGCTTTCTCGTAGCAACTTCAACACAACTATTTGGATGGTTAGGTTACCGTAAGTTGTATGACTATGGTACTGCAACTTGCAAAATGAAAATTTGTAGATTAAATCTATAGCCTTCATGTTGGTGAATTATAATAAATAAAAGTGCATCAATGACAATAAATTACAGTAATCTATTCGTAAATGTTAAATATCAATATTTGAATCTCAACATTACTGGAGATATGATATCAGAATCTAGACATACACTATACACCCAAGCTGTTGATGCTTTTATAGGCGATATTTGGGCATTTAAGTGATTTTAGGCATTTATACCAAACATGGCGGGTTCTTGGCATATACGGGGTAGCCGACCGCCTAAGACCCTTAAAAATAAGGGGCTCAAATATTAAATGGTGTTATTTAAGTCTTTTTAAGTGATTTTTTGTGAACTTTTTATATATTTGATTGAATTAATTTTAGAATATAATGTTAAAATACATTTTGTCTTGAAATATTTTTCTTAAATTGGAATTTTTATTATCTTTAGATACCCATTTTGTAAGTTATCCTAAACATAAAATAGGGCCTCTAAAATCTTTGCTCCGCCCCTGATACCAAATCCTCTTCTACGTAAATAAATGCTTTTTTCTTTTCACTAATTATCTATTGATGTTGTATCATTGTGAGACGACTATAATTGGGCAAACCCAAAATATTTATTTGCTTTTTTCCTATACAAATGGGAATTCAGTTTTTTTTTCTTTTATTTATTTATTTTTTTTATTTGAGTTTACATTAATGAATGCTTCTCAATCCCTTAGCACTATGTATTGAGATTAAAGTGTAAATAAATGTTTGAGATGAAAGGTATTTGCTTTTATGATGAAAATTTTAAGAATTCTTAGCAAAGGTATTTAATAATTAATAAATATTTGATTATATTATTACATAAATCAATCATCAATTTATATTATAAAAGACTGTAAAAATACAAGGACCAATTAGCCACTAACCTCAGGTCAATGGCTTCAAATTTATGTTTTTAGTCAAACATAAGGAATGAAAAACTTAATGAAAAAACATTATTTATTACAATATATATGCAAAAAATCAATAAAAAATCAAGTAACCTAGCTTGATCATAATTTCTTAGCAAAAACAGGAATACTCTGTTCATACCTAAAGAAATTACTTGGATCAACTTTAGCCTTAACTTGTAGCAATCTCTTGACATTGTCCTTAAAAAAATCAGAAGCAAAACCCAAATTCCCATTTGCATTAGTCCCAACATCAATATCCCTATAATTCAAGAATGCTTCCCTTGGATTCTTAGACACAAATGGTGCAAATGTCTCATAAAGTTCTCTTGTAACTTCAATATTTCTATTTATAGCATCCACACCATCTTCTTGCCAAATTGTTATGTATTGCATCTTAAACAAATTTCCCGCTCGATGAGGAAACGCCGTTGCATTTGCTAGAATCTCGCTCATTCTGCCACCGTAAGGATTCCATTGCATCAAAAATATGTTATTTGCTTTCGTTTGTAGTTCGATCATCTTTTTCCATATCGTTTCTAGTCCGGTTTTTGGGATCGGTGTTTTTACGTAATCAGACTTGTGTTTAGCGTACGAGTGTGGGCCGGTTGGTGTTCTTTGCAATAATAGCTCTAAAGGAGTGTCTGTTGGGTAGGCATTCCAATATAAGGTGGTTTGTATCCATGGCATTTCTGAGCAATCTTTTTGTTGTAAGCCTAGCCGTGGAAAGCTCTTGTTTATCAATGGTAAAAGGGCGTTGGCGCGACCTAAGTATAACCCGATGAATGAAACTTGTACAGTCTTGCTCCCTCCTTGTTGAATTACCTGTTCAGAAATGTTCGAGATTGAGAAGATGGACTAATAGATTGTGCAGTTTGAGTTTTCTGCAATATAAGTCTTGGAAACTATAGAAGGATGGATAGGAGATGTTTGAAAGCAATGAAATGAAACTATTGGTCGATTTGCGTTGGGGTTTGGGTGTGCAAAGGCACCCTAGACCCGTCAAAATTTATCTGGTCCGAAAATTGACCAACATTGATCTGACGACCTGAATTTTTTTTAAAGTTTGGTGAATTTTAGAGTTTAATATCAATATTTTTGAGTAATAACTTACTATTTTTTTACTTATTTTATTATGTATGTCGAAGTTCATAATCAATACTACTTGTTTTTAAGTTTAACCGTATATGATAAGCAAAAACTACTTATAAAATTTTAAAGATGAAAAATTACATAGTATTTAGTTGTTTTGTAGAAATAAGAATAAATTAATGCTATGTTTGGGAATGAGAATTTTATTTGAAAATATAGATTTGACTCAAAATTAGTGTTTGGCAAACATTAGAATTTCAAATTTGGATTTGAGTCAAATCCACAATTGTTATCAAAATGGTTTAAAGATGGGGATTTGAGAATAACCTCCCAAACCTTATCATTCTCAAATTCTACATTCATGATTTCATAATTGAAATCATTAATTTGAAATGAAATGCTAGTTTCCAAACACAACCTAATAGTATTTAGTTGTTTTGTAGAAAAAACTACTTATAAAATTACAATGGAACTTGTACGACTATCCATTTGCAGGTTTAGGTGTCACTATAAATATAAATTATATTGAATTTCTTTTAAAAAATTGTAGAAAATATTGAATATTTTTAGTAAAAAATGACATGTCCACTCGAATTTCTTTTGTTTTTGTCTAATCATTATTATCAATTTAAAGACCCATAATAGTTAAAATCCTACGTTAAAATACATTTGTGGAATTGTTTATGAGCAATGATAAGTAAAAAAATACAAACGTGACAAAACATAATCATTTTTTAACGATTTTCGACAATTAAAACTTACCTGTGGTTGAACTCTTATAAAAAGCTTTTTATCAATTGTAGTAGCCACTTGTTGCCATTGTACAACCATATCCGTTGCACCTTGTTCCAATGTTTTTGGAACATTAAAAACTGTCACTATATCTGGAATACGTACTAATTTAATTTTCCACGATATAATAACACAAAAACTTGCACCTCCACCACCTCTAATAGCCCAAAACAAATCCTCACCCATGCTTTGACGATTAAGGATTCTACCATTTGCATCAACAACTTGTGCATCAATTATATTATCAATTGATAAACCATGTTGTCTAAGCATGTTCCCATAACCACCCCCACTAAAATGTCCTCCAACACCAAGAGTCAAGCATACCCCTGCAGGAAAGGCATGTACCTTACTTTTTTGGGCAATCTTATAGTAAAGTTCACCTAGAGTAGCTCCGGCCTGAACGGAAGCAACCTCATTAGGGATATCGATATCGATATCTCGAAGATTGAACATATCTAGGATAACGAAAGGATCTTTTGCTACGTACGAAAGACCTTCGAAATCATGCCCACCACTTCTAATTCTAATTTCTACGTTATTCGCTTTTGCGCATAATACAGTTGCTTGGACGTGTGACACGTCCAAGGCTGTGATTATGGCTAGAGGTTTCGGGGTTGTAGAAGTATTAAACCTACTATCTCTTATGTAATTTTGAAGAATTGTCGAGAAAGCTGATTTCGATGGAGTGTACGTGGAATTAGTAATCGGGTGTGACGAGGTTGAGCGTGAAGGAAGACATTGAAGGAAATTGTTAATCGATGCATTTGCATCAATAATAAAAAATAAGAAAAATAATGAAAATAAAATTGTTTTGGAGACTTTCATTATTTTGCTTTGATTATTAATTTGTGTGTTTTTAAAATGTTTTTGTTTGAGACGTATTTATTTATAGAAATTTTGATAAGGAAGATAGGAAGATAATACTCAATAGGGATGAAATATATGACATTTTTGGGTGGATTGGTCAAATGAGACTGCTAAATAAATGTAGCGTGTTTGAAATGTCACATAGGGAATGCATGGCCGGGGACGGGTCTTAGTATGATTATTATGCGCACAATCCAATTAGCGCACTAATTATACATCATCATTGCCCCATATATATAAGGGAAGGATCCAATGAGAACGGTGTTGAAAAATGTTAAAAATGAGAACGGGTCGTATATACACCATGGATCCAACGAACCCACAGAGAATCATGCATAGAACTAACATGCCAAGCAAGCTTACCCACAACAACCATATTCCAAACCTCAAGATTTCTAATGCCCAAACCACCATACTTCTTGTAGAAACTCTCTTGAGAGACCGTCTATAGTATAGACGTCTCTTAAGAGTCCAGCCCATATCTCCCTTTTAACTTACAATACCACCAATTAGTTTTTTTTTAATTTATAAATTGGATCAGCGCCAAAACTTGAGACGTCTATATATTGTATAGACGGTCTCAAGTAAGAATCTGTGTACTTCTTAGGTTGGTAGACTGTGTTCCAATTAACATTACCTTCAAAGCTATTATGAATATCACCATGCCACAAAAAGGCCTTACATAAGCTATTAACTTTCTTAATGACTGCACGAGGCAAAATAAAGAGTTGGCACCAGTAAGAAGAAATTCTCATGAGGATTGAGGTGACAAGTTGCAATCTAGCTAGCTGCATAAGACAGATTTTTACAATATACAACCTTTCTGTAAAATATGATTTAGGAATTTTCTTTAAAAAATTCTAATAAGGATGAAAGCCGACTAGAGTTTGGATTGAATGAGTGGAAAATAAGAAATGAAGGATTTATATTTAATGATTAGTATTTAAAAAAAGGAAAAATTACCCAGAATAATTCATCCTTTCTTCGATTTCCTATAATAATCTCAAATAACAATTAACCATAAATATTCCCAAGTATTATGTCATTTAGCCGAAAACATTGTTTGGTAACCTACAACCGGTTTCTATAATTTAACACTAAATTTCCTTCTTTTTTTTTTAACTTTTCTTTTACCTTTCACCTCCTGTTCTTTATCTTTTCCTCATTAACATTAATTCCCTCCAACCATATACGACCATTAAAGAAGATCAGGACCTCCATTGATGCACCATTGAAGAAGACTGCCTTTTCCTTTTTGTTGATTAATTACACCACTAGTACCGAATGGTTTTATTAAACTTAATTTGTATTTTTCAGTTTGTTATAAACTAGATCATTATTAGACTTTCAAGGTTTTTTTTAAGTAATTGCAAGACTATTTTTCCATTTGAGTTCAATTTTTTCCTTCATACTTATTCATCATTGATTGTTTTCATTTATCTAGTTGGTATTTATTAAAATCTCATCAAATAGGTAATTATCTCTATTTTACTTATTGTCATTTTGTTGCTTAATAAATTCTTTGTTTTAAATTTCTATCATGAGTAGTGCATACATTAGTTGATTCTTTTGTCTTAATTTGTTCTTAATTTATAATTAGTGAGTCTATTAGTTAATTTAGGTTATGGGAAAATGAACAAGAGTGCATATTTTTTATTTTAATGGAGTAAAATGGATAAATGAGGAAGAAGAAATGAAATGAGAAGAAATTAAATATACTGAATAAGTACAATGGTTTAATGAATTATGAATATGAAAATGAATGAGGAAGATGAATATGCAACTAGCTAGAATGTGACTTGCAATAACAGGTCAAAATTTTGCCAACAACAATATTGGTTAAATGACATAATACATGGGATTATTCATGGTTAATCGATAGTTGAGATTATTTTAGGAAAATCAAAGAAAGGTTGAATTATTGTGGGTAATTTTTCCTTAAATATATATATATAATATATATATATATATATATATATATATATATATATATATATATATATATATATATATATATATATATATATATATATATATATATATATATATATATATATATATATGTAATATATATATGTAATTAGAATTGGCTTATTTACTTTCCTTCTTCATTCTTCTTCCTCCATTGTCCTTCTTGCTTCTTCTTCCTCCATTTTCGTTCTTCCTCCTTTTTCGTTGTTGCTGCACTTAGGTTGTCTTTCTCCATTTTCGTTCTTCCTCCATTACTGGTAACGATTTTTTTTTTTATATTCATGTTTATTTTTGGATGTAATGTTATAATGTTAACTTTTTAAATTATGTTAAAATACTCAATTGTCCTCTTAAAATAATCAGTTCATATATTAAAGTACTCAATTGTCATCTTAAGATAGTCAATTGTCCTCTTAAAGTATTCAGTTGTCATCTTAAGATATTCAATTTTCATCTTAAAGTAATCGATTTTCATCTCTTGATAGTTAGTTCATTTTCATCTTAAGATACTCAATTTATAAATTAAAGTACTCATTTCGCCTCTTAAAGTATACACTTCACTTACTAAATTGCTATTTTAAAATACTCAATTGTCCTCTTAACATACTCAATTGTCCTCTTAAAATACTAAATTAATATGCTATACAATCCATATTTGTTTAACTTGATGTAATGTTATAATGTTAACTTCTTAAATTGTTATGTTAAAATACTCAATTGTGCTCTTAAAATAATCAGTTCATATATTAAAGTACTCAATTTTCATCTTAAGATAGTCAATTGTCCTCTTAAAGTATTCAGTTGTCATCTTAAGATACTCAATTTATATATTAAAGTACTCAGTTGTCATCTTAAGATAGTCCGTTCATTAAATCCTCCATTCTTGAGCAGTTTCTTGAAAAGAATGAAGAAATTTGCAGAGATTTTGATGAAATTGAGAGAAATTGCAGGAATATTCTTTCCTATTTTCACGCTTGTTGCGATTTTGATTATGGGAAGTTTCTTAATTTTGAATATGGAAGTTTTTGGTTTAAAAGAGGAAGTTTATATATTGCAAACATTATTTCCCTCCATTATGTGCATCTGCTGGTTTGGGCTGGGCCGTCTCACCTTGAGACGGTCTCGGCCAAGACCGACTGTAAATAAATATGCATAATATCTTTTTTGTTTCAATAAGCATTTAAATTGGTTTCATTCATTTTTTGTGTCAATCAATAAGAAAATATGCTTCCTTTTTGCTATGTTTGTACATCTATAAAAAAAATAATTAATTATGAACTTTCAAGTAGAATGTTTAGCTTTCAATAAATTAATATACACGAGCTTGACATTTGTAATTATATTAATTTATTTTTGTAATTTTTTTTTTGAAAAATGAGAAATACATATCATAAAAACCAAAGTCTGTACAAGAGAAATAAATAATCCATACTCCAGCTAATAATAATAATAAATTATTATTATTATTATTATTATTATTATTATTTTGTGATAGATGTATTATGCATATGCATGATATGGTCACATCACAAACTAATAAGATGAAATGTCAAAAATAAATAAATAAATAATAGAAAATGATATCTATATTTACAAAATAAATCATCATCATCATCATACCCAGTGTATCCCGTTCATAGAAAACTATGATCAGGGTCTAGGGAAAGAAGAGCGATGGCAGTCTCATACCCATATAGGAGAGTGCGATCACAGAGTCCCCCGGCTCGAGAACGGTCTTCAAGAGAGAGAACCTGCAGTTGATAGATAGAATAACAAGCATACGCACAAAAACAAACGTAAGATCAAAGAAAAAGGTAAAGAGCGACTAAAAGACAAAATCAAAAACAAACTAGGTGTAAAAGGGACGGGTTTAGTAATCTGGGACGTGGATAAGGCGCCACCAACTGGCCCTATCCCTGGTCAGGTCCTTGGAGAGGTGTAGATCCTTCATGTCACTTTTACTTTGTTCCTCCCACGTTCTCCTAGGTCTTCCTCGACTTCTCTTGCCCTCCACCAAGATGCAAACGATCCTTCTTAATGGGGCGTCATGTGTCTTTCTCTGCACATGCCCAAACCATCTCAACCTGTTCTCCTGCATCTTTGCGGAGATAGGTGCAACCCCTAATGTCTTCCTAAAATTCTTGTTTTTTATCCTATCCATCATAGTATTACCACACATCCACCTCAACATACGCATCTTTGTTACTTTCATCCTCTGTTCGAAGACCTTCTTTACAGGCTAACATTTTGTCCCATATAACAACGCCGGCCTAATTGCAACGCGGTAAAATTTACCTTTTAATTTCCTTGGGAACTTTTTATCACAGAGCACCCTGGTAGCTGCACGCCATTTAAGCCAACCCGCTTGTATGCGATTAGTAACGTCTCTATCAATCTCCCCATTACTCTGAATCACAGATCCCAAATATTTAAACTTGGATGTACATGCAACAACTTCTCCCTCTAGAGAAGTGATACAAATGATCAAAAAAATTATGAAGTTATTAAACACAAAATTAAACAAAACATCTTAATAGTAGGGTTGGTAAAAGTTGACCCGACCTGCTAATTCGATCTGAACCTAACCCGAAATAAGTGGGTTTGGGTTGAGACTTTTGACCCAATAAATTAAATGGGTCGACCCGACCTGATCTGTTTATTAAATGGGTTATGTTCAGGTCAAAATTTTAAACCTGAAAAAACCCTGTATAACCCATTTAATTAAATATTTTAATTTAGAGTTAAATCAATAAGTATAAGCTAAACTTATTTCATTTAATATTTTCTTATTTTTCATAGTAAATACTAAATAAACAACAAAAAAACATAAAATTAAAATTAAAGCCTAAAAAAATTAGATTTAAACAACGTTAAAAACCTTAAAACGAAAACAAAAAAATTATAAACGGGTTAAGTGGATTAAAATCAGGTCAACCTGATCTGTTCCAGGTCGGGTCAAGATTGTGATTTTCGACCCAATTAACTAAATGGGTTGGATCTGGGTCAAGGGGTTTTTGACCTGTTTATCTATGACCCGAACCCGACCCAACCTGATCTATTTGACAGGACTACTTAATAGTAATATTGTGCGTGATATGAGATTTGATTGTTCCTTATCTGTTAAACATAAAAAAAAAAAACATTATTTTATTGTTTTTGGCAATTTCAAGTAGCCTAAGGATATTACTTAGGATTTTCAAATTTTTATTCTAGAATGAGAATTTGGTAAAGAAGTTGGATTTAAAATATCTAAATGACAAAATCAAGATGACCCCATAGTTGACGTAATTCTTCTAATGTGAAAATAGGTTGGAGGAAAAGAAAATTCAATAAGAATGTAAGGAACTAAGGATTAACATGAAATTTCAAGGAAAGAAAATAAATGATAATCCATAATAACAATTACCAAAATTATATTGAACGTATTATTTAAAAAATTGGAATAGCTAAATGAAATCTAGTAAAGAAAATTATTGTTACCCAAGGACGACAATAATATTAAATCGGGTTTGTCGTACCCGAGTTCAGATAAAATATGTAGCTAGCCTGATCACCTAAAATTATAATTTCAGGATAAATCCATATCCCCTACTATTAGGCGAGGTTCATGACGTCAATCGTAGAAAATCATAACGCGGAATTTAGTTTGGATTTAGTCTGGGGAATACTGGATTTGTATTAATTATTCAATGAGGAACACCTCTATTTATACATCATTTGATCATCTAATAAGAAAACTAAAATATTACGGAATATCAAAATATTGAAAACTAAATCAGAATAATATAAAATCTAAAATAAAATATTCTATTAATATTCTTCTTTCCTATATCAATCACCTTAACACCGGACACCCCTACAACACCACATGTGCCGCCGCCATAACATACAACGTCGAGTCACTAGTGCGACAAAACAACCTCCGCCATAGTTACCATGGTTGTTCCATGATGCAAGATACTACCTCTGTTCCGTTTTAATTGCACCATTGGATTTGACGTATTTTTAAGGGTCGTCAAATCAGTATGGTAAAAGTAGGGATGGTGTATGATTGATGGTGATATGAGGGGGTAGAAATAAAAAAAATTATTATAAGTAGATAGTAATTGTGACTTGTGGGTATATTAGATAATTAATGGGATGATGTATGATTGATGGTGATAGTGAGGTAGGAATAAAGTGAGGATAAAATAAGTAGATTATTTTTGCCAAAAATAGTAATGTTGCAAGTAATATGAAACTTCCAAAAACGATAAGTATTGCAAGTAAAATGGAACAGAGGAAGTATATGTTTTATAATTATAGTTTTTTTTATTAACAATCAAAAGTCTTATTTGTTGTATTTCAGGTTTGCTATTGTATTTCAGGTTTGCTAGTGACGCTGATAACCAAATTGTGACTCGACCTTAGATTCAGTTAAAGCACAAATTAATATAGAAATAGTTCATTAAAAATATTTCAAAACATATCTAAATTAAAGATTTATTAAAATAATAGTATTTTAGATTAAATTCAAAATTATCAAGTATAAAATTAGCATATATTTTTATAATAAATTTATTGTGTTTGGAATGTATATATCGATCGTTTAAAATATGTTATATACCAATTAATTATATTTTGCGTCTTACTAGCCTAGTCTTATTAATTCAGCATGCGTTTGCATTATTATAGATATAATTAATCAGTACAAAAATAATCAATAATAATATTTAGCTAAGTTGGTAAGATACACATGTCAACAATCTTTGTGATCAAGCTTTGCTTACTAGGAGAGTATAATTTTTTTAAAATTAAGTGAGTGTCCTGAAGTGCATACGGATAAGACCCCGGATATGACCCCTTGGCTCCGCCCATACTCCATCCACATGAACTTTGAAAAATATCAAGATTAAAATGGATGGACATGGAGAGGCATTTAAATAAAAATACAATTGAATTCTACTAGTAATGTAGCGTGTATTTCAGGTATATCTTAATATTTTATTTGTAAAATATTAAATAATATTTTGAATTAAAGTTATTAATGTCATGTTTGAAATCGATGATTTTATTTGAAATTTGGAATTGACTCAAATTTATTGTTTGACAAATCAAAAATTTTCAAATTTGAATTTTAATCAAATTCCACCATTTTTTTAAAGTAGTTAAATTTGAGAATTTTAGAATGACTATCCATAATTTAAAAATGAAATATGTGTTCCCAAACACTACATAATTGTATTTTATGTATTAAAAAGATTGGTTTTGGGATTTTTTTTACTCTATTCGTCTACAAGGAATAAGAAAAGAAGGTCAATGTCAAGTATAGAGACATCATTTTGCACATAAAAAATGTTTCAGTAATTCTCAAATGAGATGATCTCACGATGAGGCAATCTCTACTAGGTTGGTTCAATTTATTTTAAAATAATTACTTATATTATTAAAGTGATTACTTATAATTTTAATATAATTATGTTTTATAGTCATAGAATGATTACTTATATCCTTAAAACAATTACTTATGATCTTAAAGTAATCAATTAAAGAAATGGACTATTATATGGATCCGTCTCAAAGTGAGACGGTCTCTTACCAGACGAGCTGAAAACCTTTGAGGGAAAGTCATCGAGAGGAAAGAAGAATCACAGGCGGGGATAAGTACAAGGTGAGGCTGAGATCACCCATATTGGTGGTTCTATTTTTGCCATCGGACGTTGCGTATACTGGTATATCTTGTTAAATTATTAATTTTTTTATTTTTCGGAGTTAATTGAAGTTTTTGGAACAAATTTTTATGGATTTGTTTTATTAATTTTTATAAGGAAAATTTACCTAGAATAATCCAATATGTTCGTGATTTTCCTACAATAATCCCACATATTGATTAACTATGAATAATTTCAACTTTAAGGGGTATTTACCTAGAGTAAACTTGGGTAATCCGATAACATGCTATAGTAGGTAATTTACCAAAAAAATAAATTAAAAATTAATTTAAAATTAGAGAATATTTTTGAATTTTTACATAAAAAATTCTAAATAATAAAAAAAATCATAAATTTTTTGAACGTTTTTTATTTTTATTTTTTTGACCTTTATATTATAATTTATCTTTTTTTCAAAAAACTAAAAACTTGCTATAGCAAGTCATCCGGTCCCCGGGTTTACTCTAGGAAAATATCCCTCAAAGTTGGGATTATTCATGGTTAATCAATAGGTGAAATTATTGTAGGAAAATCACGAATATGATAGATTATTCTAGGTAATTTTTCTTTTTTATAATTACTTTTTTGCAACTTGAGTATAAACCTCTCGTTGTTGTCTTGTTGATCTACCTATTGAAGCGCTTGTGCATAACGTGAACGTCTTTTATCTTAGGAAAAATTACTAGAAATAATACAATCTTTTGCTTATTTTCCTACAATAATACCAACTTTTAATTAACCATAAATAATATCAACTTATGGGGGTGTTTTCCTACAATATACCTAATATGTTAAAAATCAAACTATAGGTGATTTTATATGACAAAAAAATTTAGTAAATTAGTTAATAAACTAAAGTTGGTATTGTTGTAGGAAAAAACCCCCCAAAATTGGTATTATTCATAGTTAATCAAAAGTTCGTATTATTGTAAGAAAATTAATAAAAAATTGTATTATTCACGGTAATTTTTCCTTTATCTTAATGTCGCTCAAAATGTTAAATCCCAAACGCCAAAGAAAGAGGCACTCTACAATTGCTTTTGGTATTGGGATAGCAACACACCTTCATTAATCTGATAGTGTTGTGGCGCAGTACCAATACCAAAAGCTCTTTCTTCAAAATAAATGGTACTTCCTCCGTTCCATAATACTTGTTATATTGCACTTTTTTACGCAATTCAATGCACAATTTTGATCATTAATATCTTAAACTACACTTATTTAAAAATTATAAAAATTTAATATTATGAAAGTATGCGATGAGACGATTCAAACAAGATCCCACTTGACTATATTTTTACTTACACCTTAGTCGCAATATGTAAAATAAGCTTGAACGATGAATAGTGCACAAAATCAAAATGTAGCGAGTATTTCGGAACGGAGGAAGTAAATGAGTAGCTCGCGGTAATGTAGACTAGGGGTGTAACACCCTTGAATTTCCGATCCTGTGCAAAAAGAGACCGGACTGACGGTTCGGACTGGAATCGGGTGAGACCGGACCGATTGTATTATGTCCGGTCTCTGAGGCTTACATATTTGTCATTTTGGGTTTTCGGTCCGGTCCAGTTCAAACCCGAAAAAATTAGGTTGGACCGGATATACATAAAAGTGATTGTGAAGGGGAATAATATTTACGATTATTATGTATATAGTTATTTAAAGGGCTTTAAATATTTTATTTTAAACACAAAATAATTTTTTAATTTTATAATAATTAATTTGCTAAATTATTTTAAAATATTTTATTTTTTAATTTATTTTTGGTATTAAAAAATATTTCCGGTCTAACCGGTCCAAACCCAGACCGAACCGGATGGAATCCGGGTTAGATCGGGACTGGACCGGATGGAACCGATCCGGACTCCGGATCTTAGCGTATTTGAGATTCCGATCCGGTCCAGTGAACACTAGTTAGTTGTATGATTGTGTCGGTCGAGAGCCATTACTTGATGAGAGTGACATGAGCTACGCAAAACATGTGAATTGTGAAGGGGTAACCAATTTGCTTTAGTTCATGCAATCGGTGATCTTACAAAATCAGTCACCTCAGCCTCAACAATTTTAGATTCGAACTGAATAAATTTTTATGTATTTATATATGATGATTTCAATAATTTTTTTATTGGTAATTTGTAAAATAATTTTTTATTATTAATGTAAATTTGGTTTGTTAGGTTACTATTTGCATTTGCATTTTCATTTTATTATTTATTTATTATTTGATAATAATCAAATATTTTTTAATAAATAGAATATTATTTATTTATAAACAAATTTAAAATAAAATTGAAATGGTTACTTGTCTTCCAACTGAATTTTTGACTGAAAGTCGGAGGGTTTATACCTAAAATATAATCACCAGCCCTCCGACTATTTTTACTGTAAAAATCATTGGAAAGATTTTTCTCTTTTTTTACTGAATTTGAGCAAACTAGGGTGAAGCTACACATCCCTTGCCGAAAATGCAATCCTTATTATTTAAGGAAAAAATGAAAAAAATACTATATATACTTTCATTTTATAATAATTTTTTGTTTTGGGTTGTAAGTTCATTTTCTAATTTTATCCAAGTTTTAATGTCATCTTAAATTTTCACTACAAAAAATGTTGCATGTCTACGCTTAATAATGTATTTAGGCACGTTTATATATGATGCTGCTAAATTTAGCCCCACTTAATTAAGCGTGGCCTCTGCATGTGTTACTAAACTTTTAGGCACACTTAATAAGTGTGGTTGATAGCACCTTCAGCCACACTTATAAGTGTTGGAAACGTTCCACACTTATAAGTGTGGCTGCATGATTTCATGGGCTATTGTTTGCCTTTTTGTTTGCCACACAACTAAGCGTGGCTAATGAATATAATTAATTTATTTAATTATGACGGTAAATATTATTATTATTATATTAATATTAATATTATGATTGTTGTTATCATTGTTGTTAATATTATTGTTATTATTATATTATTATTATTATTATTATTATTATTATTATTATTATTATTGTTAATATTATTACTATTATATTATTAATTATTATAATATAAAAGTCCAAGCTGCACAAAGGGACTAAACGCTCTACAAACAACACAACAAATGCTGCACCAAGGCTGCTTCAAACTCTTTAGAAAGTAGAAGGAATAACTTTACAAAGCCACGTTTATGAGTGAGACTATTAGTCTCACGCTTAATAAGCGTGCCTAAAATGCAATAACTGAGTCTAATTGCAAATATATATGCCACGTTTAATCAAAAATGTCTAAATAAATGTAGCTACATGCTACATTTTTTTTTAGTGTTTTTTGTCTCCATCTCTTCTATAAAAAAATCTCACTCATTTATTTCTTTTTTTTTTCTATCACAATTAATAAAAATAAATTCGCTCATAGCAAATATATATATATATATATATATATGTCATATTCATATAAAGTAGGAGCACAACTTAATAGGAGTACTTAATTAAAAAATGAATTGCATATATAGTTGCAATCACATAGACATAGGATGGAGTCAAAAACGTGTTACACGTAGAATTCTTAAAACTACTAAATAACTAAATAATGAAAACAAAAAGCCGTAGGCAATCGGCATGATGAACTAAGCGAAAGCGAAACACTTTCACAATACACGCGTTCGTACATAATAAGCCCTTGCGTACTACAAATTCAATCACTCTCTTTAATCCCTTTTTTAATCACTTTTTTTGTGGTTTTCTTTTCATCACATTATTAAATTATTAAATATAGAGTATTATTACATTTTTCTTCCTTTTTTTCCTCCTTAAAACTTCTAGAAGTATTGATGTCATGAGAAATTTTCTCAGTTTGAGCATATGTCATTTTTTACGGATGGTACAACTTTTTATTTCGTTAGTTCATTTGAGGTTCAATGGATAGAAGATTTGCATGTTAATGCAAGTGCCAAAACACTTAATAATGATGATGAATTTAGTCACTTAGTCAAACATGCTTTGGCTTGTACTTTGGAGAATTACAATGAGGATGTGTCGAGTGTAAGTGAATTGAGATTTGGGACAATACACGAGGTGTTTAACATGGAGTGTTTGAGGTTCCAATAAAGTGAGGAACCATGCCTTGAACGAGTCAAGGCATGGGAAGTTAAGTGCTCGATTGAGGGAGTATACGAATTCAAGTCAGTGGGTGCAGCAAAGGGCTGCTCGCTCGAGCACCAAAGTGGCTCGTTCGAGCAGCATGAATGCAAGCAGCAGGGGCAGGGAGGCCTGCTCGTTCGAGCATGTGCTGGCTCGTTCGAGCAGGAGCAGTTGAACAGCCCATCTCTTTGAATTCCTTTACTGTTTCGATTACTTTATGACATTGAAGTGTTGTATTATTGCTGAGTTTATTATCTTAGGTTAATGTAGGAGTTTAATGTGGTTTTATGGTGAGTAATGATGTGGTTCTAGAATGATGTATTCTTCCTCTATAAAAGGATACATCATTCATAGAACAAAATCACCACAAAACACACTTTGAGAGAAAGCTATTACTTTGCTTGAAACTTGAGAGTGTTCATCATTGTTCTAGCATTTTGTGATCTTGAGAAATTGTTCTCAAGATAAGGGAGATTTATTATAAGTGTATTGTTGAATCATTATAATAAAACTACATTTGAGGGGGAGGTATCAAAGATACCTCATAAACACTTGTGTTCATCTTGCTCTAATTTTCATTTGTGTTTTCATTGTTGAACCTTGATTGCACCGTTCATTTCAGATCTCTATTGGGCGCATGTATTAATTAGGGGTTTCTTGACTGCGCGCATCTCTCTTTACTCCCTCCTTGGGAGTATGGGTATGATTTGTCCGCATCTTTCAAGAAAAATAAAACTCCCCACTCAGACCCTGCCTTGTGGGGGATACCGAGAAGGTCCCTTACCCTTTACCTTTACATTCCCCTACCCTCCCTTAGGATAACTATTTACTCCACAAATTGAGAGTTCTCTTCATTTTTCATTACTTTGGAACCATTCTTCTACATTTACAATTGAATTTCACTAATTTCTCATTTATCATATTCGTTTTCTTACTTTGACTTTTTTACCCTTAAATATTTACACCCAATAATATTTACACCCAATCCAAACATGTCCTTAGCAAAATTTACAAATTGTTTAAAACCCTTATAAATTCTACAAACACAATGAGTTTAACTATACTCCCTCATCCATATTGTTTAAAACTCTCATCCATACATTTTAACACACTTTTAATTTCAACCACACAAGTCATTCTCTCTCTTCATTTAATACCATTATCTAACTTTTTCTCAAAAAACCACCATTTTCTCTTTGCTTCAATCTATATAGAACAGAGTAGTTTAATTTTACATTTGTTTTGAGTTTCGCAAGATTTCTATCTATCGACTCATTATAATTATGTGAACAATAGATGAGATTTTTTAAGAAATTTCGCGTTTTTGCTTTTTTTTTTTTCGAAATTCAAACTATACTATAAAATATAAAATGGGAGAACAATAAATTGTATAATTTGTATGAGATATTATGATCAAAGCAAAAAAGATGATCAAGTTCTCGAATTACTTTTACTTAAGAGCATATGATGCGTTTTGCAAGAGAGTTGTTTTTTTTGCAAGAGAGGTTTTGAAATTATTGCAAGTCCAATATAATATACTATAGTAAATAATATACAATAAAACTTTAGTTATATAAATTATTGTTTTAATTTTTTTCTTCATATCCCTTATTTTATTTTGAAATAACCTATATCAAGTTAAAAGGTCAATATAACAAAATAATGTAACGAAAAAACTCATACTTTTATGACAAATATTGACAATGCCATAATTGTACTATGATGATTATAAAAACACGGAATTATACTTGAAAAAAAGTGTAACTTTAAATTTTTTTAATTTGATTTTCTATAGTAATGATGGAGAATTATTGGCATTGATGGAATAATGTACATTTAAAAAGGTATTTTCTCATTTATGGTTATTGTCAATTGTAATTATTTATATTATCAAGTTAGTATTGGTGTTACGGCTCCAAATCAAAAAAATAACTAATAAAAACACCAGTTTAGAAAATAATTCTCGATAAACACTTTAGTAAATCATTCAAACCCAATTAATGATAGGGGAAATTTTTCGTACGTTAAGTTTACCAATTGAATTATTCTCTTTTTTATTGTTCAATGTGGGTTAACTCACATGTGGGTAAAAATAGTCACTGTAACACTTTCTCAACTCGCACGTGAATGATAATGGACACTCTAACATTCCCCTTACATGTCCAAATTTTCAATAATATCATATAAAATTAACATGCATATAAAAATTAAAAACATAGTTTTCTATGAACGGGATACACTGGGTATGATGATGATGATAGTTTTCTATGAACGGGATACACTGGGTATGATGATGAACGGGATACACTGGGTATGATGATGATGATAAAAATTTAAAATATATTGTCAAGATATTTATATATTAAAGAACTGAATAAACTAACCCAAAATATTATATCTAAAACTCCTCGAAGCCCAAATGAATACTTCTAATTAAACATGATACGTAATTCTTTTACACACTTGTGAGTTATTAATAAAATAATTATTAATAAAATTTACTTTAAGACAAATCGAATAAGATTTTATTTAACCATGTTTCAACTTATAAATTAAAAATTAGTATTTTATGAATTATGCACATAAAAACTAATGTAATATTTGATCAAAATATGAAAGAATGTCAAAATCAATACTCCTAATATCCGTCAAATTTACTCCATAGACATTTAATGAGAAAGCCAAAAAATGAATACATTGGTATTTTATAGGAAAACCAAAAAAATGTTTAGATGAGATGATAATATAAATTAAAAGTGAAGATAAAATGAAATACAAGTAATGACCAAATTTATACATAATGTAAATTTTATAAAAATAGTAAATGAAAAATTAGACAAATTTAATCCTCCATTTGTTCTCTAATGTTCTTTTCATTAAGAACATTCCACTTTAAAGAGTGATAAGTTTAAGTACAGTTTTTTAGAGATATATCCTATTTGAATTCTCGTTCGATTTCTCTTAATGTATACTTTATTATCAAATATCTTTTATAATGCATAATTAAAGATATTAAAACTTACACAAATTGTTGTGAGATATCGTCTTTTAAAGAGACAGTCTCAATTGGGTTCGCCCATTAGATTTTTTTAAAATACAAAAACGAAAAATATACTATAACTGCACACGTATTTAGTGAGGGTTTAGAATACTTCAAGTAGGCATTTAGGATAAGTTAAGTAGAAGTTCATATTATGTCACATAGGTGTTTTTAACATGTTGAAATTGTCAAGTAGGTATTATGTGCTGTGGGTGTTTAGTGTATTTGTTGTAACTTAAGGGTTTATGTTATGTGTCGTAGGTGATTTTGTTATGTGTTGTAAGTATTTTTGTTATGTAATGTTGATGTTTAAGTTATTTGTTGTAGGTATTTGTGTATATTATGTGATGTAAGTGTTTAGGTTATTTGGTGTATGGGTTTATATTATGTGCTGAAGGTTTTTATATATCTACTAAAGTATGCTAAAATACTTACTACTCCTATAACTAAATTAAAATGCATACATCAACAATTCAAAATGACTACTTCAACATTCAAACACGTCTACTAAAACTAGTTCAAATGCCTACTAAAACTAGTTCGGAATACCTACTAAAAATTAGGTGTTTTTGTGAAATATGTGTGTAAAATGTTTTGTAAATTGGGCAGGGCTTTAAGAATCGTCTTTCAAAAAGACGGTCTCTTAAACGGCTTACAGTAAAGCTTAAATTTGCTTTAAAAACTATATAAAAAAAGTATTAGCTAGTCTCTTGAGAGACGGTATCTTTGAGAGACGTATATCAAGTCCAACTTATTAAAGATTAATGCCTACTACCGTAATATTAGTGTCTACTTATATTATTATTAATTCTTAGTTACCGTATCTTTAATGTTTATTTCAATATTTTAAATGCAACTAACACTACTCCTAATGCCTATTTATAACATTTTTATAAAAATATATAATGGACCGATCTAATTTAAGATGGTTTCTGTCTCTCAAAAAAAAATTGTGGAAAAGTAAGTAGTAAAAAGGGCAAGTCTCCTGTGAGACGGCCTTAGCCGTGCAATTGTCCCGAGCCCAATAACTTTTTAAAAATATTCTGACATACTAATTTTAAGACTTAAAAGGACAATTTCAAGACTTAAAAATCCAATTTTAAGACTTGAAAGGTCAATTTCAAAGTTTTATATATCAACTTTAATGTTTGAGAAATCCTAACTTAAAGTTGATATGAGAATAAATGTTCTGAATTTGGTTTTTTAGGTCTTAAAATTGGTTTTTAAAATATTAAAATTGACCTTTTAAGTCTTAAAATTATCAAATTACATGACTTAAAATCTCAATTTCAAATCCTTGAAATTAGTCTTTTTTTTTTTTTGAAGATTGAAATTGGTTTTTTAAGTCTTTGAATTGGTCTTTTAACTCTCAAAATTAACATTTTAATTTATAAAATTGATAAAACAAAAATTGTACAATTAGATCGGTCTAATAAGATGCGTCTCACAAGTAAAACAGTTTTACCCAGATTTTTGTGTAGTAAAAAAACAAATGGAGGTGACGGTCCCACGAGAGGAATTGGGCCCACAAGAGATGTACTCCAAAAATCAATAATATGAGGAGGGAGATGATTGAAATAGGTTTCATTTTCCGAATTTTGTATTTTTGTGACATAATTGTGTGGTACACGTAGCATTGTTTCAGTCGCCAAACTCCCTATTTTTTCTCTCTCCTCTCTGTTTTCTCTCTCCAATGATCTGTTCTTCTCTGTTCTATTTTCTCTCTCTTCAAAAGCCCCTTTTTGATTTACGCTGCTCCTCCGATCTCTCTTCTCTTTCTCTCTCCTCCATTTTCTCTGCTAATTCTAACAAAAACCTCGAAGATTTCTATTGACGAAGCTTGTTTTTTTTTACTTTTACGATGCTATTTTGTCGGAATTTTGTGTTTTGTGTCGGTATATTGTGAATTTACTTGTTCTTTTTTTGATTTGATTTGAACAATGTTTCATAATGTTGTATGAATATAAATCGATTGTTTGAGTTTTGAGTTTAGTTATTGTATGTTAAACTGAGTTGACGCGGGCCTGAGTTGGCTCGCATTGAAATTTGAAAGCAATGGGTTTAGAAAGCGGCAGCAGCAGCAATAACGATTTTAATGATTACAAGAAAATTAACGACGGCAGCAAAAATGTGTTGATTGGTGGTAATGAAGTTGATGAAGATAATTCTGGTCCTTATCATCTTGCCAAATTCAAACTCTATGAAACTCGCGCGGTATAAATAAATTTGACCTTTTATTTTTCTCGATTTGATTGAATTTGCCATTTTTTGTCTTAAAATTGATGTTTTATTTGATGTGAATTTGAATTTGATTGTGGCTTTTTTTTGTTTCAATGATTGATCAATGATTAGTTTATAATGTTTATTTGAGTTCAAAGTTGAAATTATGTATGGTGTATTTCATACTATGTTGCGCATCTGTTGATTGATTTGCTCTAGATGGTTATAATTAGTTAAATACGATATTGCAATCTTACTTTGATTTTGTAGGGTTACGCTCCTTTAACGATTAGTGGTTCTAGGGTTAGATTAGTAGGTCAATGAACTTGTTGATTTTTTATGCAAGTTATTATTTGTCTCCAACCTTTGTATGCAAGTGCTATTTCGAATGAGAAATGCAAGGACTTGTATGTATTGAATTATGTTGTTCATTGATATTTCGATCCATTATAAAAGAAATTTTTGTCATTGTTTGTTTTGTGAATCCAATTTTTGAACTTTCATTGCATTCTTCTCTTGTTAATTTTATTTTTGAATGATTCATATTGTACAAATCATTAATTGGATTGAACTAGTCCGACTAACTTCAAATAGATTGTGAACTTTTCTTTATATTTGATGTTGATCAATTTGTGAGTGGACTAGGGGTAGTTAATTTCATTTTTTTTCTTTTGACTAACTTTTTATTTGTTTTTTGGGTTGAGCAGAACTTCTATATGGTGGGAAGAGATAAGAGCAAGAAGTTTTGGCGAGTTTTGAAAATTGACAGATCAGCACCTTCTGAACTTCTTGTTTTTGAAGATCCAACTGTATATACTTATCATGAGTGTGCTGCTTTGCTGCGACGGATAGATGAAGGAAATATGTATGCAGGTGGACTTAAATTTGTTACTATTTGTTATGGGATTGTGGGTGAGTAATTTATATGCTGTATCTTTGAGATGTTTGTTTTACTACGAAATATTGACTGAATGGTGTTGTGTTCTGTATTCAGGATTTATCAAATTCTTGGGGCCATATTATATGCTTCTTATAACAGAAAGGAGGAAAGTAGGGATGATTTGTGGCCATGCAATATATGCTGTGTCTAAGAGCAAAATGATACCAATACCTCATTCTCCTATGCGATCTGATTCGAATAATTCTAAGAATGAAAACAGGTCTTATGTTCATTCTTCATGTAAACATAAAGTGTACTCATACTTGTAAGAGATTGTATTTTAGTAGGGTATCAAATTCGTGATCTTGTCCTTTTCGCTGCCGTCATTCCTCTTTCGTCCCTGCCATTTTCTTTAGAAATTTTGTCTAGTCTTCTAGTTTTTTAGGTTATATTTTTTTTGCATATTAATGAAGTTACGAGCTCTATTAAGTCCTCATTTTGTTAATCTTTGAGGATTATTATGAAATGTGGGTTTCCCAGTTTGTAGTTTACAACTGTGATATCCTTATATAGTAGAATATGTATTACATTGTGAACATACTATAACGTGCTGCTATTGCATCCAACTTTTGTATATACTGCAAGTTGTCCAGAAAATTCAAAGGGCAAAGTTCATTGGTATTTTGGCCTTAGGATAAGTTGTTGAATGAGACAAGCTCTATTGCCCAGGTGCTCAAGGAGAAATTGTTTCTTCTTCCTTCAAGTTCAATTTCTTTAGTCCTTTTTTATTTTTGTTGAGTAAATCATTAAGTCATTCTTATATTCATGTCAATCATCTAATTTTCTTTATTCACCTTTTTCGTCTCTCGATGGCAATGTATTTCCATATATATTCATCTGTTTTGCTTTTTCTTTCTTGCTGAATTCATTAGATACAAGAAGCTTCTATGCACAGTGGACATTACAAAGGACTTCTTTTTCAGCTACTCCTACCGTATTATGCATAGTCTCCAAAAGAACTTGTGTGATGAGGAGAATAAATTAGTTCCATACGAAACAATGTTTGTATGGAATGCATTCTTAACTCGGGAAATTCGAAATCTTCTGGGAAATACTCTTTGGACTGTGGCTTTGGTTCACGGTTTCTTTAAACAGGTAAGTTGATTAGGAACTTTTTGAATTATTACTATTCTATTGGCGTATTGTTACCCAGTACTTTGGTTATAATCTGTGTTTGGTAAGAATAATTAGCTAATGCAGTTTTTTGGAGACTAATTATTTGTTGCAGATAGAGTGGCCAATGGCCAAGTTGTAATTCTATTCTCTGAGGCACCAACTGTTGTGGTATCTATTTTTTTCAGGTTAAAATTGTAAGGTCTGATCGTACTGTCAATTTGACCCTTATTGCAAGAAGATCACGTCATTATGCTGGAACTAGGTAGTGCTCTTCATTGCACACAATTTTTGACTTTGATAACACTTACATGAAGTTCTGTTTTCTTGTATTACAATATCAGATGATTTAGGGGCTTCTTTTCTTTCGATGGCAGGTTCTTGAAACGAGGTATTAATGAAAAAGGTCGAGCTGCTAATGATGTTGAGACAGAGCAAATTGTCTTTGAGGAGATCCCAAATGCAGATGTGTTAGAAATCAGTTCTGTTGTGCAAATTAGGGGCTCAATTCCCCTTCTTTGGTCTCAAGAGACGTCAAGATTGAATCTAAGACCTGACATTATATGTATGTTCACTCCATTTTTGTTTTCCTATCGTCTTCTTTTCTTGCTATTCCATGTAACATGTTATTTGAATGTAGTGTCAAAGGATGATTCTCAATATGAAGCAACTCAGAGACATTTTCAAAATCTTGTGGATAGATATGGTAATCCGATATTCATATTGAATCTGATAAAGGTGCGGCTTTAGCTTTTGTTAAGTTAAAATGTTAATTTTTTTTCATGGTTATTTTTATTATATCTAATAACGAAGCAATTGTGAACCAACTTATAGACAAGGGAAAAGAAGCCTCGTGAATCTGTACTCAATGCAGAGTTTGTTAAAGCTGTTACTTCTATCAATAAGACTTTGGATAAAGAAAATCGCTTAAAGTTTCGGACTGTGGATCTCACAAGACTTTATCGCGTGTAAGTTTGTTTTAATTTCTTCCTTGCGTTATTGGTATAATAAATTTTTTATTTGTCTGGGAATGTGTGTATGACAATTGAGTGAATTTATGTGGATATTTCAGTCAAGGTGATAAGGTGTTGACGCTGCTATGTAAAGTGGCCGAGAGTGCATTGAACCAAACTGGATTCTTTTATTGCCAAGTGCCTCCATTTGTAAATTCTGAAATGTCATGTGGCATTTCCTATGTTGGGAGGGAGCATGAGGATACGAGTTCCTTGAGAAAATATTCTTCTTCGAAGACTCCAAGGTTCCAAAGTGGGGTCTTGAGGACCAATTGCATTGATTGTTTGGACAGAACAAATGCTGCCCAATATGCATATGGTTTGGTTTCCTTAGGTCATCAGTTGCACGCCATCGGAGTAAACCCTACGCCAAAAATTGATATTGATGACACTTTCTCTAAGATGTTGATGGGGCTTTATGAAGCCATGGGTGACACACTTGCGCTGCAGTATGGAGGCTCTGCAGCGCATAATAAGGTACCTTAACTCTAATATCGCTCTTGTGCAAAATGAACAAAATGTACACATAAAGTATTCATTTAATAATATTTTTTTTCTCCAATTCAGATTTTTAGGTATCACTACCAATGATAAATGATCTAGAGTAGTTATAGATTTTCATGACATGGGAGGAGTGTCCAGTTTATGAAAGAATTGGCCCTATTGGACCTTAACTAGTTTTTTTTTCCTTGTTTATGCCTTTTATCGTGATCACTTTTGAACTTTTTGAGTGTTAGTATTACATTTGAGGGTTTAGAGGAGATGTTACCTTTGTTTATTTTGTGTGTTGCATTTTTCCAGAGAGCTCTTTCATTGTCTTCCAGAATCTAAACTGTAGCTTGAACCAATTTTGCAGTTTTAAGTTTTCTTGTATTTAACTTTTAAGATTTCTTTCCTTCACAATATGCCTATTTTCTCAGATATTCTCGGATCGAAAAGGTCATTGGAAAGCTGCAACACAATCCCAAGAGTTTATCAGGACGCTACAGCGCTATTTGAACAATGCGTACATGGATCCAGAAAAGCAAGATGCTATTAATTTGTAAGATGGAGCAAGGCTCATTTAGGGATCTTGTCTTTACTAAGTGTTTTAATCAATTGAATTTTTCAGTTGTGTTTACTTTTCTTGTGTTTGGTGTCTGATTTCAGTGTCATATGGGTATGGTTATTAATGAGTTCAATAAAAATATTACAACCCTTTTTTGCTAGGTTTTTAGGTCATTTTCAACCAGAAATGGGTAAGCCTGCGTTATGGGAACTTGACTCAGATCAGCACTACAATATTGGGAGGCTTACATCATCTTTGTCAGATGACTTTGCCAGGTATTGAATTTTCACTCCTGAAAATAAATGTTGAAATGAAGCTAATTGATAAAGTTAGGAGAATTGCTGATAAGCTTGATCCTCCGACCTCCCTCATGCTCAAGAATATTGTTTACTACATCAAGCTGTCAACTAGGGATGGCAATGGGTCAGACTCGACTCGGATTATACATACTCCGACTTTGCTCCGGATAATAGTCGGACTTTTGTTTTCAGTCCACCTACACTCGGAGTCGGATTATGCATACTCCAAGTTTGCCCTGACTTGGACTCTCGGATCTCCAACGGAGTCGGATGCATAGTTGGATTATTATCAAACAGTATCGTTGTGATGTTGTACTAATGATTTTAAAGCATACAAAATTAACAAAATATATTTTTCATATACAATTTAACAAATAAATATGTACTTTGATTTGAATTTAATTTTACCAACAGAAATAATCCTATACTACTAAAATTTAACAAAATTTTCTCGTATTTTGATTTGGCGTATTTTATTTCTCTTGATTTCATTTGTCTTATCTTGATTCATTAATCTAAATAAAAATACCAAGTACTTTTTCAAAATCGAAAGTTACAATTAGTATAAGAGAGCTTGAATTAGTCACATCTAGCGTTTTAAAGGAAACAAAATATTAGTGTAAAAGTCAAATTCAAAGTCGGATGTCTTTCAGGGTTGGAGTCGGGTCGGAGTCTCGGATTTTTAATATGGTCCAACTCCGGTCCGTCTCTAACTCGGACTCGGATCGTAAAGTCGGAGTCGGAGTCGGATGACTTTTTCCTCGGACTCGAATCGAATTATTTTCCTCGGATTGAGTCGGATTCGGACTGAATTGCCATCCCTACTGTCAACCATCAAAGCACAATAAATTTTTGTGATATACCTGACAAGGACAAGAGTTGTATACAAAACTCTGTTTTCTTCTTCTTCTTCTTCTTTTTTTTTTTCCTTCTTTGTGGAATGGATGGTTAAACGTGCTAGTACCCACGGTTCCATTGTGGTTGCGCCCTTGTAAGTACTATTGACAGTGTAGAATAGGCTGTATCTGTAATCTGTATGATATGCCGTCAAAATGGACAACACCTTGGGAACTACAAATTTCTTTGTGTAGAATACAGTCTAGTTCTTGTACAATGGTTCTCATATATGGGTTAATAGTAAAATATAAGTTCATGATGGGTTATAATTTCATCTGCACAGCACAAATATATAATACTGACCCAAAATCATACCTAGCTAGTTTCAGAGATTCTTTTTAAATGCTTTTGTGTCATTTGGAGTGCCTAATTATGTACAGATATCTAAGAGAATAATGATAGCTCAACAGCTTTAGCAATGGTTTTTTTTAGGTCCTTTATAAAGAGGTCTTTGTCCGATGGAGTTCTTATGTACGATAGTGCTTCAGCTGCAACACCATCTGATTTAAGCAACCATCCCGGTCAATTACCCTGCTTAAAGGAAGATACTAGTGGTATGTCAGACTCAACACCTGAGATGCCAACATGTGAAGATCATATATCTTATGCCAGGTAAATCTACGATTCTCTAAGCGATGTGGTAACTTGAAGACTTTGTACCAGCAAAGTAGAAAAATTTATTTTTTGTATAATTGTCTAATTTCAATACTCCTTCCTTTTCCTTTGCAATGTGACACTACAAGATAAATTATATTTTCATTTATTACTGACAGTTTGACCTTGAATATTTTTCTTAAAATATTGCTGTGTAAATCTCTAGGTTTACCCCATCTAGAACGTCCCATCAACTTTTCACGGATACGCCAGAGACGTATCTTAGAGGTGAATGTAGTTGTAACAATGAACACGGGAATGAACTCGACTGTCAAGATATTCTCGATCTAGACTGGATTTCTTCATCAGGAAACTCGTGTGAGGAGGACACATATGACAGGTAATTTTCAATAGCAATCCCTGTGGCCATGTAACAAAAAGTTTAACTATAACTGAAGTCATTTTTTTTTTCTATATGCTTACAGGTCTTCACTTTTAAATTCACCAAGTGGTAGTTCCTTAATCAGGACTTCTGGGTATGATGGATCAGAGGTCAGTCAGTCTTGTTTATGTTGAACCCTTGAGCCTTATTATATAAAGATTCATTGCAATGTTCATTGAAAATATTATGGTTTATGGTATGATTTTACTGTGTACCACTCGTGGAAAATCTATAACGATAGCTATATGGTTAACACCCGAAACCGACACTAATGCTCTTCTCAGTGAGAAATATTGTGAACTCTCCTAAGCTCACTTCAAAGGATCTAAAAAAGTCACTGAAATTCTAATGCTCGAAAATTGTAAGTATGAAAGAAAATCTCAAATCACTTAATTTATTGATGACAAACTGAAATATATATATATATATATATATATATATATATATATATATATATATATATATATATATATATATATATATATATATATATATATATATATATATATATATATATATATATATATATATATATATATATATATATATATATATATATATATATATATATATATATATATATATAATCATGTGTTTAAATATTTAATAAGAAGGATAGGAAAAATTTCATCATTAGATTTAAATCAATGGTCCATCTTGACGCTTTCTTCATAAACATGTGTTACTAGATATTCTGCTATGACAAATTTTTTTAGACCGTTAGATCTTAATCAATCAACGGTAGCTACTCCTTCCTATCCTTCCTATTTTCACACCCCTTCTTATTGGATCTCTACCCTATATATATATATATATATATATATATATATATATATATATATATATATATATATATATATATATATATATATATATATATATATATATATATATATATATATATATAGAAGAAGTTCTAGTGAGAACCATCCTTATATGAGAACGTGAGATAATAATTTTTTTTTCCAAAAGTAACTTGGCTAAAAAGTACCAGTTTTTTTTCAAAACAAAAGTAACATTTTTGTTCAAAAATAACTCATTTTATGTAAAAAAGTAACACACTTTTATCAGGGTGTTTGGTTCTTACGGTTCATATAAGGTTGGTTCTCACTGGAACTTGACCCTATATATATATATATATATATATATATATATATAAAAGTAGGATTAAGTGAAAACACTTTAAGTGGTGAAAACTGAAAAACAGACAGATATACATATTGTAGCAAAAGGGGTACATACTATCTTATAGGATATACATATTTTTTTGTGAACAAAAAAAGTTCATGTTTTTACAAAAACGCCATCTGAATATGCACCGCTTATAAGCATATATGTACCTTTTTAGCAAATATCTAATTATTAACAAAACTGTCACCCAAATATGTACTTCATTTAAGCTTTTATTTACCCTGCTTTTAGTTTTCACCATTTTAATTGATTTTCATATGATCCAAATCCTATATATATATATATATATATATACACACACACAGAGATTACATACATGGGAGAATCAGGTGAAAACAACTAAAGTGATAGAAAACTGGAAACAAGACTTAGAGGTACATGTTATGTCAAAAGGTGCACATATTGTCATAAAGGGTGTACATATTTTTGTGAAGGAAAAAGTTCGAGTTATTTATAAAAATACCACCTGAACATGTATACCTTTTAAACATGCATTTACACTTTTTAAGACAGAATCTTATTGTGGCTGAAACTATGTAGAATCAGTTCTTGTTTAAATGTTCTCGTGCGGATATGAAACAATTACTATCTTCAATGTTCATACCTCTGCCCTGGTATTTGTTTGAGGTGTATAATATGCCATTGGAAAACTGTTGAAGTCTAGTTTTCAACGGCATTGTTCTTGCTTCATATTGAATTCTGAAGTCATTGTTATGACTTTATGATCAAAATAGTGGACAAGTGCTAGATTTTGCCTCATTATATGTATATACTCTTTTTATTCTCTCCTTGGCCGCTGGTGGGCTTTTGAATCTTGGGCATGACTCCCAAATTTCTGTATTAAACTAAATACAATACAACAACACATAATTAATTGTTGTAAACTAAATACAATTTGGTTCCAAAACTACACTCAATAATATGTCTTTCAGCTTCATACATGCTATTGAGTTAATTTCCAATATTGCATTTTTTTCCCTAAACTTTTTGGGGTTTACTATGTGGCTTTTAGAATTTGCTTATACATAAACCTTTTGGCTTCTGTAACTTTTGCTATTAGATTATATATACCCAATTCCCTATTACTCTGCAGGGGAAACATCGACCGCCAATGCCTGTTGAAGATTTTCCTGCTAGCTTTGTTCAGTGGGTCGAGTATGGAGCAACTTTAGCTTAGTCTTCACCACCAAACTGCATAGATTCGAATGATCACCACCATTTTTGAACCAACCCCCACCAAAGGATGTGGGTTGTGGAAACAGAATAAATAGCAAAGACAGTGAAAAAAAGAAGAGGTCTTGACATAGCATTTCAAATGATCCAACAGAGAAACAACCATGAGCATATTGACCGCTAATTCAACTAATTTATTTTTTATGGAGGTCTTGTTATCTCCTCTCCGAACTTACAATGCTCTCCTTTACTCATTCTTGTATATATCTGGTATAACATAGCATTGCAAGTTGCAGCTGCTACCTTTTGATACTCTAAGTATACTTAGATTTCTTTGATTCAATAATTACAATTAGTTGTATATATATACATATCTAATTTTTTTTAAAATGTCTTGGAGTTCTTCCCTCTTGAATCAAGTACACATGGCACAACACAACAATGTCAAATCTTTAATACCAGTATGGTATTACTCGACTAGCTAACCTAAGGGTTAGATGGCAAGGTTTGTCGACAGAAGGTAATTACAAGGCCAGGTGAATATTGCTTTATATATCTTTGCCAGCTTAACTTTTCTTGAATTGCTTGTGGCTGTTATGGAACATGGATATGGCTTTTGAGGAAATATTGCAAGCTGATACTTGTAATGGTAATGGTGATGGTAATAAAATTTTATTGTACTTTTGCTTGAAAATATCACAAAATTAGAAAATTCAAGGGTCTAGTTTATAGATCCTTAAAATTTACTTATAAAGTTTTTTTAAATTTTAGGTTTGGGTTCGTGTTTAGGTTTAATTTACGAGACCTCTTAAGATTTGGATTGAATTTGAAAATTCTAGAGTTCATCTTTGTTTGTTGTTATCACTTGAAAGAGTTGGTAATGGAAATTTACGATGGAGACCACATAATTGAAAGATGGGTTCTAGTCTTTAAACAGCTAGCTAGTTTCTTGAGAGACCATTTCTTTGAGAGATATATCTCAATTCAAAGTGCATTATTAATGCCTACTTATATTATCCTTAATGCCTTTTTTTAATAGCTTAAATATCTACTTATATCATTCAAAGTGCCTACTTACAATATTTTAAACATATATATTGGGTCGGTCCAATTAGAGATGGTCTCTCAAAAAGATCGTTTCTCACAAGAATTTGCGTTCTTTAAATTATGCAAAACTAAAGAGCAAAACTCCATTAGAACAGCAAAACTAAAAAGCAAAATCTGCAACAACAATGGAAGATATAATGTCTGAATTCGATCAAACATATTCGAAGGATATGGCGCATAGTATGTAACTGAATTTATTATTATTGAGCATGAATTCTTAATTATTTCGCATATGTTTATATAAATTTAATTCTGTTTTTTTGTTTTTCTTCTCCAAGCTTCATCAATGGCTTCAATGGCGGATGGAAATTTCCAAATTGAAATGGAAGACGAAGGTAGTAATGACCAATAATAATTATTTGAACTTGGACGTACACGCAACAACTTCACCTCCTATGGTTACCTCTGGCTCCCTTAGCGATTCTATCCCATTGAAATTGCATCGCAGGTATTCTGTCTTTGTACGGCTTATGCGCAGCCCCTTTCCCTCCAAGGCTTCTCTCCACTCTCCCAATTTACTATTAGCCTCCTCCTTGGTTTCTGCGACCAAGACTATATCATCGGCGAAAAGCATGCACCATGGTACGGTCTCTTAGATGGATTTAGAGAGCTCTTCCATAATGACCGTAAAAATGAAAGGACTTAATGCTGATCCCTGATGTAGTCCCACATTAATTGGGAAAGACTCAGTCATACCCGCCGGTGTATGTATGTTAGTTGCCACTCTGTCATACATGTCCTGTATTACCTCGATGTATCTTCGTGAAATACCTCTATTCTTGAGGCTATCCCAAACCAGGCTTCGTGGTATGCTGTCGTACGCTTTCTCCAGATCAATGAATACTAGATGCAAATCCTTCTTTCGCTCCCTATACTTTTCCATCAATCTCCGCAAAATATGGATTGCCTCGATGGTTGATCTTCCCGGCATGAATCCAAATTGGTTCTCCCTAATTACCGTCTCTCGTCTAATTCTTTTCTCGATCACTCTTTCCCATAGTTTCATAGTGTGGCTTAGAAGTTTGATCCCTCTATAGTTCTCGCAACCTTGTGCGTCACCCTTGTTTTTAAATATTGGGATAAGAGTGTTGATTCTCCATGCTTCGGGCATCTTCCTGGTCCTCAGGATGACATTAAAGAAGTTAGTAAACTACTGAATGCCCTTCTCTTCTAAACTCATCCACACTTCAATCGGAATGTTATCCGGTCCGACTGCCTTTGATCTCCCTAGTTTTTTGAGAGCTTCTCCTACTTCCGCCGTGGTAATATCGATAATCGACCCATGCTCCTGGGCTCTTTGGAGGTATGACGTTTGTTGAATTTCCTCCTCTTGACCCCTAGTCTCATTGAGTAGTTGGGAGAAATATTGATGCCATCTCAGCTTGATGTCCTCTTGTCTAAGTAGTACTCGTCCACCTTCATCTTTAATGACCTTCACTATCCCCAGGTCCTTCTTTTCCCTAGATCTTGCTTTTGCCAACTTATAAATATACTTCTCCCCCTCTTTGGTCTCAAGCTTTTGATACAAGGCTTCAAACGCTTGATCTTTTGCCTCCGCTACTGCTTTCTTAGCCGCCCGTTTTGCTTCTTTATACCTCTCCTTCTTATGTGTCCTATCCTCCTCCTCCGTGCAAGCCATGAGCTCCTTGAAACTCTTGGTTTTCTCTTTTATTTTCTTGTATCCTTTAAAAGTATAAGTGAACAACCTATCGTCAGCTCGACTTGTATCCTTTTGATCATCCTTAAAAGTTTCCTTGTCATCCGACAAGTTAGCAGCTTCCTCCTTTTCATTACCCTCGTCATCCTTTTCATCATCGTCCTCTTGAACACCGCTTGAGCGGTTTGTACACCAATCCAAATATTTGGTGGTCAACGGAAACCCAGACATAAAAATTCCCTTTCCAAAACCAATGACCCTCTCTTGGTCAAAACGAAGCTTAATCTCTTCATCTACCATATGCCTTATTAAAGGCAAGGAGTGCGGTAGCGGCTTCCCTTGGTGAGGGAACCGGTAACAATAGCAAACAAACAGCACAGCAACACAACCATTCAGATACTTCGCTGATCGTTGAACAGCGTCACACAAATAATCTAACACGTATGAACACCAATCATACGTATGAATAGAAGATGCATCATTGATGCAAGGAAAAACCGACAACTTCAATCTGAAATCGGGGTAGGGGGTGAGAAAAATAGCTAACACATACAGTACAAACATCTTTTTGAATTCGTCCCCACCTAAGGGATAACAACCCATCTTTACAAGTAAATCCTTCGCGGTGACCCTTTCCGGCTTGTGGAATCCCAATCCACCGAGCCATTCACCAACCTCGTTTTCCGCTCTTTTCGAACGGGTGATGACACGCTTGGAAGGGTTACAAGGCAACCTAAAAATATCGTGTACATCATCAGGCGTAATGATGTACGATGGTTGGTTTGGTAGCTTCTGAATGCGAGAAACGGGTCAAAATGCGCTACCAGAAATGGAACGATGCATGGTGGGAATTTGAATGGACTCATCTTCAACAGGGGCCCAAACCCAATCGCATACACGTCCTCGACTTGACGCTTTGTCAAGTGTATGCGTTCTTTTTCCAGCATCAAGAACAGATGGGGTTTGCAGTAGGTGTCGATGTTTTTATTAACACTGATAAGAAAACAAAACATTATTCATATTATACATCCAAACACAAAACAGAAAACATAATGTCAAACCATGTCTTTATGATTCCAAAACTATTAAACTATAGCACCAAAAAGATATAAAAATGCAAAAACATAAAACATAATACCAAACCAGCAGCTTTACAGAAAACACAAAATATAATTCCAAATATCACTTATAAGACCAAACAGATAACACCAATTGTATAGAATACCAACCTGGTTGCATATCAAAATTTACTATAATAGCACATACAACACCACAACTATTAAACTATAGCACCAAAACTATGCCTTTATGATTCCAAAACTATGACTTTATGATTCCAAAACTATTAAACTATAGCACCAAAACTATGCCTTTATGATTCCAAAATGATTCCAAAACATAATGCCAAACAGAAAACACCAAAAAGATAACAAATGTATAGAATACCAACATGGTTACATATCAAAATTACTATAATAGCACATATAACAACACAACTGTTAAACTATAGCACCAAAAATATGCCTTTATGATTACAAAACTATGACTTTATGATTCCAAAACTATGACTTTATGTTTCCAAAAACATGCCTTTATGATTCCAAAACTATTCAACTAGAACACCAACTGTACAATATAATAATCAAAAATGTCTGTCATCATCAAATTACAATATAACACCAAATCTATGTATTTATGATTCCAAAAGTACTCCTTTATGATTCCAAGTATATGTAAATTTAGATTAAAAATGGACTTACATTCCAGCCTCCGTCTCTATTTTCACCAACGATGGTTGTGGCCTAGGAACCCGCTGTTTCAAGGGATTCGTTGATTTGGGTTGCTTAGCAGCACTTCCTTTGTTGAATGTCGACATTTTCAAGACCTGTTTCAAAAATAAAATACCAATGGATGAAGAAGAATGTAAATAGTATCCACATCTTAATTCTTACCCAACAATCAATTTTAAAACACTAAATTAAATTGATATTCCAAAATGTAACTTAAACACTGAATTGAAATGTAACTTCAACTTCATCAAACAAAAAATACCAAAATCACAGATTCTTCAAATTGAAATGAAAAAAGCCATATAATGATATAAGAATCGAAAAAATACACTTTAAAACACTGAATTTCGAAAAAATAAGTCATTATAACCATTAATCAACCCATTAAGCAAGTTCAAAATTCTCAAGGAAGAAATCTGGAACAATATACCCATTAATATACAATATAAAAAAAAAACCATTAATATACTATATCAAACAAACCATTAATATACAATATACCCATTAATATACCATTAAAAAACCGAAACCAAAATCAAAAAATATTCAATATTTCGACAAATTTCAAGAACAAAAAATCTAAAAAAAAAACCATTAATATACAATATACAATATTAAAAAACCGAAAACAAAAATATACAATATAAAAAAAAAAAACCATTAATATACAATATACCCATTAATATACAATATCAAACAAACCCAGAAATTTCAAGAACAATAAATCTAAAAAATTTCGACAAATTTCGACAAATTTCAAGAACAATAAATCAAAATCAAAAAATAAATCTAACAAATTTCGACAAATATAAAACCAAAATATACCCATTAAAAAACCGAAACCAAAATCAAAAAATAAATCTAGCAATCACAATCAAAAATCTTAGAAATTTCAAAATCATAACCCATTATAAAACCCATTTAAATTTCGAAATACCCATTAAAAAACAAGTTAAAATGTCGAAAATCATACCTAGAATTGAAGATCTGGAACAATAGGAATGTTGAGGAAGAAACCGAAACCACAAAGTAGAATAAACCGAAAATGAAAGCGGAATTCAAAGAAAATCGAAATGGAAATCTCAGAAAAACCAAACAAGATGAAGGTTGAGGGAGAAGATGAAGGTTGAGGGAGAATTGAATGATGATGTTCTAAGGTTGAGGGAGAAGGAGAGGTTGAGTGTATTGGAGTAAGTGTGTAACGGTTGGTTTCCAGAGAATATGATTAGACTAGAGACTATCAGAGGTAAGGGAGAAGGCGCGATTTTCAATCGAGTTTCTTATTTTATTTATTTATTTTTTTAATTTTAAAAACGCAATAATTTCCTATTAATAGTAGATGGGCCGGCCCATTTTAGTCCGTCTATAGGATAGACGAACTTCCCTGAGAATTTGTGATAGTTTAAAAGGCGAATTCAAGTCTTGACCAATATTTATATTTAGTATTTGGGGTTCAACTCCTATTAAGCTTAGGTATCAGTTGGGGGTTTTTCGACTACGCACATCTCTCTTTACCCTTTTCTTGGAAGAACGGATATGATTTGTTCGCATCTTCTTTCAGGAAAAAAAAAACTATCCATCAGGACCCTGCCTTGTGCAGGATACTGAGAGTGTACTTTACCTTTTTATTTATTCAAGCTAAACGAATGTAGTTAGATTAGTGATAGCAGGCAGTGGCATAGTTCTTAAGCTGCTATTTTTAACAAAGTCAGTTAAGACAATCGAGGTAGTGAACGACCATAGGACCACGCAACAACACATTTTGTTCTCTTTCGTGCACATTGGTTTTTTACAAACAAGCTCCTTTGAAAAGAAAATAAACCTTATTGATAAAAATGTCCCAAAAACTTGAAATGCCTCTAACTAATATTATAAAAGACTCGAGGACAGTTGATCGATTGTATTTGTAGCCGAATCCGATCCTAGAGACATATTAATGTGCGTATGTTACGCAAAATTTTCTATTTTAAGATTTTCACCGATGAACAATTTATTAGAAAGTAGGTCATGGACTCATAGTTGGTTGATCAAATTTGATTCATCAAGTATTAAAATTGCACAAAAACTTGGACGAGACCGTCCTATTTTAAGACGAGATCTGGACCGGCCCATTGTTAGGCGCGTGTACTACACGCGCGTGCTTTACCCTTCAGATTTTCATTTTTTTTGGTTTTTTTTCATTTTTGGGCATTTTTCAATTTAGACCTTAACGGTATCAATTTTGACCTTAACGATATCGATTTAAACGTAAAGTAATCAATTAAAGTAAAAATTTCAATTTGAACCTATAAGTGATCAGTTGTGGCGTTAAACAGATCAATTTCTACCTAGATATGGTTCTGTTTCACAATTTGAGAACGAAGTTAATAAAATGTTATTATTTTTATCATTCTATGGATGAATTTTAAACAACAAATGAATTGTTAATAACATTAACACTATCAATAATAGTGTTAGAAATATTGTACAATACAACTACTTTTATTCAATGTAATATGATTGTTTCGATTATGAAACGAGGAAGTGTGTAAGGCACGTGAGATACCTGACGTGGAAGTTGTATAGTGGTCAAACGTCGGTCAATGGGTGAAGCGACACCTTCAGGAAGGGGTTTGTCTGTCCTGCATAACAACAAGTTAGCCTTGCCCGGGGGTTCTCCCGGAAACCCTTTCCGACGCTCAACTCAAGTCAGATAACGGAATAGGGAAAAAGTAAATGAATGAGTAGAAAAGAGTAGATAGGGGTGTTTAATGTGGAGGTTACCGACCAATGGAAGTGGCGAAGCGGGAGGTAACTGTCTGAGTGAATTTTGGCAGAGTTTCGGTATCGTAATGAAGGCTTAGGGATGGTTAGCGTAGCTATTCCCCTTTTTATATACTCCCAACGGCGGTTACTCATGAATGGAGTAGAAGTGGGAGGTTGGAGGTACCTATTTTAGGAAATAGGTGGTTACTGCAGAAGATGGATAACTACCTGGAAGTTACATGGCGGTTATTTCTGCTGGAAGTAAGAAAGTCTGACCTTGACTAAGAGCCGGTCAACAGATGAAGTCAAGAGTTGACTTCTTGGTTTGACTAAATTCACACAGCTAAACATTACCATAACATTTAGCCCCACGCATGAAGGATGATGTAAGAACCGGATCGAGTCGTGACATTTTTCTTTATGCGGAATGATAAGCCTAGCAAATCCAGGGGATTTTGATCTTGGCCGTGGTACCGCCATACCGTGATACCGCATTGAAGCTGTCGTATAAATGAGCCCCAAGGTCGTGGATGAGCCCCAAGGTTGTGGGTGAGCCCCAAGCTCTTGACGGGAGTCCCCCTATTCTGAACCTAGATTAAGAATTTCTTGGGGTCGCATTGGGCCAAATCAGGGTCCGACTGAAATTTGTACTATAGCTGCGGTGCCGCGGGTTGTTTGAGATTATTGTGCCTGGTGCTGGACAAATGTTTCCAAAGGGACCAAAACAGGGTCCGAATGAAATTTCTTCTATGGCGACGGTGCAACGGGGAGATATGAAAATTTCTTCCTATGTTGGTGGTAGGCATGAAATTGTTCTTCCGTGGTATCACGGGCCAAGGATATAACACTTAGAATTTTTAGCCCCAAGATCACCTTCTTGGGCTAAAAATAGGGTCCGAGTCACATTCCTTCTTGTGAGGCGGACAATGATAAAGCATTTCTCCTCTTGGCCGGGACAAATCTCTGACATGAATAGTATTTTGGTGGTTGGGCATTTATTGACCCTATAAATAGTGGAAATCTTGGTCAAAGTCATTACTTTAGTTGACTCATTCACAAAGATCTTAACTTAGAGAGAGAAAATCCAAGTGAGAGAAGCTCTGACAAATACTCATTCTTCAAATCTCTGACATCTTCAAGAACACAAACAAGGTATTTTTGATTTTTCCTCAAATTTTTCGATTGAATACTGATTTTTGATTGAATTTGTTTGAAGATCTTCATATATTTTATTGATCTTCAATCTGTTCTTGGTGTTCTTGAATATATTCATGAACATCTTTATGTGTTCTTGATGAATTGTTTTGATCTTCATGCTTGAACATTGTATGCATATATTCGTGATTTTTTCCCATAAAATTTGTATAACTTTTTTATTTTTCCCGGAATATGGATGATAACCAAGCTAACTTGAAAATTCCCGTGACTCCGACTAACCTTGAGGAGACCTCTTGTGGAAGTAGAATAATAGGGGACGATAACTCGGACTGGACTACCTCAGTTTACATAACCCAGATTTTTTCTCCAATAAGGAGTGGAAGTGAATCTTCTGTTAATCCCTTTTATCCACCCGAGATAAAATATCCTGCTCCGTGGGAAGTAGATGTAGCTTTCCCTCTCCATTATCTAACAAAACTAACATGGAGCAAAGCAATGATTCGTCTGGCCGGAAGAGCGGCGCCTCTAAACCTCCTCCGTTCTACATCAAAAATGGGGGTCCCTTGAATTATTTTATAGATTCGAAGACCCGGAACCAGTTGGACACCTCTCGGGAGGAGTTGGCGGAAAAGTGGGGCCTTCCAGATGGTATTAACATTATAAAACCGGCCAACTTAGATACCGTTAGGTTTCCCCCACCTAACTGTATTGCTGTATATTTTCTGGCATTTGAGCTGGGTTTGAGGTTCCCTCTTCATCCATTTATTAGGGAATTACTCAAGTTGCTAAACGTAACCGTGGCTGAACTATACCCTAATGCTTGGGGTTGTGTCATGGCATTTTTGATAGTGTGTAAGGTTTTGAAGATAAAACCTACCCTCACGGCTTTTAGGTATATATTCCAGGCGAGGCTCTGCTCGTCCGAGGACCATGGGGCTGGTTGGATCACCCTCGCCCATAGGAGGGGCTATAAGTTAGTAGGGGAACTTCTGGATAACCAGAAGCGTTACCGGACAAAGTTCGCATTTTTGTACAGTTCTGAGCCGTGGAACTTTAAGACCACCTTTGACATTAAGCCGAAAATAAATAAATTTAATAACAACGTCCCGCAGTGTACAGTAGAAGAGGCGGTGATTATAGAATATGCTAAGATGTCCGTGGTTCAGGGTAGAGAAGCGGTACATGTACAGGAGAACTGGATCCCCCAGAAACGGGTAATCATCCTTTGGGCAAGCCTTGTTGAGTCTGAGAACTCGCGTGTCCTGCTGTGGAGTCCAAAAGGCGGTCAATCTTGGGCAACGGGTAATCATCCTTTGAGCAAGCCTTGTTGAGGTCAGTGAAGTCAACACACATTCGCCATTTGCCGTTCGGTTTCTTGACTAACACCACGTTGGATAACCATTCAGAGTATTGACATTCTCTGATGAATCCAGCCTTTAATAGCTTGGCCACTTCCTCCCTGGCTGCTTCAATTCTTTCTTTACCCTGGTGCCGCAGCTTTTGCTTAACAGGTTTGTGACCCGGTTTGATATCGAGTTTATGGCACATTATCTCCGGCGGTATCCCGGGCATTTCTTCCACGGAAAAAGCAAAGATATCACGGAACTCGGCAATGACTGCCAAGACATAGTGTCTCACTGCTTCCGGTAGGGCCATCCCTACTTTTATTTTCTTTCCTTCAAACATCTGAATTTCTTCGTATTGTTCAGTTGGTTGAGGTTTTTCCGGGACATTGAGATTGTCCAGGTAAACACTCATAACGGATTGGTGTTCCTCCTCTCTCTTCCTTTTGGGGGTACTCCAGGAGCACTGTCATGCTCCAAACAGTTAATGAGGCATTGACGTGCTGCCTTCTGATCCCCTCGAAGAATTCCAACTTTTTCGTCATCCTGTTCGAACTGCAACAGGAGTTGATGCGGTGAGATGATTGCTTTGATTTTGTTGATGAGAGGCAGCCCCATGATGGCGTTGTAGGGGAAGTTGAGATTAACAACTGTGAAGCGGATGGGCAATGATCTGCAGTTATCCTTCTCGCCTACTCGCACCGGGAGAGTGATAGTGCCCAAGGGAACGACTTGGTTGCCTCCAAAGCCTATGAGGGGCTTATCAAAAGGCTACAAGTGTTTCTCCTCGAACTTCATTTGTTTCAGGCAGTCCATAGTGATAAGGTCTGCCGTGCTTCCGGTATTTACTAGGACTCGCTTGACCTTCATTTGTCCGATTTTAATTGCCACTACAAGAGGGTCCGTATGTGGCAGTTGCATGGGCTCAGACAAATTAGAATCAAACCTCATGACGGGAACTTTAGAGGGCGTCTTTGGGGGGCCTTTCATCAGTGTATGGACGCTGTCCTTGACAACCTTGATCGTTGGGTATTCTTCATTGAAGCCTCCTACAATCATGTTGATAACTCCCCGTGTATCAGCAGAGCTTTCTTTTCTCTCTTCCTCTTTGCGAGGTTTAGGTCTGGGGCGGTATGATCTCTCGGTATTGTTATGGGAGGAGTAGTCCTTTCTCAAGAACCTGCTTAACTTCCCTTCTTCTGCCATCTGATGCAGTATACGTTTGAGTTCTCTGCACTGTTCCAAGGTGTGACCATATTCGCGATGATAGTCGCAATATAGGTCATAGTTACGGCGGTCAGCCGGTGTAGTGGTAGGAGGAGGTGCCGGGAGGGCATCTTGAACAGCAAAGAAGATATCCCGTCGGTTGCTGTTGAAGCGGGGATCTTCTCCTCTGTCTCTCAAGTGCCTCGTCTTTGACTCCTCCGCAACATACACTTGTCTATGCCTCAGTGGTCCCATGTCAGAAGGGGGTTCGTGGTGACGTGGAGGATAGCCTATGTCCCTCCGTGACTGGTGATCTTCCCGGTGGGCCTTTTGAGGATGATTGGATGCTACTTCTCTTTTATCATGCTTTCTTTTCTTAGTATCGTGGGCCTGACATATCTCGGAGGCGGTAACGTAGCTTTGGCATTGTCTCATGGCTTCGGCGTAGCTTTTTACCTGATGCTCCACAAGTTGGAATTTTAACTTTGGAGTTCGCATTCCATTGATTAGGGCGTTGAGTGCCACGGAATCTTCAAGATCCGTCACTTCTAGAATGGCTTCTTGGAACTTTTTCAGGTAAGTTGCCACGGATTCTCCTTCCTGCTGCATAATGCTCAGCAAGTGGAAGTTGGATTTTTCTTGCCTCTTGGAAGCAACAAAGTGATTTACGAATTTGGCTTCCAACTGTGCGAAGGTGCGGATTGATCCCGCGGGTTGAGAGGTATACCAGTTGAGGGCAATGCCACTTAGTGTGGTGGGAAAGAATTTGCACAGCAAGGCTTGACTGGTGGTGTACAACAGCATCAAGTTTTTATATGCCACGACATGTTCTTCAGGGCAAGTAGTTCCATCGAAAGAGTTCATGGCAGGAACTTTAATCTTAGCAGGATTAGGCGTTGCCAAGATTTCGGCGGACAGGGGGGAATTTAGCAACATGGGGGCGTCTTGAGGTCCTCCAAGGCTAATTTCCGGCTGATTCTGTTCTTGAGGAAGGCTAGGCGGATGGCTAGATCCGGAAAACTGATGTGTCCTCCTCTCTTCCCTCTTTTTTTCTATCAGTGACTGAGTGTTCTGCGAACGTTGGGATCTTTTTTCATTCAGATAATCTCTAGCATCCTGGGTTTGTGGTCTAGACTCGCCCTGGGAGGATAAAATTTTTTGGCGGCGGGATCTCTCCCTCCGCTGCCAATTCCTGCGGCTGGACCGGGAGGCCATAGTCTCCCTGTCATCCTGCCTTTGGGAGTTATGGGGAGGATCCATCCTTCTCCTTAAATCTTCAATTTGAGCGGCCATGTCGCCCAACACCTGCGGATTAGGATTAGCGGTGTTGGCGCTGATCCCCGCGCGAAGTTGTTAAACAAAAGCATTTGTCAGGTTTTGTGCCAGCATGTCCAGATCACGGCGAGTCACGGCCTGATTGTTAGCTTGTCCCGCGGACGTGTCTGTATCTGTACTGTGCACGGTGGCAGTTTGTGTTTGAACTTTTTTGGGAGCCATGACTTTTTGTTCAAGAGGTCCCCACAGACGGCGCCAAACTGTTTCGGTTATGAAACGAGGAAGTGTGTAAGGCACGTGAGATACCTGAGGTGGAAGTTGTACAGTGGTCAAACGTCAATCAATGGGCGAAGCGACACCTTCAGGAAGGGGTTTGTCTGTCCTGCACAACAACAAGTTAACCTTGCCCGGGGGTTCTCCCGGAAACCCTCTCCGACGCTCAAGTCAGATAACGGAATAGGGAAAAAGTAAATGAATGAGTAGAAAAGAGTAGATAGGGGTGTTTAATGTGGAGGTTACCGACCAACGGAAGTGGCGAAGCGGGAGGTAACTGTCTGAGTGAATTTTGGCAGAGTTTCGGTATCGCAATGAAGGCTTAGGGGTGGTTAGCGTAGCTATTCCCCTTTTTCTATACTCCCAGCGGCGGTTACTCATGAATGGAGTAGAAGTGGGAGGTTGGAGGTACCTATTTTAGGAAATAGGTGGTTACTGCAGAAGATGGATAACTACCTGGAAGTTACATGGCGGTTATTTCTGCTGGAAGTAAGAAAGTCTGACCTTGACTAAGAGCCGGTCAACAGATGAAGTCAAGAGTTGACTTCTTGGTTTGACTAAATTCACACAGCTAAACATTACCATAACAATGATGGTTCTAATGGAACATAATAAGAGTACTAGTGAGACTACATAATGTATCTGTAAGTTTTAAACGTAACAGTATCAATTATTACCAAACATGCATCAGTTATAACTTTATCTTGTTTCTGTTATGATGTTAATTATAACAATTATAAACAAAAGAAATGAACTACATAACAACATACAATTCAATACACCAAACATGCTTCAATTATGACTTTATTTTGTTTCTGTTATGATGTTAACTATATCAATTATAAACCAAATAAATGAACCACATAACATCATACAATTCAATATTTATCATTGTCAATCATATTAGGTAGAAATTGATCACTTTAACGTCAAAATTGATCAGTTATTGTTTCAAATTGAAATTTTTACTTTAATTGATACGTTTAAGTAGGGGTGTTCAAAACCGGGTACCGGGTCGACTCGGATCCGGAAATCCGGGTACCCGCTTTTTCGGGTACCTAAAAATGTGATTCGGTTCCGACCCGGTTTAAACCGGGTACCCGGAATCCGGATACCCGGTTTAAACCGGGTCGGAAACCGGATACCCGATTTTATTATAATGTTTTTTGATTTTTTATTTTTTTATCGTTTTGTCGTTCAACCATACGTTTGTTTATGTCTATTTCACTTAAAATATTTTTTTATATAAAATTCATACAAACTCCCTAAAAATCTTTAACTTAATTTGTCATTAAAGATTAATTAAGAAAATGAAAGAATAATATTATTGTTCATGGGCTTAAGTAAGAACAATTATAAAATTCAAATACTAACTCTTAAAAAATATTCAATCCAAGGTTAGCTTAAGAAATATTATGATCATTTTATTTACGAAAAAAAGTAAAAAAAAAAATAATAAATAAAGAAAACCAGATACCGGATACCCGACCTGGATTATCCGGTTTTTAAACCGGGTACCAGATAATTCGGGTCGGAATTTTCGAATCGGGTTATTATGAACACCCCTAAGTTTAAGTACTACTTTACGTTGAAATTGATATTTTTAAGGTCAAAACTGGTACATTTAAGATTAAAATTGAAAAATACCCAGAAAATGAAAAAAAAAAGAGAGAGAAAGCGCAAATTGATCATAAAAAATTTGAATGAATCAAGTAAAATAATTTTAATTAATGTTTGGAACTACTGACAGTCCGAAAATAACATAAGCTAAACTTATCTTGTAAAATTTTTTACTTTTTCACGTGTTAGACATATATTTTTCACGTGGTAGACATATGTTTTTATAAATCCGTGTGGTGTGCTTGAGCTTTCAACTTTTTTATGTGGTTGAAAAAATATTAAATTTATGGTTAAATGAAGTACTCATTTCAATTGGATTTCGATATATGTAGCTAATTAGGGTAATCATGACGTTTGTTTTTTGAGAAAATGTCATTACATTTGTATATAAGATAGAATCTTGTATTTTATTTATGTAATTTAATATAATTTATCCTTTGGAAAAATAAAATTTTAATCATTCTTTATCACTTTAGCATTTATTCTTTGTTGGGAAGTAAATATAATTATATAAAATATTAATTATTTTCCAATTTCTTGATTAGATTCTCTTAAAAAGTTAAAATTATTGATTATAAATAAAATTTGTTAATTTTTATGTACAAAGCTATAAATATCATAACTCTTAACAAAAAAAACCTACCTTTTTGTCTACCACGTAGAAAAGTTAAAAAGTTATAATCACCACGTAAAAACAATATTTGTCTGCGCGTGGAAAAGCAAATGATTAATGAAAACCACATTGAATTAATTTCCCATAAAGTTTTGATCCACGAGTATTTTAACATTATTTTATGTATTATCAAAATGATGAGGTATTTAATCCAAGACTCATAATAGACCTAATCTAAAATATTTTACTTAAAATATGTTCGAACATCTGAAATCCCAAATTAGTTATAATTATCATTTCCAATTTTAATAAATATTTTTATTTTAAGTAGAATTCACAAATATCCATTTATTTGAAAGTCGTTATTGTTTTAAATTTATATAATGTGAAAAAATAATATTTTTTAAAAAAAATGTCATAATTCAAAGTTGAATGCCATATCCTGAAAAGGCTTGGAGATTAGAGCCGAACCAAACTTATTTTTCACCAAATTCGAGTTAAATGTAACAAATTACTTAGGAAAAATTACCTTGAATAATACGAACTTTCAATCATTTTTCTACAATAATACGAACTTTTGATTATCCTGAATAATACCAACTTTGATGTGGATTTTCTTATAGTATCCTTAACTTGTTGGTAACCTATAATTGTAGGTCAACTTGGAAAAAAAAAGAAAAATACAAAAAAAAATGCCATAAAAAAAGTAATAAAAATAAAAATGCACTGGTGGGGAACTAATTTTCTTACTTTTTTTCTTTTTCTTATTGCTTTTTTTTATTTTCCTTTTTTTGGCAAGTTGACCTACAATTGTAGGTTACCAACAAGTTAAGGATGCCAGAGGGAAATCCACATCAAAGTTGGTATTATTCAAGGTTAATCGAAAATTCGTATTATTATAGAAAAATCAGTGAAAGTTTATATTATTCACGGTCATTTTTCCTTATTATTATTGATAGTATTTTGCAACTTATTCATGTAGTGAAGTAAGGCGGGGTAAAATGACTATAAAGTGCATAATTAAGAAGTCGCTATATAAACAACGTTTTTTAGACATTGGTTACAACTAAAGATCATCATGGATCAAAAACCTTAATGGAGTTATTGAATCCATCCTAGATTTGTTCTTAATTTTTAAGGTTTGGTTCTAAGTAGATTCGAATCAGGATTCAAATCCAAAAAATTATATGGACTTAGAGTCTAGATTTAGGTTTAAAGTCTTCAAACTCAGATCATTTTTAATGGGCGAAATACACAGAGAGATCTGACTCAAACTCTCTATCTGAGCCTATTCAAGACACGTACCCACTTCCTGATTGCTTCAAGTTCAACCTATTACACGATCTAAAATCAATTTTAAATTAGTTCTCAACTTATTTCTATATTTATAATGACTCAGATTTAAGTTATATACAACTTATAAACCCATTTTGTTAGTAATTAAAACTTAGAACTATTATTTAGTTGTCAATTTCTTGTTAAAGTCTCTTTGATTCTTCAAAGTACTTATCCCTCTCAATAAATATGAAATTTTATAAGCTAATGTAAAGATATTCATTTTGATCATCAAATCAATTAAATTGTCAAGTCTGTTTTGAACACCTAAGTTAAAACTCTAAGCATTGTGTAACCTATGAGCTATGGACGCAGTTTGGGGAGATATTTGATACTATTGTGTTAAACCATGGGGTATAGTATACAAACTAAACCGTCCACAAGTCATACCAAGAGTCTTAGAATTTCTGACCTTCCTTCATTTTCAAATTTGAAATGACTATGTTACTTTGCCTTTCTAAATCTTACTCGCTCCTATTTATCTAAAATGTCTCATTTATTTTGTGCACTCTATTCAATCCTTTATATACTTAAAATTATAAAAAGTTGATATTATTAATTTTTAGATCAAAATGAAACAAAAAAAATCCCACATAACTATGATTTAATTTATAGATTAATAACAAAATGTAATTTAAGAGTGATAGATAAATAATGTACCAAAAGTAAATAAGATATTTTAGACGAATAGGAGGGAGTATTATCCGATTAATTCAAACTACAACAAAAAATTATATGCCAAATGTGAATATAGCAAAACCAAAATGATCAAACCATCCATAAGAAACAAATATATTGATTTATGTAGTTGATGTTTTAGAATTAAAGCTATGACAAACTCAATTCTACCCATCTAATGTAGGATAATTTCTTCATCATCCTGCCAAGCACACTTACATATATCTTCTCTTCCATAACTTCTTGTATTTGTTAAGAATAAACATCCACCCCATTTAGCAAGTTATATCCAAACAATGGTTTGCTATTTTCGAAAGGAATTCACCGAAAGTGAAATCGTAAGTGCTTTACAATTCCAAGTGCTTCTGTCCTGTAGCTCGCTAATCGTACGCTTTCTTTTGCACATAACCTACGCTTAATGCTATTCTATCTAATCCAAATGATCGATCAAAACCAAACTTATGGCGTCACAAGTTTTCCGTTTAATAACAGGTAAACCAAGAATAAATAGAAGATGATTTACTAAAAGAAGAGGGATTTACTAAATAGTACACCACAGCAATGAAAGGAGATTGATAAAAATTACTATTAGGTCGATAACAATAGCTTAAAACAAGAAAACTATCTCATAAAAATTATAAAACCAACTGATATGTCGCTCGCAAAATAGAAGTGACGGAAAAACAAACATGATTGGTACTTGCGCTAAGCATCTACATCTACATTAAACTGAAAACTAAAGCACAATTTTTCGGCTTTCCCAATAGTATCCGTAACCAAAATTTTAAAAATACTCAATGGATAAACCTTACTCCCATCCACTGGCTGGTGGTACACCAGTAGAAACAATAGGAACTTCAGCAATTGGTTGTGCAACAGGCTCGTCCCATCCATCAGCAGCAACTGAAAACAAGAAATGCACAAGGTCAGGCATTACAAAGGGAAAAAACAAGCACACAATTCTATACTCGGACTCTTTATTTTGCTTCATGTACCCGTGTCCGATCCTTGATGCTCGTACATTGGTATGGCACTTAGACGCTTTATTTTACACATAAAATGGAATATTTAGACGCATGCGACCCTTGGACACGTATCAGTATCCGACATCAGTACCAGAGTCCAAGTAACATAAGCACATATAAAGAGCACAAAAACTCGAGGAATGAATTGTCAACATAAATTTTACTATTCACAGTATCACACAAGTATAACCTTTAAAACAAAAAAGGAACGTCGATTGCAATGAAACTTCATAGCAAACACCGAGCGAATGTATCACATGAGAATAAATATTACCTGGTGCTTCGGTCCAATCTGGAGCCACAGGTTGAACTCCAGCCACATCAGGGACAGGTCCCCAATTGGCATCAGTAGATACCCAGTTGGGATCGGTAATAGCACCTCCAGCATAATCAGCTACATAATCTGCCACAGGAGCAGCTTCTTCTTCTTCCTGTTCCTTATTCTCCTCGGGTTCCCTGTAAAAGAATAGATCAACCTGCATAGAAGAGCCATAAAATTAGGAAGCAACCATTCTGAAGCATCAAAAACAAGAGCAAGTTGCAAACACATATACCATGACATCCCACTTCTGTCCAGGGCGGAGGGTTCCACGCATCTGCAATACCATACGAGCCAAGAGCCAGAACAAGCAACCAATACTGTTCTTTCCTTTGTTGTTAGCCGGGATACCAATGTCTACGTATCCCATAGGAGAATCAGTATCACAGAAAGCAATTGTGGGGATGTTTCCAAGGGAAGCTTCCTTAATAGGCTACACAAAACAAAATTCACAAAAAATAAATTTAATACAAGTGTACATATATAACCAATAATTAATACACAAATTCTTGTATGAGATAGTCTCAATGAGAGACATGCCTAGCCCAATAATAGAAAAGTTTAGCTTATGGGTTTCTTATTTTGAGGTCGTTTCACCGTGAGACAGTCTTATACAAGACAGGTTGTAATTATTAACAAATACAATCAAAACAATAAAAGACATAATCCATCACCTGATGATCAGTCCTAGGGTCAGTAAGAATCAAGAGACGAGGCTCACTGAAAGAGGTTTGAAGCTGGTTAGTGAAGGTACCAGGAGTGTGCCTTCCAGCAATAGCATGGGCACCAGTGTATTGAGCAAATTTAAGAACAGCCCTCTGACCATATGGTCTAGCAGATTGAACAATGATATCCTGAGGATTCTCGATTGCTACGATAACCCTAGCAGCCATTTGAAGCTTTTCCCATGTCTTAGCAAGGTTGATGATGTGAATCCCTACAAATATTCATCAATCAACAATGCATCACCTAAAACTAGGATATCATCTTGATTTACAATAATCTATCTTAATTCAAATAAATTCCCAATCATGTTCCTTAAGATACAAACACACACTAATCAACAAACCAACCCATATAATTTTTCAATCAGAACAACCAATGAAAAAATTGACATTTTCTTAAATTATATCAAACCCTAACTATACTTCGAAAGAGCTATAATCTATCAAGCATAGAAAAATTACCATAAACCCTTTAAATAATATACAAATTATATCCAACACCCACAATATTTCGAAACAGCAAACATGAATCAAGCATAACAAAATACCATAAACCCTTTAAACCAAGCTATAACTGGGAGATCAATACTATCTAATGGAAAACTAATTAACCATTGTCGACACAAAAAAAAAGACACTAGTAGCTAAGCGATCCAAATTTCATAATGGGTAAGATTTCCAGAAGAAAAAAACGTAAAGACCCAGAAAGAAAAAAGAGGTAATACCATCGGAACGGCGCTTGAAGACATAACGCTCCATCTGAAAGTCACAATTTTTGGTGCCAAGATGAACATCAGCCGCCAACATCATCTGAATGTCAGCTTCTTTTTGAGTCAATTGTTTCGCCATGGTTGCTGAAGGTTGAAAGCTGAGTGTCTGAGAGAGAAGGAAGAGAGGAAGGAAAGACAGCAGCCCTTTCTTAAGCTTGAGAGGAAACCTAAGTAGGCGAAAACTAAACCCTAGAGACTTTCATATCCATCTGATTTGTACCTATTTAATGCTATTCGGGTCAAGTTTACTTAACGGACCTTTGTTGCTGTTTAGATTTGGGTTGAACCTTGAAAGAACCCAAATATGAAACACACAGTATATGAACAGTCTCTTGAGGAAAATTTGAAAATACTAAGACTTTTTGAAAACTTAAGTCAACATATGAGCTTTGTTCAAAACTTTATCATTAAATAAGCTTGCTTGGCTCTAGAGCTAGGCTTGATATAAAATCGCTGTTAGTAACAACGATATATGACGTTGCTGAAATTTTATGTTGAGGGTTTAAACGTTGTTACTAACAGTAACATAAAGTTTGACTGGTCAAAATTTAAATCGCTGTTACTAACAACGACTTATTTCGTGCCTAAATACAACAGTTTCTCTTTCCTTCCTCATTTCATCCCCAACTCTAATACTGCCCTAAAATACGAAAGCTCCTATTTTCTTTCCTCCATTGAAATCACCTTCATACCTGCAATAGACCACATTAAATCCAAGTTCTTTCTACCAAGTGGGTCTGTTATTTTGCTATTCCATTCTGGTAATATTTTTTTTGGTTTTTTGTTTCTTTTTTTTCAAAATTTAGGGTTTGAATTATTTTTAATTTGTTTCCTAAATGAAGGTTACTAATATTGCAATTTAGTACTCCTTTGTGATCTACAACTTATTAAGGTACTTTCTATTTTAATTCTGTTAGCTATTTGTGGTTTTTGAAAGTATTCTTGGTGATGGTAAAATATAGTGTAGAAAATGTTATTTGCCATGATATTAATGTTGTGGTTGTTTATTCATGAATTTAATGTAGAAAATGTTTGAATTCAAAGTAGAGAATATTCTTTGTTTTATAATGTTGTTGCTTGCTTTCTTATGAGCTTAATGATGATGTTGATTTTGTACGTATTCTTGTAGAAATGGCTTCATTTCGTGTGACTGTAGTATGTTGTTTGAATGGTTCGATTCGATCAAATAGTAGCACTCATGGTTATCAGAATTTCGATCCTGATCAACGATTCTACGATCCTACGATCCAAAATTAGGCGACCGATCCGGATCGTAGGTAGGATCTTAATGTTGGTAGAATCGTACGATCCTACAAAGCTCCAAGATTTAAGTGGTAGGATCATAACACGATTCTACGATCCTACGATCTTACGATCCGATCCATAAGGGTAGTTTCAATCGTAAAAAAACTTTATATAGTCTAGATTTTACTTATGTATATATATGTATATATCTAAACAATTATATTAATATGACTAAAATTCAAGTTTTCTTGATTCGCATCTTAAAAATGATTATTAAAGGTATTATTTTACAAAACTTATTAATTGAAGTCAAATAAGTATAAATTTAAACCTTAAAACTAAAAAACAGAACAAATGCAATTGAAAATCAGTTATCTAAAGTATATTAATACATATTTGTAGGATCACACGATCCTACGATCCGATTCTACCGATTTCGATTCTACCCCCTCAACGATCCTACGTAGAATCCCGATCTTGACAACCTTGGTAGCACTGTTTAGTATGTTGGAGAAGACGTAAAATGTTTGCATGCAACTCACACATTGTCTGAATTTAAACTCTTTAAAAGTTCTAAGATTGGGATTGACACTACAAGAAGTACTATTAATATAAGTTTTAAATATGCTATGAGTGGATAATGTTTAGCTTTTCCGGTTGAGGATGATGAAACTATAGATTGTATGGGAGAGTTTTCAAAGTCAACCTCTGTTCTTTCTTTGGAGTTATACGTAGAAGAGGTACCCCTAGGGAATCAAGAAGTTAACGTTGTAGAAACAAATTTGGTCGTAAATGTATCTTCTTCTGCTCCTTCTCCTACGCCTTTTCCTACCCAAGAAACCAAAAATCCCATTTTGCCATCGTCTTCTTCTCCTTCTAATCAACTTCAACTTCAAGCTTCAAATGATGATACGATTAACGTAGAAGAGACAAATGACCCTTGGGATGATGTTATAAGTGAGAGTAATGAAATTGTTGAAGCTCCCTCTAAGGACGATGTGGGTGTTGATGAGGAGGCTCTAGCTAATGACATGATCTTAGGCAACATTCCAACAACCGTTGCTCCTACACCTTATGCACAAGTTCCCGTCTAGATGAACACGTTAAGGATAACTCTTGGAGGTCTTGGGCATGTGATACAACCTACACCGATGAAAGAGAGTTTCAAAAGGGTATGACGTTTGATAATAAGGATTCTTTGTTGGATGCTATTAAAGTTTATTGTAGCATTAGTTTAGCGTTTATTATGAATGAAATGATGAATCATTACGCCATGAATTAAGCTTGCTTCTTAACCTTTCAACACAATTTCATTCAACACATGATGTTCACTATTCGAAAAATAAACACAATTTGATTCATATCAACCATTTCATATCAAATTACATAGTTTGTTCAATAACTTAAACCACCGATAACTAAGCTTGCTTCTTAAACTTTCTTATAATTCTTTCAGTCTCTTGTATCCTATGTGCCATATCATCTATTTGTCTCTTGAGATTGAATATCTCATCTTTAAGCTCTTGTTTTTTCTTTTTCAAGTCGTATTATAACGTTTCTCTGCCATTTTGTACCCTCCGGAGCAATCCACCTAAAGTGCGTGCAACCGAATCCTTGACCCAAGTAGAATGGACAAGCAACATATTCACGGCCAGGATCAATGTCGCTCCAATTTGTATTAATCTCAACTTCATAACCACAATCACAAAGCTCTTGAATGGAATGCTCTTGTGACATCTACATAACACATGATAAAGTAACATAATTAGTTATTCAAAAACATTACTCATACACAGGGGCGGACCTATTTGGTAACGAAAAAAATGAAAGTGAGTTTGACCCATTTTTCCTCTCCTTTCTCTCTCCTTCTCTAATTCCCCCATTTTCAAACCTTTTTTGCTGATTTGCTGCACTGGTTTCTGCTTGTGCTGCTGTGCACTGCTGTCTAGGACTGGCGGCCACCGCTCCGATCACCGCAGACTCTGCCGCAGCCCGCAAAGCAGTGCCGTACACCGCCACCGGTCGTCGAACTCCAGGCGTGACTTCGTGAGGACTTAGGTACTGAGCTTTGTCCTTTTCTTTAGTATTTCATTACTTAGACATTAGTATTTCTTAAAATTAATTTTGGATTTAGTATTTAGTATTTGTTCTTTAGTTTATGTTTGTATTTAGCATTTCTTGTGTTTGTATTTCTTAAAATTACCTAGTATTTAGTATTTAGTATTAGTTTATCTTCCCTCATTAAATTAATTTAGTATTTCATATTTTCATTACTGCAAATTAAAATCTTTAGTTTTTTTGAGGGTTTGTGTAATTGTGTTTGTTCTTTTAATGGTTGTTTCATGTTTGTGTTAATTTGTTTAGCGATGGATTAAATGAAGAGAGATTAGCGTAGTAAAATTTAGGGTTTATCGTTAATGGATTTGATTTATGTTTGTTGAATTGTTGGTGTTTGTTGAACATTTTGGATTGATTTAGGGTTTAAGGATTTGTGGATTTGTTGAACATCTTGAATTCTTGATTCTTGAATTAGAGTAAATGTTTAAATTTTGGTTGATTTGATGTGGATTTGTGGACAAAAATTTGCAAGACTATGAAGAGAGTAAATGAAATTAATACTGCTAGTTTGTTTGCCAAATGCGTGAGAAAAGAAAGTGAGAATAATTCCAATCCAAGTTCCCTTCCGACCCAACAAAGTAAAATACAATCGAATAATGTTTCTTCTTCATCAACCAATCCACCTCAAAGTGGCAGCCGTAATTTATTTCAACACGTTGGTGAATCACGAATGGTGCTACCCATACTTTTGAATCCTGGGTCCGCCTATGCTCATACATATAAATTGAAAATAATACTAACATAATAATTATATAAATTACCTTCAAAACTAATTAGCTTGAACAAGAATGATGGAGTTTTAATGAAATGAAGTAGGGAAATGATGGAGTTATATATAGAACATAATAACAACGGTTATTTTCTACTCCCTCCGTTCCCTATTGATATCCCCATTGGGAATATTCACGGAAATTAAGAAAAGTGAAATCTTTTAGATAGTAGAGATATTATTTTTTTGAATAATAAATTTGATGAAGGAAAAATGGAAACTACAAATATTAAAAAGTATTTAAAGAAAATTAGTGGAAAAAATATGGGGACCACAACTAATTAAAAATATTTTTATGAGGATGTGTGATGTTATTTTTGCCCAAAATTTATGATATAAATGGAAAGATTCTTTATGGGAACAACAATTGAAACACCCCAAAATGGAAAGTGGGAACTTCTTTAAGGAACAGAGGAAGTACTTCATAACGACTATTTTTACATTTTACAACGGCTAGTTTAAAGCATTAAAAAAGTCAACATATGTCAAACATTAACTCGCTATTAGTAACAACGAGCATAAGGAAAAGAGGATTTCAAAAGAGCGTTGTTTGTAACAACAATGTATATTTTGACCTGGTTTGACCAAGAATAACATTACTCGCTGTTACTAACATTGATTATATTCTTGACTGTTCTTACCATTTATCATAACTCGTTGTTAGTAACATCGTCTTGACACCAAGCCTAGCTTTGGAGCCAAGGATGCTTATTTGGGGATAAATGTTTGAACGAGTCTCATATGTTGACTTAAGTTTGCAAAATGTCTTAGTTTTTTCAAATTTTCTCTCTTGAAAGACCGTCTCTATGAAAGACGGTCTTGAAGCCCAACCCACTTCAAACCTTTCATTAATTATTAAAAAAAACTGAAAAACAAGAGTGCAGAGTAAGTTTTGGGAGTTTTAAAAAGAAACTGTTTCATCTTCCCAAGCACAACAGGAGTAATTCTTCTCGAGAAAAGCGTTGCATTTAATACTTCCTCCTATTCATCACAAATGTCTCATTTATTTTATACACTTTATTCAATGCACTTATTCAATCCTTAATACTTCTAATTGTACATAATTAAAAATTATGGAAAACTGATATAAATAATCCTTGCATTGAGACGAAGCAAACAAAATGCCACTTGACTACATTTTAACTTATAGAGTAAGCGAAGAATAGTGCCCAAAAAGCAAATGGGACACATGTGGACAGTAGGAGGGAGTACATATTCATACATCTTCTTTTCTCTTCTGCCATTGTTGTGTCTAACACCAAATCTTCTGCCATTGATATGGTTATTCTGCTAATCGTCTCTAAAGTTTTCAATATTTTTGAGAATGAAGAAGACTCATGTTTGGTTCTTGAATTTTTTGAAATTAAACTCTCAATTATTGATTTGTATTTTTCGAAACTAAGTTTGATGTAAGTAGGCATTAAGTGTGATAGAAAGTTCACAATCCTTGGCATTGGTCATACTTATAAACCATTGTGTGCATTTGAATATTTTGACGAAAATCAAGTAAAATACCTCGAGTTGAATTAATTTTAATTTTTGTATATTATTTTTAGCAATTTGATTTGACACTTATACGCGGATAATTTTAGGTTGGGTCTAATCGAGTTAAGTCTAATTAGATTTTTCAACTAATCAGATTAAATTTAACCAAATTTAATTATTCACTGTTAGTTTAGATTAATGATCACCATCCTACCCAGTATACAGGGCCGACTCAATAGGGAGAGCACCATGAGATATTGCTCAGGGCTCCGATTTATAGAGGGCTCGTATTTTTTTCCATAAAATATTATTTAGAGTAATACCAAGTATTCAAGAGGATTGAAAATAAAAAAACTAACGATTACAATTGATTTAACAGGATGATGGTGATTATTGTTTCTTATTAATTGACGGACATATTAAAAATGAAGCAATGAATATTAGAAAGAGATATTGGTTCCATAAAATTTTAAAATTTAGAAACATTTTAATATATTTTTAAACAAATTTACAAATACCAAAATGTAATAGAACATAATTTTAGTTTTTATAGGCCTATATTTTACATTTTGCTCAGGGCCTTTGAAATATCGGAGACAGCTCTGCCAGTATATTTCGCTTATAGAAACTATGAACAGAATCTGAGGAAGAAATGACGACAAAAAAGGAGTCCCCGATATAGATAAGGTTTTTAGAAAAGATCTATGTTGCAAGCTGATGTGAAGCTGTTAGTCCCCAAGTTTGCTAAAACTGGAATGAGGTCACTAGGCGCATTTTATCACGGCCTTTACTTGCTACACTTTTCTGTTTTTCGGGCTTTTAAACCAACGGCGCCCACCTTTTCCATATTTTAGTTATACTTGCATTGATTATGGGTTAATTTTGAATTAAGTGTTTTTAAGTCAATTTGAAAATAGATTTTGCATCTACATTGTTTTTATAATTTTAAATTTATTTTGAAGTCGGGTCATGTCAGATTCGGTGATAACCTCAATTAAAAATAGGATTAAAAATAAATTATAAAAAGAACGCAAATTCTTGTGAGAGACCATCTCTAATTAGGTCGGCTCATAAAAGAAAATGTAGTGTAAGAGTATGCATTAAAGTAGGGCTGAGCAAAACTATCTGATGATCCGATTATCCGATGATTCGATTCGATTTTTAGGATATCCGATTCGAAGTTACAATTCGGATCAAATATCCGATTCGAAAATTCGGATATCGGATACAAATTCGGATATCAATATTTGTAGATTCAAAGATCCGAATATCCGACATTTTTTTGAATTGTCGGATATCGGATATCGGATATCCACATATTATAAGTAAATTCGGATATTTCGAATATCTGATTAGAAATTTTCAATTTTTTCTCATAGGCATCGGATATCGGATATCTCGAATATCCGATTCGAATATTGTCGGATATCGGATATCCGAGTCGGATCGAATCAGATATCCGATCCGGCTGCATGTTTCGGATCGGATATCCGATTATGCTCACCCCTACATTAAAGAGTTAAAAAAAATATTTTATGTGAAAGTGGGTGAATATGTGAATACGGTGAACTATAATCAATGTGTGGATGAAAATTAAAAAAAATAATATATGCGATGACTAAAAAATAAAAAAAGTGACAAATTCAATAGACGACTAATTTTTTTTTGGCAGCTTTTTTTAATTTATTTCCAAACCAATTAAATTATTTTTAGAATTTACCTTCATCAATGATAGGATGGGTTAAACTTTAACGGAAGAGAATAAAATTGTTGCAACCATTTACTTGTATTCTAGTCAACAAATCTCATTTAAAGGTGTTATCGCTTCACTTGTACTTTAGCCATATTTTGGCAATTGGCACTCAAAACTTATCAAATGCCCAAAAATATTAAATAATTCAGTATTTTAATTTATTTTTTTATATTTTTCGACCATAAGATAATTACAAATTAATAAAAACTAATTTGTTAGAACAAGTAGAGTATTATTATATTGAAAAAATGGTAATTGTAGTAATGGAAATAGGTTTAAAAGATGATTATTTATGAAAAGATCATTCAATAAACAATTTAAATTAAAATATTTACAAAAAAAATAATACACAAAATTCCAAAAGATATATTCATAATATGATCAAGTAACACAAAATACCCAAATGGATTATTTATATAATGATTATTACGAAAAAGTTCCAAAAATAATTATTAATAAATGTTTACGTACAATTTATTTTGATGTAGTCATGTAAGTAACAGATTATCTACTAAGATATTGTTTCAATATTGTTTTTTTTTGTCTTATAAATTCATTACAATAATACATTTTCTGATAGAATGATGTCAATTTTTTTTGTCTTATAAATATTCGATTTTTAAGTAAAATTAGCTTCACTTATACTAATCAACTATTTAAGATCTATTTACAAGTATTACTTCATTAAGAAATAAGTGATGCTAACTGACTTCAATCCTCAATGACTACACGCAAATCCACCTATAATGGACACGAACTTAAAGTTTATTTTGTTGTTTTTCTACTCAATCTGTACGTACGTGATCACAATATTTCAAAACATACAGTTAATTTTGTTGTTTTTCTACTCAATCTGTACGTACGTGATCACAATATTTCAAAACATACATATCGAATTGTCGATATAATGTTTAAAATGTTAGTCTCCACATCACACACAAATATTTTAATCAACTTAACTAAACTTATTTTTAACATATTCAAATATATTGTTAATGCAAGTGCCAAAACACTTGATAATGATGATGAATTTAGTCACTTAGTCGAACATGCCTTGTCTTGTACTTTGGAGAATTACAATGAGGGTGTGTCGAGTGTAAGTGAATTGAGGTTTGGAACGTTACATGAAGTGCTCGATGTGGAGTGTCTAAAGCTTCACTAAGAGTGTAGGGACCATGCCTTGAACGAGGCAAGACATGAGTGTGTATGATACGTATTCGAGGCAAGAAAAGGTGGCAGCCAGAGCCTACTCGTTCGAGCATTGAGTGGCTTGTTCAGCAGTTGGATCAGTGAGGAGTAGTAGGTGCAGGTAAGCCTGCTCGTTCGAGCATGTTGTTGGCTCGTTCGAGCAGGGGTAGTCGAGCAGCCCATCTCTTCAGATTCCTTTGTTGTTTCTGTTCCTTTATGACATTAAAGTGTTGTATTATTGCTGAGTTTATTATCTTAGTTTAATGTAGGAGTTTATTGTGGTTTAATGGTGTTTAATGTGAGACTCTAAGAATCAGACTCACCTTCATCTATAAAAGGGAGTATAATTCTTAGAGTAAGAAGCACCACAAAACACACTTTGAGAGAAAGCATTTTGTGATCTTGAGAAATTGTTCTCAAGATAAGGGAAGTTTATTATAATTGTATTGTTGAGTTCATTATAATAAAACTACATTTGAGGGGGAGGTATCAAAGATACCTCATAAACACTTGTGTCTTTTGCATTGTTTTTCTTTTGTGTTTTCATTGTTGAACCTTGATTGCACCGTTTATTTCATATATAATATGTTAAATGTTGTCATTATTCAACGTATTCTGATTATAAAAGCTACGATTAAAAAGTTAGTCCGAATACTTGAGTCGGGGATTCTTTGATTGTGCTTTTCTTTATTATCAATATGATTTGTCATTGTTTTTTCCTCTTTAGATTTTGACCATAATTTTTTATAGACGAAATACACTAAATTATGACATTTAAGCTAGGATGACGTTGGTAAAAGAATTGCATAGTTTGATCAGTTTGATATGCCCACGGTTATAACCGGCGCCCACAGCAAAATTTAAAGAATTGCCATCTGAACAATATGTTACCGTGTTGACTATTCACTTTGCAGTGCTGCAATACCCACTCCAAAACAATTAAACTGTCGTCCATTATTAGTAATAAAATTAAGGAAAAATTGATATTAATAATTTAATTTTTTGTTTATCCGCTGTGAATAATTTAATCTTTTGATTATTTTCTAATAATTTAATGTTTGTCTTCAGTTCACTGTAAATAATACAACCTTTATTTTAGTTTGCTAGCAGCATACCCTATTATTACCTATTATTAGTAATAAGGTATGTTGTAGGCAAATTTATCACAAAGGTTGGATTATTAGAAAATAATTAAAAGGTGAGATTATTCATAGCAAATGAGTAAAAGGTTGAATTATTAATGTCAATTTTTTCTAAAATTAAATTGAGACTTTCTTATACAATAATTTGTGATATACTCCCTCCTTTCCTTAAAGAAGTTCCCATTTTCCATTTTTGGGTGTTTTAATTGTTGTTCCCATAAGGAATCTTTCCATTTATATCACAAATTTTGGACAAAAATAACCTCACATATCCTCATTTTAATATTTTAATAATGATTATGGTCCCCACATATCTTCCACTAACTCAATTTTAACATTTTTATATTTCTTATGGTCCCCACATGTTTCCCACTAACTTCATAAAAATATTTTTTAATTAGTTGTGGTCCCTATATTTTTTCCACTAACTTTCTTTAAATACTTTTTTAATATTTGTGGTCCCCACTTTTCCTCCATTAAATTTATTATTCAATAAAATAATATTTTCACTATCTAAAAGATTCCACTTTTCTTAATTCCCGTGAATATTCGTAATGGGAACATCAATAGGGAACGAAGGGAGTAATAATTTGTGATATATATGAATATAATAGAGTAATAGTGATTGTATATTTGTATGTAATGGGTCTGTTTGGTAAATGATTATTGGTTGAAACTGTTGACTAAAATTACTTTAATCAAAATTGCTAATTTAAACGTATAATTTTATAATTTTACGATCTATAAATAAGCGAGTAATGTAGATTGTCGGTAGAATCGTAATAGGGTAGAATTTTATAATCCGAATCCGAAAAAATTTTGAGAAGTAAGTTCATAAGAGGATACCAATGATCTAAAGATCCAACCATCCAATCCAACAAATTTAGTTTTGAGATTTAACATATTCACTTATCTACCCGTGTTCAATATACTTACAACTAATAATAATATTTTTCCACTCAATATGTCTGAAACAAAGCTAATATATATATTTGGATATTTTGTAATCATGTATAATTTTGACAAACATGGAGTTCTTTATTGAAATAGAGATTTAAACTAATTGTTCAATAATTTTCATTTCATTCTTGAAAATAATACTCCATAAAACAAATTATTTCACAAAGTTAAAATTTAAAATGAATATTTAATATTGGACACTAAGTATATTAGCTAATATAAATTTTTTAGATCATACAATCCTCCTATTTGATTCTGTTGATTTGATCCTACCCGTTGAAATAATCCCAGGTAGAATCTCAATTCTAACAACTTTTTGGCTGAAGTTGTAGACTAGTTTGACCAATTGTGTGGCTAATATGCCATCTATTATTTAAGCTATCTATTTATACCAACTATTATATTGTGGATGTGTAAAATAGTTCTAGTAACCTTTTGATTAGGATTAAAAAATTATTTATCAAACACTTTTTTAGCTGTTTAATTAATAAAATATTGCTTACTAAAAATTATTCAAGTCTCAAATTAAATTGGAAGTGTTGTTTGATAAAATATTGCTTACTGGAAAATAGTTAATAAAATATTAAACTTACTAAATAATTATTTACCCACAAAAATTAGCTATTAAAGTGATAATGTTCAAGCTAACAAGGAGGTAATAATCAGATTTTAGCTAGACTAAATAATTATAATTATACCTAATAAATCTTGTTTTTGAGAGCATCTTGAATAACTATGGATTTAAATGCTTGAGGGAATCTAATAATACCTTAAAAATTGCCTTCCTGTAACTAGTTAATAATTTTTTCTCTAAGTTGTTTTCATTTATCTCATTTCTCATTCAAAGGCTTGTAATAATAAAAATCATAAATTATTTAATATTAATTACAACAATGTTTGTGATGTAGATTTTAGTTGACTATGTTCAAACTTATACTATATTAATGAAATACAAATTACATGTGATTGATAAATAATGTCAAATAAGAAACGAGACAATCGAGAAAAGAAAAAGAGGGAATTAATAATATGAAATACTCATGATTTTTACGGCCCATTTAGTTAGCGGTATTATAATGATGGGAAAAATAATGAAATTTTAGTGTAATTTTGGAAAGAATATCTCTTGATAAATTTAAGGTCCACATGTATTTTCATTCAACAAGATCATTTCCCCTCAAAAAATTCATTCCAACGCATTACCACTTGAACATGTGGTATTAGGTGATATTAAAAAATATGAACAAAAAAACATTTTATGATCAAACTTTCAACATGATACGTATCGTGATATTTACACTACAAATCATTCCGATTACCACCAATAAGTACCCTTAACCAAATGGGCTGTAATGAATCAACTTCCTAAAATTCCTTTATTATTGTGTTTGACAACTTAAAATTCATAACCAAATGCTCAATTGGCATTAATTTAAATTTTTTAAGTGTGGAACAATGTCAATTTCATAAGATTCTTATGACCACATAAAATAGTTGATCATAAGCCTCTAATCTTTATCTTTTTGCTTTTTTCGTTTCTAGTTATAAATAAATTCAGTATCTCTATATTCTATTCATTTATTGAATTCAATCTTCCTATATATTGGATTTTAAAATCTCTCATTGTAAGAGTTTGGAGCCTTGTTATTAATTCGATAGTTTAAAGGTATATGACTTCATTATGAGTATAAGTTCTGCTAATATAATCAATAGTATCAAATTTATCTCTATTTCAAAACCACACCAGAACTAAAGATCCTCTCGAAGAAGGTAGTATCAAACAACAATGTAATAAAGGCAAGACTTCAGTGTTAGATTTGTTCTATATTGGTCGTAACTTTTTCTATATAGAATTTTATTTGATAAAAATTGTTATGTATTTAATCGATTATTACTGTTGTAGATGTCGTATAACATTTTTATCAATAACTTATTAATTAGTTCCTTTAAAAATAGGGAAAATTACATTAAAAACCCCCAACTATTCGCGGTTTAAATATAAAACTCCCAACAATTGATTATTATTTAAAACTCCCAACTTTAAGCCCATTTTATATTTAAAGTCCAAGATGACTTATAATCGGATAAATTGGTTTTAATTGAAAAGTAGGGGGACCCAATTGTATTTATCAATCACCTCACCCATTTGATCTTACACGACCCTTCACGTAACCTCTCATTTTAACAAAATGATAACCGGTTAAACATGTTATAAAATTGCATCGGTGCTTTAAATTTAAAATGGGCCTAAAGTTGGGAGTTTTGAATAATAATCAATAGTTGGGAGTTTTATATTTAAACCACGAATAGTTGGGAGTTTTAAAAGTAATTTTCCCTTAAAAATATTAGATTTCAATTATTTTAGAGAATAAATTTGACATACTTAATCATGCCCATTCTTTTGATTTTAAACATTTTCGGTTTGTTACTATTAATATCTAAAATAATAATGTACCTACTCATAATTTATTAGGCAAAAAAATCGCATACCAATAACTAAGTAACCAAAATCTTATAAACGACATTGAGGAATAATATTTGAGGCACCTAACCTCAATATGCTAATATATTAAAATAAAAAAAACATTATATTCCATATCACATAAAATCTGAAAAATCCTTGGAATATCATCATAAATTTAGCATTATCCAAATATGCTGCATGCTCAACCACTAAAATCTCATCATTTTTCCTATTATTGGTAACGTTTGGAATATTTCATATATGGACGTTGAATTTTGAAAATAATTTTTCCTAAATATAAAAAAATTTAAAATACTCATTTGAAATATTATTTATATTCTTCTTGATATATAGAAATATAAAATACATTTTTATATTTTTTTAAGGCGTATCGATAGATATTAAAACTCGAGTTATACGATATGTTGAAAAAAAATAAAATGTAGTCAATTTTGTAAAATGAAAGAAATTGTATGGCCAATTTCTTCCAACAGTGCATTTATAAATATTGTAACTTGTCGAGGAATGTTAGTTATTGTATGTTTCATGTCTTTTTTGTAATAATATTAAATTAAAAATATTCTATCTCAAAAAAAAAAAAATATTCTTTTTCAGGTCTGATATTTGGTAGCTGAAACAATTTAGTATTACTAGCTAGATTCAATGTTCATTGGACTAGAGTTCGACCATGTTATATGGAGACCACAGATTCAAGATTTTACGACCAAATATATTAATCATATATGTCTTCTTATATTATTATTATCATTATTATTTTTTTTGGCAAAATAAATTTTATAAAACGCCAGAAAAAAGCCGAAGCTTTACATCCTAGATTTAAAAAGGCATAGGTGTCTCGGCTCTAACAAAGCTCTGAAGGATCAAAACAGTCCCTCGTCATATGCTAAGAGAGAGGTGACACCTCAAAAAAGGTATAGCTCACGTCTAGCCAATACAGATTTAAGCCAAATCCTATACAAAGACTAATACAACATAAACATCGAGATCGATCAATACATTATGTAACCTAGCTAATACAAAGACTATTATTATTATTATTATTATTATTATTATTATTATATTTCATTTCATAAGAAAAGATTTTACAAGAAGTTGGTGGGGAGTCGAGCAACAACGCTGAGCACCCATACCCTTTTGGATACAAAAACCTAGCCTCTGAAAAATATATGCATTTATTATTATTATTATTATTATTATTATTATTATTATTATTATTATTTATTATTATTATTTTTATTATTATTATTAATTATTTTATTTCATAGAAGAAAACTTTAGAAGAAGTTGGTAGAAAATCGTGAATCAAGCCGTGCATTTACACTTTTTCGAATGAAAAAAACTAACCTATGAAAAATCTAGACCCTAGACTTGCTGCAATATATACTTGAGTTACTAGACTTGCTGCAATATATACATATCAAAAGCATCTTAGCATAACTCTCAGAAAAGCAAAGTGAATGAATTTTTTTTATTTTATTTTATTTTATTATTATTATTATTATTATTATTATTATTATTATTATTATTATTATTATTATTATTATTATTATTATTATTATCAAATGCCACTTAAGCATGCCCATCAGCATGTCAAAAAATAATAATTGAGTTTAATTTTACAATAGAATAAAGGTATGAGGCTAATTTGTCTTAATTAATTAGTTTAGGGTTTCATTGGAACGGGACGGGTTTTAAGGTGTAATTAACCATTTATTGTTCTATTATGAAATACGAGTTAATCATATAATTTCTTATCACTATCAAACTAAATAAAAAGCAAATAAGATACTAATAATAACAAATGACTTTTGAGAAAATTAATATTATAACATAAACTAGTAAATATATTAGTAACAACCAATAATTTCAAACATTGATGTTAGAATTTTTTAAATATTAATTAGTATTTCATCAAATTTATCATACTTATTGGGTCAAACAGAACAGATAAATAATAAATAATGTCAATGTATTAAGTGTTCTAAAAAATTTTATATAGTAAGACTTGAATTTGAGACAATGCTATCACACATACACTAATATTAGAATCAACTGAACCAATACACTTATTAGCATATTTATTAGAACTATGATTTATAAAATATTATCAGTTGATAGCATTAAACAAGGTTGCATCCATCCTGATTTTAGTTAATTAAGTCAACCACTATAAAATACCTATTGTTCCGTTTAGTTAGTGATATTAAATGGTAGTAATGAGAATAAGTTATTGTATAAAAATTTCTTCAAAAGTTCCATGTCATTCCGATGGTAGTGAAACTTTTTTATCACAAATTTTTTTTGCTTATAAATTTCCATTACCATCTAATACCACATCTCCCAATGGTAATACATTGAAATGAACTTTATGAAGAAAATGAGATGATTGAAGTTGGACAAACACGCTAACAAGTTAACCAAGAAATTTTTCAATCAAAAATATCACTAATTTTCATTTCCATCACTACTGTTTAATACGATCTACCAAACAGACTATAATAATATAGTTTGGCCATTTAATCTTGCTATGGCTAATACATTTAAATAAGTAACAAAACATTGTACGAGGGCCCATGTAGAATTATATATATATATATATATATATATATATATATATATATATATATATATATATATATATATATATATATATATATATATATATATATATAATAATAATAATAATAATAATAATTAAATAGACAGGCTGGTTGGTTTTGGACATTAATGAAACGTACCCTTAAATCACAAAGCTGCTGAGTCTCACCATTGTACGTTGCCTACAGCTTGCATGCTTGCTTGGTGGCCTTTCTTTGTTTTACCCCACTATTCTTATTCTTGTCTGAGGCTGCCTTATTTTTGTAGTCCCCACTTCTTTTTTTTATTTTATTTTTTTTATTTACTTTTTTTTTAATGATTGTAGTGATGGCGAAATTTATTATCATAATAAAACTAATTAAATAAAATTTAGTCTAAACCACAAACTAAATCAAAACAAATTGTTGTTTTAGTATTTGACCTGATCTACGACTAAACGGTTCGGTCTAGTTTTACAAAAAACCATTTACAATTTTCGATCTAGTTTTGATTTTTTATTTTTCTATCCAGACCACAATATAACGATTAAATAAACATTATATAATAAAGTCTTATATATGAGCTCATCTTAATACTTCTAATGGATCGTTGTCAAAATGATTAAATGATCAAGATTATATAATCGCGTAAACTGCTCGTTTTTGCTTCCCCGCGAGTATAGCATGATGAGCCCAAGTTACGGCAGCTCCGGATGAAAGAAGAATAAGGGTATTAAGAAAAGGGATTTCCCGAGGATCTAAAACCCCAATCCCTTTTGGAAATATTTATAAGAGAAAATTGCATTAAAAACTCCTAATTATTCGCGATTTAAATATAAAACTCTCAACAATCGATTATTATTTAAAACTCTCAACTTTAGACCCATTTTATATTTAAAGTCCAAGATGACTTATAACCGGATAAATTGGTTTTAATTGAGAAGTAGTGGGACCCAATTGTATTTATTAATCACCTCACTCCCTTTGACCTTACACGACCCTTCACGTACCCTCCCATTTCAACAAAAGGTAACCGGTTAAAACAAGTTTTAAAATATATTGGTGCTTTATATTTAAGATGGGCCTATAGTTGAGAGTTTTGAATAATAATCAATAGTTGGGAGTTTTATACTTAAACCGCGAATAATTAGGAGTTTTTAAAGTAATTTTCCTTATTTATAATTGGTCTTGGATCGTTGTCAAAATCATTAAATGAAGATTATGTAGGAATCAATTTGAGTGTGGAAGTGGATATGGTTAGTACTTAGTAGTGTGGTTTATTTGGGGGGAGTAAAAATACAAAAAACTTTCTAAAATCATATTTTAATTAATATTATATGATAAGACATAAAAATAAATAATCTAACTTAATAAGCATAAATAATGTAAAAAAAATAGTAATTAGTAGCAGTTAGTATTTAATTCCCTTAATTTATGATGAATCTTGCATGCAAATACTAGAACAACTCCTTGTTTTACCGTTGATCAAGGGGTAAAAAGTGAAAAAAAATGATACTATTAACTCAAAGACGGGGATTGAGAGGATTGACAACTACTTTTCAAGTCACTCTAGTAATATAACTCTTCGTATCATTTAATTCGCAATATTTTTCATTTTATTACGTTCCACTTAATTTGCATCATTTTTATTTTTTGGATTATAACTCATCATTTTGATCCTTTAAATTTAATTCATACATTTTAACTCTCTTTTAATTCCACAGTCCACACAATTTATTCTCTCTCTTTATTTATTTTCATTATCCACATTTTTCTTAAAAAATAATTTTCTCTTTAATGCAAATCATACAAAACAGAGGGAGTATATATTTAATAATTGATATGACGACTATTATCGTGGATTACTAACTTAAATTTTTTTGACGTATTGGTTACTTAAGAATGTCATGAAATCGGATCTCATTCAACATTTACTACAATTGAAATAGTTAGCATATATTTGAGGAGATCATGTGCTGCTGACATTCACACTTCCGATTTAAAGAAATCTTGTTTACAGGTACATAATAAAGTATGTAATATATATATCATAGAATTACAAGCATAAGTCATTAATTAATTCATCCTAACTATTATATAGTTAATGTGCAACACAATATCTCGAAGTAATCATTGTAATCTACGTGTGAGTTGTACCCCATTCGAGAAGAGAAAGGGCATTGAGTATACCAATCGGTTTTAGGCATGAATCTAAGTCCTTTGAAACATAACTAGGTTACCTCTTCTCCTCATTATTTGTTTTGCCTAGATCAATTTGTTTAAATTCTAAAAGGGTATCAAATTCAGTTTGTTAGATCTTATAAATAGACATTTATTCAATCTATTGGTCAATGGGCCTTTAATCGCATTTTCATTACCAATTAGGTTCCTAACCATTCTAGTGAGCTAAAATTATAAGGATTTTTACATGTGAGGGTTTTAAAGTGTTCATTAATATCCACATATAAGTTGTGTACCACGTCAAAAAAAGGAAAAAAATACACAACTTTATAAAATTCATAAACTTATAAGTAGATTACCTCATCTTAATACAATGTTGCCTCACAAATAATTTTTTTACTTTCACTTTATGAATTATTTGTATGTACTCACCTAATTAAACATGTATTTTACCACTATTAAAACAAAACATCCAAAAGGGCATCCAAATTTTTAAGAAACATAAATATATAATTCAAAGACACTACAATAATAAATACTCCATGTGTTTTACCATCTCTGTCCTACTTGATTTGGGTATGTTTGTTAAGGTAATTATTGAAATCTTAATGTTTTTAATTGTGCATAACTAAAAATTATAAAAAGTTAATATACAAAAATTCTTGTGTTGAGACAAATCAAACAAGATCCCACATAACTATGTTTTAACTCATAGATTAAGATAAATTACAAATTAAGAGTAAACTGTAAATAATGTCAAAAAGCCATGTAAAACCAAATGATTTGGTACATGGCTTTTTGCTTAGCTCTTTAGTTGGCTTTAGGCTTATTGGTTAGTTAAACAGCCAAAAAATGTTTGGTAAATGACTTTTAAAGCAGCTGGATAGTTGGCTTCTAACTTATTCTCTAATTAACAACCAATAGTCAATACTCAAATTTACCAAACATTTTCACAAACAGCTGGCTTTTTTAGCTAGCTTAAAAGCCAACAAAATGAACCAATATTTTCAACTGGTCAAACAAGCCAACTAAAAAAGCCAATCGCCAACAACCAACAGCTAATTGCCAAACACCCCACAATAATGCTGAAAGAGAGGGAGTATGAATCAATTTCCAAGATAAGGGCATAACATTAGCACCCCTAGAGTAGGGGCCATATGATAGAACATAAGAAAAACCATGATATAACTTATGTTAAAATAAAGTTCACATGGAAGTACTACTATAAGACAAGGATATGAAGTTGTTAAGGAGTAATAGTTTACTTATTTTCTTCATAGACTTAAGAAAAAGAACCTTATCTAGGCCAACATAGTTAGCATCACAATTTTTAGCTATCACAAACTTGTTATTTTGATGTTGACTCTAATGGAATAGACCACATGCAACTATATGTGAATATCCCTATACTGAAAATGAAAGATATGATAATTATATAATTAGTGGTCCCTTCTTTTTTCATTAAAATTTTGTTTGGTCCTTACTTGAAGAAGTGGTGGTGGATCAAAAATACCAGCTACCTAGCTGCCCCTTGTTTTGTCCTTGTCCCTCCCACTATTTCCAATCTATTTCTATGCTTTGGTCTTTTTCTTTGATTATGTTAGAGTAATAATTTAGAGGTGTTCAAAATAGATTTGATGTTTTAAAATTTATCCAATCTTGTAATTGAATCTGGTTTGACCCGACTTCAAATATGATTTACAATTATTTAAAAAGTAATATGGACACAAAATTCCATTTTAAACCGACCCGAAACACTTGACCTGAAATCAACCAGATGGACCGAATGATTTACAATTATTTAAAAAATAATATGGACACAAAACCCTTACACATAAGTTATATAAAATTTAATTTAGAATATCTTCTAAAATAATACTCCCTCCTATTCAGCCTAAATGTCTCATTTAGTTTTTCACACTTGTCGAGACAAAATTTTAACCCTTAATATCTCAAATTATTCTTAATCAAAAATTATAAAAATTTGATATTAATAATCCTTGTATTGAGACGAATCAAACAGGATCCCACATGACTCTGTTTTAACTTATAGATTAAGAGTAAAATACAAATTAAGAGTGATGAGTGAATAGTGCCAAAAAAAAATGGGACATTTAGGCTGAATAGGAGGTAGTAATACATTTTGGAAGATATTGATCTATAGTTTAAAATAAGGGAAATTGCAAATGTTAACATCGAATTTTCATGAGACGTCAATGGTAGCACTTTGATAAGATTTTTTCACATGGTAACATCCAGTTTATACCTTATCTAACTTTCGTAGCATTTTCCGCTAAATTCTAGTCAATTTCCGTTTAATTCACCATTTTAATGTTTCCACCCTTATTAAGTGTTAATTGTTGTTTTTATAATTTGCCCTAAACCATATTCATGCTTTCAGATGTTTAATTCACTATACCATAAATGCTCTCAAATGTTTAGAGCAAATTATAAAGACAACAATCAACACTTAATAAGAGTGAAAACTTTAAAATGGTAAATTGAACGAAAATTGACAAGAATTTAACGGAAAATGCTACGATATTTAGATAAGGCATAAACTAGATGCTATCATGTGGAAAAATCTTACAAAAGTGCTACCACTGACATTATTATTTCCTTAATTGAAAAGTTAAATAGATAACTAATTATGGAGAAACCAACTCAATTATTATAAATGTTGTATAATGTGAAATTGTAATTTTTTTTACAAATGCTCCTTGAGGAGGGGCAACATTTTTTGATTACATTTTACGTTTTACAATGCCCGTAAAATGATGATATGGTCTATCATCACTCTTGTAATCATCTAATGAATTACGATGTATGCATGCTATGTCTCCCAACACAACCAGATTATATGACTTGCTTAATATAATTTTTCAATAACTTGTACGTTAAAAATTTAAAATCAGTTAATATTATATCATATATGATACTTCCTTTTTACAACTTATATAGTATGCAATTTTTATATATGTACTAATAATACTAATTTTGCATAATTATAGAATAGACCGAGAAAAGAGGAATACTAAGGGGTCGCTTGGATTGAGAGTAAATATTTAAGGGGTAATAAAAGTCAAAGTAGGAATTTAGGTTAGTTAGGTAGATGTTAAAGGAATTTGATTGTTGGAGAGGTGGAAGAATGCATTAGAAGGTAATGAAAAAATAGAGAAAATAGCAATAAGTTTTCTTATTTTGGGGTATAAATTTACCCTAGGGGGGGGGTACTACCTTAAATATTTACTCTCAATCCAAGCGACCCCTAAGTGTGAATTATTAAGTATAATTGTCCTGTAAATTAGTATATGTAATATTCTAACTGAGATAAAAGTTAATTCTTTTTGAATGTGCTTTTTTAAAAGTCAAAAGGATTTGAAAAATGTTGCAAGTCGGATTATATATATATATATATATATATATATATATATATATATATATATATATATATATATATATATATATATATATATATATATATATATATATATATATATATATATATTGGAAAGGAAACTACCTATAATACAATACCCAATTGAAACTCTAGAAGTTTTTCCCACTCATTAGATTATCTTATTTGGACCTGAAACTACCTATAATACAATACCCAATTGAAACTCTAGAAGTAGAATCTATTTTTTTTAGATTAAAACCTACTCCTTACGTTACGTATGATCTTAATAAATTCGTCTCAATATATATTTTTGAAATATTAACTTTAGTTTCTAGAAAAAACTCATGATTAGAATTATTTGTCTTTTAAATTTATATTAAAATCTGTGAAAAAAGTAAATAGAGAGAATAAATAAAAAAAGTTTATTTCCCAAAATAACATGATGACTTACAAAGCTCGTTTTCTCATTTTTTTTTCTTCGGTTTGTGTGCAAGCCTGAGTAACAAACTAAGGGTTTGAAGGAGTATTTTCTATAGCATATCACTTATCCGTATCATTTAATAAATTTTAAATTTTTTAATCATATAATTATCCCTAAATATCCAAACTAATTTTTTAATAATTTTTTATATACATTGTATAGAAAGTGCATTGTATAGAAAGGGGAATGTCCTAAATTGTACATAGTAACATTAGGATAAGTGCCAAAACATTAGTCAATGCTCATAATGTAGTAAAATAAATGGTAAAAATTCATTCATTATGTCCAAATTAATGATTAATTTTGGAAACAACTAATACAAAGCATAGTACATAAGCAATACAATAGTACATTATTAATACTCTAATAACAAAAATCCAAATTTATTTTTGGATGTTTTATTTGTCTTTTCACTCTCAACAATTTCTACCAAACCTACATCTTAATTTCATCTAGCATAAAAATTAAAAAGAATTCACCAAGCAAGAATTGATGATTAAATATATAATATATTATATAATACGATATACATTATCCTAGACATATTAGATTAATCAAATAATCTAATATAGTCAGGTTTTAGTGACCGAAACCTCCTTATCACACAAGAATATGGTAATTTGTTACTTAGATCATAATTTTTTAAGCGAAATATATTATTTGATAGTATCTAATATTCATCCTAAAATCTAACAAAAACCCATTATTTAATGGGATTTAAATTTAATTTCTTTCAAAAAAATAGAAAAAAAAAACTCCATATTTAATAAGCATAAAAACTAACTAAATCTTGAAGAGACTCAGATTGAGAGTCAGAATTCTGCAACATCCAAAGCAAATGTTCAAATAAAACAACCTCACAACCAATAACTGTAGTCTCATGATCACAGCCGTCCGATTTATGAACAAGCTCTTGAATGACGGGATGATCAAGCACATCTGATGTAACCTGATACCGACGAAGAGATTTCCCAACGTAAACAGTATGAAGTAAAGCAAGTTTATGAGATGATGACACATGGCAGTGATCAGAAGGTGAAGGTACAGAGCTTATGCTGCTCTCGCGTCGCAGCTTACCAAAAGAATTCATTTTTTTTAATGCTGATCTTAGCTTAGTTAGTTTTCCAGCCTTAGCCATAATTTTTGTATTCTTGTAAGAAATAAAGATTGTATTGAGGAGAGAAAATAAAGGAATTAATTGGTGATGTAAGAGGAGAAGGAAGTTGAAAGGAGTATATATAGAAGGAAATTACATTTTTGATAGTAAGGGCCATAGCCCATGGGGTGGGTGGACCCAATTAAGGGATGTGTGTTGGGATTTTAGCTGGATTCTTTGGGGGGCCAACAAGATACACCAGCTGGTACTTGTTGCCCAACATTTTCTCCAGATAATTGTTAAATGTTGCATATTAAACCAATAAAATAATATATATAGGGAAGGGATCCAATTAGAAGGGTATTGAAAATGAGAAGGGTAAAAATGACATTACACCATTGATTTCATTAGAATAAAAAAATCTATGGACACGATTGAGTCAAAAACACATAATTGTAAAAGTAACTATGTTACACAAAAAAGTAACTATAACAAAATTTTTAAAATGTCCTTATTTTATAACATAGTATTACTTTTTGTATACATACATCGTAACCAAACAAAAAAAAAATCCATCAAGTTCTTCTCATTTTAAAATCCTTCGTATATGATCCTATATATATATATAGAAAGGATCTACGTACTATTTACAAGGTTGTTAGGATTGAGCTTCTACCTAGGATCGTTCAGGGGTAGGATCAAAATTGGTAGAATTAAATTATAGGATCGTGTGATCATACAAATATGAATTAATGTGGTTTTTACATGATCCACTTTATATGTGTCAATTATATTAGTTTTGTTTTCAATTTTAAGGTGTATGTTTGAACATCTTTGACTTTATCTATTTATCTATTATGTTTTGAAAAAAAAGTTAATAATTATTTTTAAACTGAAAATCAAGAAAAACTTGAATTTTTATAAAGGCATTGATACAATTATTTTTAAATATGAAGTATTTATAATACGTAAGTGAAATTTGTATTATATGAAAATATTTTACAATTCAAATACCCATGTAGGATCGATCGTTGGATCGTAGGATTGTAGAATCGTGTTATGATCCTACCAACTAAATTCTTTGAGCTAAGTAGGATCGAACGATTATCGCTCGCCTGTTTTTAAATCGTAAGATCGTAAAATCGTACATCAGAATCGAAATTCTAATAACTGTGTGTACTAAAAACCATATAAGTGGTAAAAGTCGTAAAAATTGATTTTAAGAGTACATAAGTATTTTTACAGGTTCATACGGAGTATGTGAGTTTTTTATGTTGCATTTTTTTAATAATAAAAATTCAATAAAAATATGTATTTTTAAATAGTGTATGTGTACCCTTAAAAGGTTGAATATAATATCCCTACTTTTTAATTTTTAAAGTGTTTTTTACATGATCCTCTTTATATGTGTCTATAAATACATACTTCTATACTTCCTCCGTTCAATATACTTGTAACATTTGCTTTTTCACGCGGTCCAATGCACTAATTCAGTCCTTAATATTTATAATTATGTATAATAAAAAATTATAAAAATTTAATATTAAAAATGGGGAGATTTAAGGCAGTTGGACCGGATAATATTCCGATTGAGGTGTGGCGGGGTTTAGGAGAGGAGGGCATTCAATGGCTTACTAATCTCTTTAATGCAATCTTGCGATCTAGTAAGATGCTGGAGGAGTGGAGGATTAGCACAATTATCCCTTTGTTCAAGAACAAAGGTGATGCACAAGATTGCGGGAACTATAGGGGTATTAAACTCCTAAGCCACACTATGAAACTGTGGGAAAGAGTTATTAAGAAAAGAATTAGACGGGAGACGGTGATTAGAGAGAACCAGTTTGGTTTCATGCCGGGAAGATCAACTACCGAGGTGATTCATATTTTAATTTTAATTTTAATTTTAATTTAACCGCAAGCGCTCGGCGTACGTGTAGTTGCGGGTCGAACACAAGGAAGCTTGGGACAATGGACTTTACGATTTTAATTGATTAAATTGCTAAAGGGATAAAAATATTGGTTGGTTTTGAACTAACAACTACAAATGCGATAATTAAAATGGGTTTAAAATATATGATGATGAAATCTAGGGTGTCGGAAATCCCCTAAAGTCTTGCATGATCTAATTCTCATTAGTGCCTATGAAAAGACGGATTAATTATGTGATTAAATACGATCTTGTTAATTTCAAACTCTCGCTCTGTTGATTAACTATTAGATTTAGACCCTATTAATTCAATTCTCACACATTAGTTTTATTAAACGAATTAATAAGAATTTAACTAAGATTTACCCTAAAGCAAAGTCGATCCCAATCTCACACGCCAGTTCTATTGACTAGTCCGACAAAGCATATTTAATTTAGGGTTAATTAGCACAATTTAATCACTTTAATCCATAGTTCCATAGATACATCCAAGAATCAATTCATGCTCAACTAATAGGTTCAAACCCTAACCCTAGAAAATGGATCTACTCACTAATCATGGTGAATGCAATTAAAATAAACCCTAAGATAATATTAAACATGACTAACAATGAATTAAATGAAAAAGTAAGAAAATCAATGATTAAAAACCAAATGAAACCACAAATAATTCAAATAACAACAATGAAGAACAAACTAGACTTTTACTAAAGGAAGATTAATAACAATAACAAAGGTTCACTAATGGAAGATTAAAACTAGTACAAGGAATTAAAAACTAAGAAAATTAAATACTAAAGAAGACTTACAATGCTCAAAGGAAGATTAATGGTGGAATATTAATGAGAAACTAAATTAGAGGATGAAATTCAAAGTAAAACTAAGTCTAATGGAATGAAAAGTAAAGGAAAAGGAAGAGGAAGAAGGAAAAACCCTAATCAGAAATTTAGGGTCTATTTATACTAATGAGGACTTAACCCTTAAATTTAATCAAAAGATTAAAATATCAAAATCCCGTGCAAAAAGACAGCAGCAATAGCCGAGTCGGCTGCCCAACAACAGGACAGAACCACCGACTCGGCGGTTTGGACTGGAAAACTGCAGCAACTTCAAACAATCTCCATTTCTTGCTTGGTTGTGAGAATCGGACATATAATATATCGTTGGAAAGCTCTTGAAGTCTAGTTTCTAATGCCGTAAACCTTGCATTAATGAGATATTTCTATCAAAAGTTATGGCCAAAAGAGTAGACGTGTATCAAATTTCACCTCAAAACTTTTGCATTAACAATACTTTTCTACTCTTTTGCTCTTTTACTCTTCATGACTTGACAAAATTGATAGCTTGATACGTATTTGAGCACTGTAAACATGGTTAGCACCAAAAACCCACAAAAATGACTCAAAGTACCATAATTCACCCATTTGGCTACAAATTGGACATGGAATACCGAAATGGAGTGAAACCACATAAAACGACCCTAAACCGCCTCTAAACACCGCAATGGAGCATAAAAAATGTAAGCGATTAGTGCAAATAATTGCACTTATCAGAGGAGATTGATGGAAAAGTATAGGGAGCGAAAGAAGGATTTGCATCTCGTGTTCATCGACCTGGAGAAAGCGTATGATAGCATACCACGAAGCATAGTTTGGGATAGCCTCAAGAATAGAGGTATTTCATCAAGTTACATTGAGGTTATACGGGACATGTATGACGGAGTTTCGAATAACATTCAGACACCGGTGGGGCTAACAGAGACTTTCAGTATTAGAGTGGGCCTACATCAAGGATCGACACTTAGTCCGTTCATCTTTGCGGTCATTATAGATGAAATCTCAAAATCCATCTGGGAAACCATACCATGGTGTATACTTTTCGCCGACGATATAGTTTTGGCAGCAGAAACTAGGGAGGAGGCTAGTAGTAAATTGGAAGAATGGAGGGAAGCCTTGGAGGGTAAGGGAATACGCATAAGCCGCTCGAAGACAGAATACATGCAATGTGACTTCAGTGGGACATAATCGTTTGGGGAGCCAGAGGTGTACATCGGGGGGGAAGTAGTTGCATGTACGTCCAAGTTCAAATATCTGGGCTCAGTAATTCAGAACAATGGGGAGATTGATGGTGACGTTACTAGCCGTATACAGACAGGATGACTTAAGTGGAGAGCAGCGACTAGGGTGCTGTGTGACAAGAGATTCCCTAGTAGACTAAAGGGTAAATTCTATCGCGTTGCAATTAGGCCGGCTTTGTTGTACGGGACAGAATGTTGGCCTGTAAAGAAGGCTTTCGAACTGAGGATGGATGTAACAGAGATGCGCATGTTGAGATGGATGTGTGGTAAGACTGTGATGGACAGGATAAGAAATCAGGAGTTTAGGGAGAAGTTAGGGGTTGCACCTCTCTCTGCAAAGATGCGGGAGAACAGGCTGAGATGGTTTGGGCATGTGCAGAGAAGCACCCATGACGCCCCAGTAAGAAGGATTGAGCGCATCATAGTGGAGGGCAAGAGAAGCCGAGGAAGACCTAGAAGGAAGTGGGAGGAGCAGATTAAAAGCGACCTGTACGAACTACACCTCTCTCAGGACATGACCAGGGATAGGGCCAAATGGCGGCGCCTTATCCACGTCTTAGATTACTAAACTGTTCTTTGCCTTTCGTCATCGCTCTTTACCGCCTCTCTAACTTGTATCGTTTCTTAGTTATCTGCATGTATCCTTTTAGTTGTGTAAGTCACTTACTATGCTTGCAGTTAATTGATTCCTATGTTTGGCTAACGTGGGTGTAAGATGCAAGAGTTTGGATTTTTGCAGGTTCCTATCTTTAAAGACCCCTCTTGAGCCGAAGGACTCTTTTGACCGCCCTCTCCTTATGGGTATGAGACGCCGTCGACCTTCCTTCCCCAGACCCTGACCATAGATTTATCTATGTGCGGGAACACTGGGTATGATGATGATGATATTAAAAATCTTTGCATCGAGACGAATCAAACAAGATCCCACTTGACTATGTTTTAACTTATACATTACGAATTAATCACGAATTAAGGAAGAAAAGTGAATACTGCTTATATTTCTAATGTTGCGACTATATTGGAACGGAGGAAGTATATTGTATTATTGTGAATTGTGATGTGAATGAAGGAGGTTATCTAAATAATTGTTGGCATTTATCACATGAAGTATGAGTAAGGAGGGAGGTTTGATAATGATTAGGCGTATCAATTTGATACTCCATATCGGTGTGGCTGATTTATTTTCGATTGAAGAGATATTAGCTTCAAGATCCAAGAAAAAAAGAATTAAATGCTAAAATATTTATGTTTTCTTTAAGGGCATTATTATACATTGCCACCTTTTTTATTTTATTGTTACCTTTATATATTGAATTTCCATTTTTACCCCTGCATAATTTTCGAACTCAGAAACTCTAACATCTCTCTTACGTTAATAAGTTTGCAAATATGCAAGCATATATACTTGAACATATATGATAGATATACATTATATTTTTTAAGCAACCTAATAACTTATTGATAAAAATGTCATACGACATGTACAACAAAGCAACAATCGATTTCAAATATATAATAATTTTAGTCAAACAAAATTTATATAGAAAAATTCACGATCATTATTATAAAGGAAATCTAACATTGAAGTATTTCCTCTATCACGATCATTATAATTAAAGGACATCTAATCTAACATAAAAAAATTCACTATCACTATACGATTGAATACCTTGCACATATCCATAAATATCTTTGTATGCAGAGCTAAGAGAGAAAAATTATCAACTACTCCTTCCGTTCTTTTAAGCTCTTCTACCTTACTATAACGGGTAGTTTCAAAAGTTCTTCCACTTTAGAATACTTTCTATGTGTCGAAAGTTTTCATCCCACTTTTACCCCTTAAAACTCTATTTTCCTTCACACTATTATTTAATTATTTTCTCTCTCATACTTCCAATACAATCATTACTTCACACTACTATTTAATTATTTTTTCTCTCATACTTTCAATACAATCATTACTTTACACTACTATTTAATTATAATAATACTCACTACAACCCAAAGATTCTATCTACCTTAATATTTGTAAAAAATCCAAAGTGAAAGAACAAATAAGATCGGAGTGAGTACAATGCTAACCCATAATTCTCAAATTTGTTTTATTTATTTAAAAAAAATCTAACACATTAAAATTGTAAATGTACCGAATTCAATAGGACGAATGGTAAAATTTAATGATAGATTTTATATGCTTAAATGATGATTAAGAACATTTGCAAGGTTTAATGATAGATAGATTTACTTAATACTTAGGTAATCAACCTTTAATTATCTTAACAACATTAGTTGGCCATGACTCTTTTTTCTAATGAAGAGAAATAAGAATTGATGATAAGAGAAAATTATCTAACAGCTAGATTTAACATATTTAATTTATTGTCAAACGTAAAATAAAATCGATTTCTTGGCCATTATGCATCTATCTGTCATTTTCATGATCCCATCAATGGGTATAGGTAACAAACTTTACAATCTTTAAAACCTATAATCAAACTGAAAGATTATTCTTCACATCTCTTAAGAATAATTAATTAATTCAATCAATTTTAATGTTATTTAAATTAGGATTGTAAATTTGGTTACTAGATACACCATATTATCGAGTCGGATTATGTTCAGTTTCTTATATCAAGTTACGTTAATGATTTTGTTAGAGTTGATAACATATCCTAATGTCTCGATCGTCAGTTTAAACCTTTGGTTTAGTTGATTTTATGATATGGTATCTAGTGCAGGTTGAACGTGATTGAATATGGGCTAGAAGTGGAGATCGAGATCAACCTGCTCTTAATAACATATCAAGGAACCAATTCAATCAAGCCATTCGCACATCCTCTACCTAAACATCCCTATTTGACCTCCTAAAATCAAGGAACTCACTTTCTATCTTATTTTCCCATTTAGAGTTCGCTTGGATTGAGTGTAAATATTTAAGGGGTAAAAAAAGTCAAACTAATGGAATGGAGGTAAGTAGAGATGCAAATGAAGTAATTGAAATAATTGTGAAAGATGTAAAATGAGATCAAATTAAAAAAGATGAATGTAAAAGAAGGATGATCTCTCTCATTTGGACGAAAGTATTCCCCCACCCTCCCCTAGGGTAAATTTATTTATACCTCAAAATAAGGGAACTAATCGCTATTTTATCCACTTTTTATTACTTTCTAACCAATTCTTCACCACCTCTAACAATCAAATTCCTCTAATCTTCTACCTATAACTTTGTTATCATAACTTTTATTTACTCCCTCAAATATTTACACTCAATCCAAACGGAGCCTTAAAATAATTTATCTTTTCTTTTCATAACTAATTTCGATTTGTCTAAATCAGATCAAAACTGATATTAAATTTCCCTCACAACTAAATCCCTTCCAATTAATTTCAATCCATTTGCCAATCCTAAGAGATATATTTAGCTCAAGCTTCATCCATTAATTAACAAGTCTGGTGTAAGACCATCTCACCATGACCTAAATTTTTAATTGATTACTTTAAAATTATAAGTAATTTTTTAAGGCTGTTCTAAGTGATCACTCTAAAACTGTAAAAAATTATTACTATAGAACTATAAGTAATAACAAAGGAAAAATGAAATAACTTTACTTTATGTTGAATGCTACCGTTATCTTTGGGGAATGTAACGAATTTGATTATAATCTATCCCTGATCTTAATATTCTAAACCTTTCCATTTCATTGATTTAAAAATCAATTAGTAAAATAAATTAATTGTGTGAGTTAATCTCACGATAAGACAGTCTCATATATAAAAGTTAAAATATAGTCATTCCCCATCGATATATTTTTGATGGTTCTTTACATTTAAAGTGGTGAAGGCGTCAAAAGAACGCATATATATATATGTAACATATGATCGAATGACATGATAGCAAATTTTAGGTAGGAGACTTTACTCAATCATCATTCACATTTCATATACGTCCCACTTATTTTATTATACAAGCGTATAGGAATACAAGTAAATATACTAAATAGTAATGTGATACAAGTAAACTAGCTTGACTCGTTTGCAACGATTTTATTAAACATATATATTTATCATCATCATCATATCCAGTATATCACGCCCGTAGTAAACTATGGTCAGGGTCTGGAGAGGAAAAAAGGCGACAACTCATACCCGTAAAGGAAAGCACGACCAAAGAGTATAATCAAATGTGTACATTCATCATCATTCCCTGGCTTGAGAAAGAATAAGATAAGGTTCTGATTCTGCCACTGATGGGAGCAGCGAACACAACAGGTCTGCATCTTATCACACACAAGTTTTATCCTTATACATAAGATAAATATAACTGGAATTGAATTTAATCACTATTATTTGATTTTTATACATAAAAAGAATTGAATTTATTGTTAATATATGTAGTGCTCATCAAATTTTGACATAGGATTTGGTATATATATTTTTTTATGGAAATATTAAAGTATAACATTTAATTATGATAAAGCCATAATTGCCTATTGATATTTATTAAAATAAAATATTTTTGAATAAAATAATATCTTGTATATTTTGTAAATCTTTTGATTTGGTAAATATTTTGTAGTGAATTAGTTTCCTAAAACTAGATATTACCTTTTGTATATATTCATCAATTCATGAAATGAATGGCAGGAAATCATTTTCCAATAATATTTAGTCAGATTAAATTTATTTGAGAGCATGTTACGTCTGATTTATATATATTGCTTATTAGTTACAACCGGTCTTGGGCGAGACCGTATCATTCTGAGACGACCCAGCCCAACTTCAATTGCAATTAAAAAAGGAAAATTAAATCAGAGTATATATAAACTTCCACATTTAAACTTAGACCAAATTAGGAAAACTTCCATATTCAAAACCGCCTACCCACGCGTGAAAAAAGGTAAGAATAAACTGCAAATTTCTCTCAATCTTCCTCAAAATCTCTGCAATTCATTCATTCAGTTCAAGAAAATACTCAAAAATGTCTGCAATGGAAGATTTAATGAGCGAATTTGACATGAAAATGACGTTACAAGCAGCGAGAACAGATCATGAAGAAATTGAAGGTGATTTGACGAAAAATGTGTGTTTTAGTGAGATTAATGATGAACGATTTATATATGTAATTCATAATCTTTACATTTCAGATTTGATGCTTGATGAAGATCAAATGATGGTGGTGTATGATGAAGACGAAGAAGATAATGAATATGCTAATATACATAATACAGGTATGATCAGTTGTGCCATTGAAACGTCCAGTTTCTTGTTTAAAATACTCAGTTCTCAAATGCGCAAGATTTTTGTTCTATAAATGCATATTTTAATATACTTCATACAGGTATAATCAATTTTTACGTTAAAATGTTCAGTTTCATGATTAATATGTTCAATTATCCATTGCGCAAGATTTTAAGCATAGTTCATGTTGTTATTCTGTTCTACAAACGCATATTTTATACATTGAAGTTTAAATTAGGTTTAAATTATGTTTTTAATTTGTTCAATTATGCTTTTAATTTGCTCAGTTATGCATTGATGTCTAGAATATGTATATTGAATTGCATTAATATACTTTATACATGTATAATCAATTTTTACGTTAAAATGTTCAGTTTCATGATTAAAATGTTCAATTTTCTATTGTGTAAGATTGTAAGCATAATTCATGTTGTTATTCTGTTCTACAAATACATATATCAATTTAACTGATATGAGTTTCAGTTATCCTTTTAAACCTTACAGTTACATGAAGACAAAGCATGGGACGTAAGTTTAAAATCTTGTCTTAAAGTCACAAAGCAATGAAGAAGCAAGAAAATTAGTAGAAGCACTATACAATGCAACAATTGATGAAGTAAATAAAATAATTGATAAGGCTAGTAATGAAATTGAAGTTGCGGCAGAAACTTCAGAAGCATCATCAGCATTACAACTAACACAAGTAAAAGATCCAGAAAGAACGAGCACAAAGGGGAGAAAGAAAAGATTGAAGGGACATTTTGAAACATCGCAGAAGAAAGGATCTAATAGATCAACTCAAAAGGACTCTGCAACAAAAAAACAAACAAACATATAATTTGATTACATACTAGTCTTTGTGAAACATATACAACTTGTACATCATTTTTTTCCATCTATTAAATACAATAAATCCTTTATTAGTATGTTATTGCTATAACAACAATACAATATGGACAGGTTAACATATTAATTGAGTATTTTAAGAAGAAAACTGAGATACAATATTGCAACAGCATTACAATTAACACAAGTTACAACAATACAATATGGACAGTCTAATATATCAAATGAGTATTTTAAGAGGAGAACTGAGATACAATATTGCAGCAGCATTACAACTTTACAATTAACACAAGTAACAAACAATACAATATGGACACTTTACATATCAATTGAGTATTTTAAGGGCAACACTAAGATACTATATGAAAAAGTTGAGTATTATAACATATCAACTGAGTGTTTTAAGAGGCAAATTGAGTAGTTTAACATGATAGTTTAATATATCAATTTTTACTTAGAAATCAAACATCCATGATTTATAATCTATCATTGTAGATATAATATGTACTACACACTTCATAAGTAGTGTTAAAGACAAGAAATTAAAAATATTTCTACAACCGATAAAAATTCCATCAAAGTTGCATCAAAAAAAAATACACTAGCTTAACCAAATACAACAATTCACTGTTTCTTCTTTGTAATCTTCTTCACCGGAACCAACTTGTTCCTGCTAGTTCTCTTTGTTCCCTCGTCCTCATCGAGCTTCTATTTTAACTCATGCAAACGCTTCAATTCTTCCTCCTCCTTCTTCTTTTGTGCATACTCCTCCTAGTTAGCCATGAAGTAGTATATATATATATGTTATGTACACTTCTAACAAAGCTTTATATTGAAGTAGTATATATCACTTCTAACAAAGCTTTATATTGAAGTAGTATATATCAAAATGTTATGTATACTTCAAATATAATTTTAGTAGGTATTTCATTTCAAATTGGAAATATAGTTTATCTTCAATAGGTTTTCAAACATTTTAAACTTAAGCCTATTTCATATAAATTGCTATTTTTTATTTTTATTTTTGGTGACAATTAGTAATTTTTAATCTTTAGAATTAGTCTACGGTCTCTATAGATATTCAACAACATTAGACCGGAGTATCACAAGCTCATTTGATCAGAATATGCGGGAGTTTCTCTTACCCCACCCGTTAAAATTAAAAAACACCCATATTATGCTTGTTTATCAAACCATACAATCATTATGTGATTAAAAATAACTACAATAAGATAATGTGAATTTGGTTAACTAAATAGAATTAGAACATTACTTAGAAGTAAAATACTACTCCTTCCATAATTAGCAGACAAATCAAGTAATTACCAGTCTAATCATTATGTTTCTTACCTACATATCATGAATGACATTCTCCCAACATCCCTGCACCCTTCTTCCATCTCAAATAATTAAATTAGACTACAAAAAAAAAAGAAAAAAAAGCGTCCAGCCACAAAATAAATTGGATTCTAAAATTAAATGATTGTGATTCTTACATTCTTTGTCACACACACACTGCAAAAATATGATTTGATAAATTTGTTCATCATTGATGTTATACATGAATGATTAATATATGTGATCAAATTAATATATAAAATTTTATGTTGTACTAAAAAGTGAAAAATAACATTACCAACAAGTACAGTTTAAATTAAACTGTGGTTCAACTCGAGTCGAATTTAGATAATATATATATATATATATATATATATATATATATATATATATATATATATATATATATATATATATATATATATATATATATATATATATATATAAAATATATATATATATATATATATATATATATATTTATTGATGTAGGATTAAATAAGAAGGATTTTAAAATGAGAAGAGTGAGAAGGATTTTTGTTTGATTTTGCTTGGTTACTATATATACAAAAAATGATACTATGTTATAAAATAAAAACATTTTAAAAATTTTGTTATAGTTACTTTTTGTGTAAATTTACTTTCTAATTATGTGATTTTGACAATGGACTATAGATTTTTTTATTCTAGTGAAATCAAGGTTGTAGAGTCCTTTTTACCCTTATTTTAAATTTTCCCTCCATATATATATATATATATATATATTATACAATTCCTTTTTATAGCGTCTACTTTGAAGTAAAAATATCTCTCTTAAAACCTTAACTTTAAGTCTTTTATATAAGATTACACGGGATTTAGAAAAGGTTAGAGAATTGTTTAAAATGATTGATTATATTAATCATAACATTATATTGCATCATACTATATACTAAAAGTCTTGAAAATTTTCAAGTGACAATCTTACATTAAATGATGATTTGGCAAAAAACTATTGGTTACTTATTAATGAGGTCTTTTAATGAATGTTAACTAATTTATGACTATATAATAAGTTTTCTCTCTAAAAAACTTCTTTTGTAAGTTTAATTTGAAGCTATGTTTGAAATAAGGAAATATTTCATAATTGAATATAAATATACTAATTTTTTCTATTTTCTAAGCTTTACTAAAGATTTTCTCATCATTTTTAATTTTTATTAATTTAGAATTGAATTTAGAATTAATTTATGTACATATTTTGTAATTAATTTTTTCATGTGTTGTAGTTGTATAATATCTCAACCAAAAAAATATAACAACTAAAGATCTTTTCTTTAACCCAAATTTCTCAAAAAGGTATAAAAATATAAAACTTTTTTATTTATTTTTTTCATTATTCATTTATGTGTCTAAATTATCAATGAAAATAATGTTTTTCTTACAAGCTTAATTTAATACTCCTCCGTTTCATTTTGTTTGTCCACTTTATCTTTTACACGCATTTTTTAGCAAATTTTAAGTCTTAATATCTCTAAGTACGCAACATAAAAAATTATAAAAATTATATATTAAAAAACTTTACATCAAGACAAATCTAACAAGATCTCATATGTATATATTTCATCTTCAATATGTACTTTAAAAATCTAATTTAAATTTCTCTCTCTTATAAAGTGGACAAATAAAAAGGAACGGAAGGAGTAGTAGTTTTAGGCTACCTTTACCTTTTCATAAAATAAATTTTACTAAAAATAATTTTTTTCCATATAAATCGATTTTATTTACACTTTTTCTTTCAAAATTTTTCTCTTCTCTAGAATAGCGGCTCTTTTTCAATTTTGCTTTAGAATTTATCACAATCACACGTTGTCATTAAATCATTAATCATCATCATCATCATCATCATCATCATACCCAGTGTGTATCCCAAACAGAGATAAATCTATGTTCAGGGTCTGAGGAGGGAAGATTGACGGCATCTCATACCCATAAGGAGAGGGCGATCGAAAGAGTCCCCCGGCTCAAGAAGGGTCTTCAAGAGAGGAACCTGCAAGAAAACCGAAAACCTTCATCTTACATCTTACACCCATGTTAGCCAAGCATAGAAATCAATTAACCGACAACGAAGTAAGTGACATACACAACAAAAGGAAAACATACAGGTAACTAAAACGGTAAAGAGAGGTGATAAAGAGCGATGGCGAAAAGGCAAAGACAAACAACAAACAAGACTAGAAATCTCGGACGTGAATTAAGGCGCCACCAATTGGCCCTATCCCTGGTCAGGTCCTTAGAGAGGTGAAGTTCGTGCAGGTCATATTTAATCTGCTCCTCCCATGTCCTCTTAGGTCTTCCTCGGCTTCTTTTGCCCTCCACTATGACCTTCTTTACAGGCCAACATTATGTCCCATACAACATAGCCGGCCTAATAGCAACGCGATAAAATTTACCCTTTAGTCTACTAGAGAATTTTTTTATCACAAAGCACCCTAGTTGCTGCTCTCCACTTAAGCCATCTTGCCTGTATGCGGTTTGAGACGTCCCCATTGAAATCCCCATTACTCTGGATAACTGAACCCAAATATTTGAACTTGAACGTACACGCAACAGCTTCTCCCCCGATGGTCACCTCTGGCTCCCCTAACAAATCTTTCCCACTGAAGTCACATCTCAAGTATTTTGTCTTCGAGTGGCTTATTCGCATCCCCTTGCCCTCCAAGGCTTCCCTCCACTCCTCTAATTTACTGTTAACCTCTTCCTTAGTTTCTGCAGTCAACACGATGTCGTTGGCGAAGAGCATACATCATGGTACGGTCTTTCAAATGGATTTTGAGATTTCATCCATAATGACCGCAAAGAGGAAAGGACTAAGTGTTGATCCCTGATGTAGATCCACTCTAATACTAAAAGTCTCTGTCAAACCCACCGGTGTCTGAATATTATACATTTTATTAATAATTAAATAATAGTTATTAAATAATTAATAGTTATTTCTATTATACATTTTATTCAAACTAGATAATTTTATAACGATAATATATATTTGCATTGTCATTACTTAGAAATTATAATTATGTTTATCAACACATTAATACATCCGTCCATTACACGGGTATATACACTAGTTTATACTATAAAACATATCTAAAATATTATATATTGAATAAAAAAGATACTAATATTAAGATTACATGTGATATTATCTTCTATAAATAATTACAATATAATATTAAAATATTTTCAAGACAAGTTTATCTTAATTGATTTATTGATCTTATTTATTTCAATCACACTCAAATCAAAACTACCCTTGTAACTTAGTAAATAATAATAACTTAACGAACTTACATTTAATTATGACACAAAATAACTCACTAAGATATACTCCTATTTTGTAATTACTTCGGAAAATTAGTCATAGTCATAATCATACTCATCAATTAAACTAAATTTCCTCACAGGTCGGTTTTGAATTTTGATAGGAAGAAGGTAGCAAATAAACTATACCTGTAACCCCTCTAATGAAAGGGCAGAGAGGAGAGGAGAGGACTGTGCAAATGGGTACAATTTTTTCAATTTTCCTCCATACATTTAACATATCGTCCATATTCACAGGAATATTTATTCTCTAATTTTGATACTCACTCTTTCACTTCTAGAAGTATATAATAATTAAAAGTCTACAATTATTATCTTGTCCTAGGCCTCTCAAAATTCTGATCGGCCCTGCTAACATAAGAAAAGATTATATAAGATGGTAACATCTTTTTCTTGAGGGAAAAATAAAGAACATAATTCAAAAAAAAAAAAGAAAAATTACCTAGAATAATTCAAACTATTCATGATTTTTCTACAATAATTCCACCTATTGATTAACCATGAATAATCCCAATTTTGAGGGGTATTTTCCTAGAGTAAACTTGGGAACCTGATGACTTGTTATAGTGGGTAATTCACCAAAAAATAAATTAAATATTAATTTAAAATTAGAAAATATTTTTGAAAATTTACATAAAAAATTCTAAATATTAAAAAAATCATAAATTTATTATGAACATTTTTTAACATTTTTTTCGACATTTTATTTTATTTTATCTTTTTTTAAAACAAAAATAAAACTTGCTATAGCAAGTCATCCAATCACCGGGTTTACTCTAGGAAAATACTCCTCAAAGTTGAGATCATTCATGGTTAATAGGTGAGATTATTGTAGGAAAATCTTAATAATTTGAATTATTGTAGGTAATTTTTCCTAGTTTAATTTTTCCTATAATTAAACTGCATGCAATACAATAGAATTAAGCAACACCTTCTCCGCAGCACTAGTTTTGTGGTCACAGCTATCTAGTTGGGTTTGATGTAACACCATGAACAAGGGCACATAATCATAAATATTGCATAATGACCCACTATTTCATGGTTTTTGTGGCCTATAACATAATGTTCTTTTTCTACTAAACCACTCATAGAGATTTTCTCCATATCCTAATCAAAAGAAATTTTACGAGAAATATATAGACTTCTAATGGATTTTAAGGGCATTGTAAAGATGATCGAGTAACCGATTAGAGCGTCTAAATTGAAAAGTTCTGAACTATACATATGATATGTTTGGAAAATGTTTGTTTGGTTTTATAGGTTAATTTGGCTTTTAGCTTTTTTTTGTTGTTTTAATAGTAAGAGAATGTCTTTTAAATTGGCTGAAAAGCAGAATTTTGAGTTAAAATTAAAAATATTACTTTGAGTCACTGTTTCATGAACTTTTAACTTTTTGATCATCTTTTCTCTAATAACAACAGTTACCAATAAGGCAATAAGTTCTTATCAACATAATTATGAAGTCTGGCTCAAACAACAAGCTTATACTTCTTCTGTTTTCATTTGTTCTTCTCATTCACTTTTTGCGCAAATTCCAATTCAAACTTAAAAGTCAAATAATTTTAATATATTGAAAGTTTTTAAAGCTTCTAAAAGGTTGATATTTAGAATATAGATATTGAGACGATTCTATATATTTTTTTTAGATTAAGACCGCTTAAAGAAGAGCGAGGGGTCCAACAATAATTATTCAAAATATATGTGGCAAAGGTGATTTATACGATCTCTAAATCCAAGTATGCCCCAATCAAGTTGCAAGTCATAGTCTCTTTGATGTGTTTGCAATTCATATACTTCCTATATTCCAATATAGTCGCAACATAAGAAAAATAAGCATTATTCACTTATCTCCCTTAATTTATGATTAATAAGTAATCTATAAGCTAAGTTAAAACATAGTCAAGTGAGATCTTGTTTGATTCGTCTCGACGTAAAAATTATTAATATCAAATTTTTATAATTCTTTATTATACATAATTATATATATTAAGGATTGAATTAGTACAATAAATTGTGTGAAAAAGACAAATGTTGCAAGTATTTTGGAACGGAGTTAGTATATTCGTTTAACTATAGCTTGGCGAATACATCTATGAATGGGCTAAGTTCAACATCATTACATATTGTTTAGGAAATAGGAATAGTTCATACTCATACAAGTCTACATATATTACCATCATGTCAATGCCAATTAGCCATTCAAGTAATGGTCAACAATAGAGTTGCTAAAAACTTGACTATATATGTTATGAAATTTTGGGAATTTCCACTTTTTTAAAAAAATTGGGAGATTTATACTAGGTAATAATAATACTGCAATTTGGAAAACTCAAAATTGCCTGTATAAAAAACTTTGTAAGGGGAAAACGTCATTGAAAGAAGGGCCAAGAGGCAAGCCATCCAAAGAAAAGCATAGGAGTGAACTACGCGTACACCAAGAAAGGTCTCAATTCTACCGCACAAAGAAAAACTCAATAACTACCACCTTACACAACGAAACAAAACTAAAACACCTTACACACCATTATAAATTCACCATGGTGATATTGAGTTTTTGGTTTTTCCACAAATGTTTATTTAAATCTGTGTGGTGACCTTGAGCTTCCACCTTTTCCATGTGGTAGACAAAATGTTAAGTTTTTGGTTAAATTAAGTATTTATTTCGACTGAATTTCGAAAGATATGCTCATGATCACGACGTTTGTTTTTTAAAAAATTGTCTTTACGTTTATTAAAAATAGCATAAAGTTGACAAAAAAAACCCGTTTGTCCTATCACATGGTAAAATTGGAAAGTTAAGGTCACAATGTGGGTTAAAAATAGGTTTGTCTATCACGTGGAATAGCAAAAAATTTAGAATTATCATGTGAAATTTCCCAACAATTTTTACAACTAACATTACAACATAACATAGTTTTAGTGGGATAGCATTTAATTTAAGTATTGTTGAATCAAGACCGAATTCCCGCGACGTCGATGACGACTTTGAGCATCTCGTAGCTCATGCCATGTCGTGCACGCTTAAGAGTGGTGCGGAAAGCGTCATGGGTTACGGAGCACTCAAGTTTGGGACACTTGACGATGTGATGATAGTTGATGATGAGTTGAAGATGATGGAACATGGAGTGGGGCAACAGCAGGTGTATGATCGACTTGGTCGAGCTGATCGGAGGCAGTCGAGCAGCAGCTCGAGCAAGGAGACAGAAGCAAAACAGTAGCTCTGAAGAAAGCGCTCGACTGGTCGAGCATATGGTGCTCGGTCGAGCGGCAGCCAGCTCACGCGCACATCAAGTTTCTGTTTTGATTTCCGGTTTGCTTGGGCTCCAAGCACATTTGTACTATGATATTTTAGAATGTCTTAGGGCTATATAAGGGTCTCTAAAACATTATTAGAAGTAGTGGGAGGCATACATAAGATAGAGAACTAGGGTTAGCAACCAAAAGAGTCTTTCTTTCTTATTTATGCATTTTGAGAGAGATTGAAGTAAAGCTTCAATCTTTGCTTTGTGAGTGTGTTCCAAAGCATTGTGAGTTGAGTCTTTAATGTAATATTGTTTATGTTAATGACAAGATACTTGATGTGAGGGGGAGTTATCATTAGATACCTCATTAATCTTGTGTTGTGGGTCTTTTGTTGCGTGCTCTGTTTTTGGTTGTTTACTTTGCATCATATATTATTGTTGTTTCTTCACCATTGCATTAGCCCATACACAACAAGTATCAATACTCTAAACTTCTAAGAGTATATATAGTGAATTTAATAACATTTATCAAACTCTTTAGCAGTAAAATAAAAAATAACACTAAAGCTTTTTGGGACATAAGACTTAGTGAAATTTCTCATAAATGCTAGTAGCAATTACATGTTACAAAAGACCAAATAAAATGTCATTATATCACTTTAGAATGAAACTTAAAATAAAACCAATAATTATTACACTAAAAATATAATCAGCAACATTAATGTCACTAAATTATATGTCGCAAAAAATTATTTTTATTGTAATGTAATCTGATAAAAAAAAACAACAAGAATTAAACTGACTTTAAATGGAGAAAATAATAGATGTATGGGTGCACTAATTGAAATATAATTTGATTTTAGAGTTTTTTGTTTATTCATTTAATTATTTTAAGTATTTTTATTTATAACTAAACATGACTAAGTGATCTAATCTAGTACAATTTAACATAAGTGCTCACTACAAAAATAAAACAACTTTCCGACTACGCGAAATAGTCAAAGTTTGTATAGAGCTATACCGACTAAATTCCGACTTTTTTGGGTTAGTCGACTCAAATTGGTCGGTAAAACAATTTAGTAGGAAATAAGTCGGAAATTTCAGACTATCCTTTTAGTCGGAAATTTCCGACTGCCCATATAGTCGGAAATTAGTCACTAAGCACAATTTAAGAATTCAACCCAAAATGCAAAAAAAATAATTAAAAATTTTTCGACCAGATCCCGACCACCCAACTGGTCGGAAAAAAAAAAGAAAAAATTTTTTTTGTTGATTTGAAACTGCCACAACACTGCCATATCATGCCGACGTGACGCCACATCACCTACCAGCTTCACAAGCCACCAAATGCGCCTGACAAGCATCGAACCTAAGACCTCAAGTATCAATGCACAACATTTCAGCTAAGGATGGCAATGGGTCGGACTCGGCTCGGATTATACATACTCCGATTTTGCTCCGGATAACAGTCAGAGTTTTTTTTTTCAGTCCACCTCCACTCGGAGTCGGATTATGCATACTCCAAGTTTCACTAGTAGAATAAATCTAATTTGCTGCTATTTATTTGCTACTTAAATCTCAAACATAGCAAATAATGTAATTATTGCTACTGTTTTGATTATTTAACAGCAAAAAAATATTTTTTGCTACTATCTTTAAACATTAATAGCAAATAAAAAATATTATTGTTATTTTTTATTGAACAATAGCAAAAAACTATAACACAAGTCACCCACGTCAAGTTCCTTTTCTCTCTTAGTTGAAAAACTTTACACTGCTATTTACTAATCTATTTACTTTGATTCTTTTCGCACATAATAATTTTTATTTGCTGTGGTTCTTTAACTAACAGCAAAAAGCTTTTGGTTATTTGCTGCCCCTCCATTTGCCGCAATCCGAAATTGAGCAACAAATAAGCACATTTGTATAGTAGCAAATGACGTTAATTCTACTAGTGTTTTCCTCGACTCGGACTCTCGGACCTCCAACGAAGTCGGATGCAGAGTCGGATAATTATCAAACAATATCGTTGTGATATTGTACTAATGATTTTAAAGCATATAAAATTAACATGTATTTTTCAAATACAATTTAACAAAAAATATGTACTTTGAATTCAAGTTTAACAAGAGAAATAGTCCTATTACTACAATTTAACAAAATTGTCTCGCATTTTGATTTGGCGTATTTATTTCTCTTGATCTGATCTGTCGTATTCTGATTTATTAATCTAAATAAAAATACCAAGTAGTTTATCAAAATCGAAAATTACAATTAGTATGAGAGGGAGCTTAAATTAGTCACGTTTAGAGTTTTAAAGGAAACAAAATATTGGTGTAAAAGTCAAATTCAAAGTTAAATTCCCTTCAGGGTCGGAATCGGGTCGGGGTGTTGGATTTTTATTATGGTCCAAATCTGGTCCGTCTCTAACTCGGACTCGAATCGTAAAGTCGGAGTCGAAGTCGGATGACCTTTTCCTCGGACTCAAATCGGATTATTTTTCTCGGATCGAGTCGGACTAGGGTCGGATTCAGACTGAATTGTCATCCCTAATTTTTCAGCCACCAGACCAAGTGATATTTCATTATATAATTTGTAATGTTATTGTATGTATTAGCTAATGACTTGTACCTTTATGCTTTATTTGTATAATATTAGTCGCTTTAATCTATATTATTATTATTATTATTATTATTATTATTATTATTATTATTATTATTAGTTTAAGTAGTCGTATTTTTTATTATTATTAATCTTATTAATATTATTACTTTATAAGTGCATTATTAATTAGTATATAATTACTCGTAGTAGTGTATTATTACCCGTATTTAGTGTAGTACTCCTATATTATTATTTTATATTATTAATTATATTACTTTATAAGTAGTTGCATTAATGTATTTGTGTTAGTCTTACTAGTGTAGTATTAATATATTATTAGTTGTATTAATTATATTACACGTATTTGTTGTATTAGTGTATTATTGTTATGTTATTAGTTTTATAAGTATATTACTACTCGTATTAGTCGTATTAGTTATTATTAGTCGTATTAATGTATTTCTAATCGTCGTATAGTGTTACTCTTTTTAGTGTATTATTAGTTGTATTAGTATTATAATTAGTCGAATTAGTTTATTAGTAATTGTATTAGTTTATTAATATTAGGGTATTAATATTATATTATTAATATTATATTATTAGTTGTATTAACATACACTACAAAAAAAGTGCAACTTACGAACCAAAAAAGTACCGACTAGCCGAAATAGTCGAAAATTTCCCACTGATTTTCCGACTAACACTTGTTAGTCGGAAATTTCGACTAAATTGCTACTAAATTTGTTTTTGGTCGCTAAAAATATCTGATTCGATCTAGAATATCTGATATCCGATTTAAAAAAGCAGAGAATTTGTTTAAATTTTGAAAAATGGAGAATTCAGACCGAATATCCGTTTTATAAACCGGATCGAAGTATTTGCAAAACCGAATATCAGATTTTCTACTTTTATTATTATTTATCATTGTATAGTGTTCTAGGGGTCTGATATATATATATATATATATATATATATATATATATATATATATATATATATATATATATATATATATATATATATATATATATATTTATTCAATTTATATATTTATGGAACAATATATTTAATAGAAAAAAGTGAGAACTATATAGAGGGTTTGTGCTACATCCACACTTTTAGTCCAAATGGCTCTTAATTATGTGAGATGACTTATTATAAAATTAGCGGCGGAGCAAAGATTTTAGAGGCCCTGTTTATTTTTTTCTTTGTCTTTCAAAATGAGGCCCTTCATTGTACTAAAAAATAAAATATTTTCACTTCGAGAAAAATAATTCAAAATAAAATATATTAAATATCATTATATTCTAAAATTACTTCAAATATATATACAAACAAAGCACTTAAAAAGCGTTGCTCAAAATCAAGTCTGAACAGCATCATTAATATTTGAGGCCACTTATTTCTGACCTGTGCTTAAACTAGCCTATATAAAATACTTCATCCGTTTCATAATACTTGCTACATTTTGTTTTTGGGCATTATTCATCATTTAAGCTTATTTTATATATTACGGCTAATAAAAATGAATAAAGTAGTACATTGAATTGCGTAAAAACGTTAAATGTATCAGACTGAGACTCAAGAACTAGCTACACTATATTGTCAAATTTCATGTGAAATAGAGCTACTTTACACGACCATGCATGTATTGTAGCTACAATAATGTTGTATTCTTTGGTTTCTGAACCTAGTGATGTGATTAGTCCAATTATTAGGTTCTTGAACTTATTTGATACATAAAGATTTGTTCTTATCAATTTTTTTTTTTGAAGATCTTGTTCTTATCAATTTGAGTGAACCTTATTTAAGCTATATTCGCAAAAAATGAATTGATTTTATAATGAATTGAAAAATTAATAATACTTCATAAAGGTACAAAATGTGTTAAATTAAATAAATTAAAACTAAATATGAAAGAACAACTTCGAAAGCAATAATCAAATAATAAGCCAAGATCAACACATATGATCACTTTGATATAGTTATATGTAGACATTGGAATTTTTGACCGACCCAAAATCCAATGTATTCAATTTAATTGAGATTCAATCGATATGCTCTATTTTCCTAAAGATTTAGTTAAATTTTGAATTCGATGTATGTAGATAATTATTAGTTATTCTTAGATCAATTTTAATAATTTCTAATTAAATTTCTAAAGTTACGAGCTTAAAAGCTTTTTTGACTTGATATCATTGTATGAAAATATATATATATATATATATATATATATATATATATATATATTATATATATATATATATATATATATATATATATATATATTTAAAATTAATGTAATATTATGTCGAACTTATTCAATTTATTTGTTTTTTACATCAAAATGAAAAAAGTCGTGCATCGCACGGGGATTATCTAGTAATAATAATAATCAGTTAATCACAAACTATAAGGAAATATTGCCTTATAGTGAGACCAAACATCTACGAGCTGATCTAATTTTAATTTTGATTTGATTAACGTGATCAATTTTGACCTTAAAGTGATTCATTTCAACTTAAAGTAAATAAATTAATTATGACCTTTTTAAAGTGATCAATTCTAACTTTATATTGGTCAACTCAAACCATAAAGTGATCAATTAAATATAAAGTGATCAGTTAAATATAAAGTGATCAATTATAACATTAGAGCGGACAACTTTAACTTGATAACTAGCAAGATGAAAATGTTCAGTTGTAACCTTAAAGTGGTCAATTAAAAGCTTGTAGTGTAACACCCCGGCTCATCGGACCATTGATGACTGCCCTTGGAGACTATAACTGGCACCACTAAACACTAATCTTTTCAGCGCACTTTGACCTTACTCGTGCACACCTGAGAAAACTTTCCATGAGGGCCCTTATCCTTAGATTGCTCTTCACCAAATAGACTTAATTGTGGAGTTCTTAGCAGATGGGCTCCTTTGATATGAAGATGCACTTTTTTGATATGAATAGTCGATTGATTCTTTTTAAAGCTCAATATGGGGTATCACACTCACCCCCACTTATGAATGGAATGTCCTCATCACACCTTAGTTTTAGAAACTTTTCCCCTGCAAAGTGCACTAAACATATGATCAGCCACGATCGCAGGATTGCTTTGATACCACATGTAACACCTCGGCCCATTGAACCGTTGTAACACTGTATAGCAATCAATTATAAGTTCATAACTTTTAATCTTAAACGAGTCCGTTATAGCCTTAAATGAACCTATTGAAATCTTAAAGTGATCAATTCTAACCACTTTTAAAGACATTAGTTTTGACCTTATAGTTATCAACTATGACCTTAAATTGACCGATTTTATGATCGTGTATTATAAAATTTAAAATCATGTCGATTGATTACGATTGTATGAATGGTCTCACCGTAAAGCGGTCATTCACAAGACTTGTTGTAATCATAAATCTATAATGCACTATTTCAAGATTAAAACTCTAACATTATTGCTGCCGATTCCATATATATCAAATCCAAGGGTCTAATCTATAGTTTTGACAATTGTAGCTATATGTAAATGCCAAAGGCATACCGCACGGTGCGTAAGATGGTATGTTAAACAAATGAGCAAGTTGAAAAGAGAAAAGCATAAAGTTTTTAATTTGGTAGGAAACATAATCTCTTCACACATGGATTGCCTACACCAATAAGATACTACTTGGTAGCCACCCCCTCACTACATGTTTTATATTTTTCCTATTTTTGATTCTTTTTAGTATTGTCAATTCTTCAATTATCATCTATTTGATTGTGCCCTCTTGTGCTTTTTTGATTAATTATGAACTAGATAGTGCCCGAGCAATGTACGGTTTTATTGAAGTTTCTGGCATATTTGTATAAATTAAGATTTTATAATCATTTAATAAATAAAACTAAAAGATTTTATAAATAATTGAAAAAAAGATAAAATAATAATTTTCTAATACATTAAACAATTTAAGTATATAACCTAAAAGTAAAAAATCAATCATTATAGATAAAATTATAGTCATAATTACAAAGTAGTAAAGTTAAAGATATAAATATTAGTTATAATGACAATGACATCATTATTGAATTTTAGATGGAAAACTTTTATTAAGATTGCAACACGTAAGCAAATTTAAAAAATGATGATGTCAACTGTGTTTTGTTTTAGTAATAGTTATTATATGGATAGATTATGATACTTGAAAATAGCATTGAAAATAGGTTTGAAAAGTTTAATGAAAGATAGATCGGAGGAAAAGGGGAAGTTAAAGGCACAATAGTTTTGATTTTCTTTTTGTAATTTCAATTGTTACTAATGTTTTATTATAAGTAAAACAATAACAATTCATTAAATTGATAGATTTATAAGTTCTTATTTGGTGAGAATCAAAGTAATTTGAGAGTTGATATTTGTTTTTCAATTCCTTATATTTATATTTTGTAGGGTTAAATTTAGGAAAAATTACCTAGAATAATTCAACATATAAATGATTTTCCTACAATAATCCCAGCTATTGATTAACTATGATTAATCCCAACTTTGAGGGGTATTTTCCTAGAGTAAACCCAGTAAAAAAAGTTTTAATTTTTTTAAAGATAAGATAAAATAAAATGAAATGTCGAAAAAACGTTAAAAAATATTTAAAAAATTTTATGATTTTTTTATTTTTTAGAATTTTAATGTAAATTTTCAAAATTTTGCTCTAATTTAAAATTAATTTTCAATTTACTACTTAGGTGAATTACCTATTATAGCAGGTCATCGAGTTACTCAAACTTACTCTAAGCAAATACCCTATAAAATTGGGGTAATTTATGATTAATCAATAGATGAGATTATTGTAGGCTAATCAGGAAAAAATTGAATTATTTTAGGTAATTTTTCCTTATTCTCTCTTGTTGGCAGTCATCTTTTATCTTTTCATTCAATATGGCATATGTTTCACATAATATTTTTTTGAAGAATGACATAATTTATGATGTTGATAAATAATGGAATATTTAGTGATTGTTATATTCAAAATAATGTTATTGCACATTTTAAACTTCTGTTCAAGTATTTAAAATGGCCTCAAATTTTTACTTCGCATGTGCCATTAAATTCTAGAAATAGACCCGTTTATAAAAGATTTTTAATCTAATATCAATTAGCAAACTTCATGCAAGGTTTGTACATCTTCAATCATTTCTTATTTTTCAAATACTTCATGTTTTTTATACCATCTCTGTTTTTTAAAATTGTTTCCAATGAGAATGTTCAGGAGAATTAAGAAAAATAGAATTTGTTTAATAGTGAATACATTATTTTGTTAAATAAAAAATTTAATAGAGAAAAATAAAGACCATAAGCCTTAATAAATATTAAAATAAAGTTAGTAAAAAATATGAAAACTATAATTAGTAAAAAATAAGAAATATTTCACTCATTTTTTTATAACAATTCCAACTTTTGATTAATTCTTAATAATCTGAACTTTACACTATGTTTGGATAGCAAATTAGGAGAGAAAAGAAAGGAAAGAAGGGGAAGGAAAGGAAAGGGAGGGAAAGAGAGGGAAATAGTCCATTGTTTGTATAGGAAGGAAGGGAAGGGGAAAGACTGTATTTTTATTTTCCTTCTAAATCTTTCCTCTTATGGAGAGATTTGGATGTTAACAAAATGAAAGGACTTAATCCCTCCAAATCCCTCCCCTCCAAATCCTCTCATTCCCTTTTTGCCATACAAACAAGAGATTTTCCATCCCTCCAATTCCTTTCTTTTCTTTTCCCTCCATTTTCCTCAATCTAAACAAGGCCTTAAAGAGTGTTTGCTTTGTCGGGTGGTGGTGGTGGTGTGTGATGGCAGTGGCCGGTGAGAGCCGGTGTGGGGTGGTGGTGTGTGTGTGTTGGTAGTGGCCACTGAGTGTAGGGGGAAAGGCACTTGGTAGGGGATTTTCTTTTATTTTTTGTTTTTTAAATTTTTAATATTTTTATTTTTTAATTGTATTTTTTCTTTATTTTTAAAAGACTTAAACCATAATAATAAGTTAACATTTAAGTAACAACATTCTTGGTTGAGTGAAAGTTGAGATGATTTAGGACTAATTAAAAGTTAAGATTATTGTAGGAAAATGAGTAAAAAGTTGAATTATTCAATGTAATTTTTCCAAAAAATATTATAGTAAAATAAAGTTAGCGGAAAACCTGTGGAGACCATAAACAATAGAAAAATATTAAAATGTAGTTAGTAAAAAATATAAGGAGAACAAGATGCCATAAGCATTAATAAAATATTTGAATGAAGATTAAGGTTAAATATGTCTAAAATGTATGATATGAATAGAAATATTTTTTAGAAGAATTACAAATAAAAAAAGGAAAATTCCACATGGTAGCTTCCAATTTTAATAAAACGTCGGTGGTAACACTTTTTAAAGAAAATTCTACATAGTAGCATCCAGTTTATGCACTATCTAATTTCCGTAGCATTTTCAATTAAGTTATTGTTAAATTCCGTTTAATTCATCATTTTGCAAGTTTATTTCCACATAATAGCATCCAGTTTTTGTTTAATTCACCATTAAATGTTTAATTCACCATTTAAATGTTTAATTCACCGTTTAATTCATTAAACGCCCATAAATGTTTAATAATTCTATGGAAAAATTATAAATGTTAAATAATTTTATGGAAAAATAATTTTAACGTTTAATTCACCATTTTAATGTTTAATCACCGGTCGAAACAAGTACTCTTTCGAATAAGTACTTGTTCCGATCGGATTTTCAAAAGAGTTATCCCATAAGGGTAAAAATCGTTATTACGACGTTTGTTTTTCAAAAAAAATATTAAACATTTATGGGTGTTAATGAATTAAATGGTGAATTAAACATTAAATGGTGAATTAAACGTTTAAGTGGTGAATCAAACAAAAACTGAATGCTACCATGTGGAAAAAAAAATTACAAGATGATAAATTAAACAGAATTTAACAAGAACTTAACGAAAAATGCTACGACAATTAACTAGTGCATAAACAGGATGCTATCATGTGGAATTTTCTTTAAAAAGTGCTACCACTGACATTTCATTAAAACTTGATGCAACCATGAGGAATTTCCCTAAAAACAACTTAAAGGAATATAGGGAAATATCACTTGAAAATATTATATTGTATATCAGGATATTTGACAATTAACTGTTGTTTGTAGGGTTTTTTTGTTGGCCTGTTTGACCAATCAACAAGTTAAAAGCCAAAAATCAACCAAAAAGCTAAGCAAAAAAGTCATGAACCGAACACCCAGTGCTATGGTGGTATACTATGATAATATTAATATAAAATTATGAAAAAAATGCAATGAAGGTTGAATCACTTGATGACAATGGAGAAAAACATGAAACCTTTTTTAAATTTTCAAATTTTTAAATAAGATGATCTCATAGTGAAAGTATTTTTATTGGGTTGATCAAATATATTCAGCCTTTTGATTTTAAAATGATCTACTTTTATATTTTAGATTAATCACATCACTTATAATTTTAAAGCGATCACTTATACTTACATGAGATGGTCTCATTAGTCCACCTCAGGAAAAAAAAAGAAAAAATTGTTTCTAAAAAGCCAATCTTTTGGCCATCTGCAAATAAAGAGTCAACGTTTCATTTATTCAATAAAAAGACAATCTTTGTCTTATTTTTGCAAATAAAGAGTCAACGTTTCATTTATTCAATAAATTTAGAGTTGAAAACTTACCTGCTATCACTTTATTTGCAAAAATAAGACAAAGGTTGTCTTTTTATTGAATAAATGAAACGTTGACTCTTTATTTGCAGATGGCTAAAAGGTTAAGGTTGGCTTTTTAGAAATAATTTTTCCAAAAAAAAAATGTCTCGTTAGTGTTTTACAAAACTTGGTAAAGTAACTTGGAAAACGAAGATTTAGGGGGAACCTATTCTATACTTAATACTAAAACAAACACCACCTACTGCCACATGTCGTGCTCTCAACGAATTTTTTTCCGCCTAAAATCCTACTCCATGTGCATCTACATTTGGAAACTTAAAGATTACCAATTAGCTCTGCTTTGACCAAATGTAGTTATTATTAATTGTATTTATTTTGATGAATATTTAGTATAAAGTTTTTTTGTTAATTTAGTAATGTTGACTATGATGTATTTAATTTTTACTATACAAATTTAGCTCTGCTTTGGCAAAATGTGGTTATTATTATTTAATAGAATAATTTCCATTTGCTAGCCATAATTAACCTCAATTAATCTTATTTTAAATATAGCATATTTTTGTATTCATCTTATTTTAAATATTGCATATCTTCTAATACTAAAAACATAGACCACTTAAGAACACGTGTCATGTTCTGATAAGTTTAGTTGTCACCTAATAACTAGAGTACTGAATACTTTATTACCTCAAATAACCTTTAATATTTAGATTATCTACTATAATAATCCCTACAATTAAGAAATTAATTACTACATTATTGACTTTTTATGTCTCATTAAACCAATTATCATATTTTTTGAAAATCATTGCAATTTGTGATGAAAGATTACTTCTATCTTTTTCTCATAAAAATTACCTATCTTTCTTCAACTCTCATATCTAAAAAATTAGGTTTTTTATTTTTAATTATCTCTCTATAGATTTTTTGGGTTTACCTAATTCGAACCAGAGAGAGAAGTAAAGCATGTAATCAATTTCGATGAATGGGTCATATCTCCTGTATGGCTGTATTAGACTATTTTTATCTTTTATTTTCTTAAGTATTTTATTTTTGATATCATATTTTTTCTATGCATGTGAGTGATTTATTTATAAATTAAAATTTTAATTGCTTTTTATTGTTATTATTTTGATTGATTAAACTTGGATCTCTTTTTTTCTAATTTATTAAATTTTAATTTTTTTATTCAAATTGAGGGAAAGTAAGTCGTGTTTAGAGATGAACAAAATCTACATAGAAGTAATTAAACTTGAGAAGGATTGCAATAACAATCGTGATATTGTTTCCTAATAACTAAAGTACTGATACGATATTACCTCAAACAGCCTTTAATATCAACATTATTTACTATAATAATACGTACAGTTAAGGAATTAATTACTGCAGCATTACTGACTTTCTATGTCTCATTAAACTAATTATCACATCTTTTGAAGATCATTGCAACTTGTGATGGAAGATTAACTCAATCTTTTTCTCATATAAGTTTTCTATCTTTCTTCTATTCTCATATCTAAAAATATTTGGTTTTTTTATTTCTAATTATTTCTCTCTATATATTTTTTGAGTTTAGCTAATTCGAACCAAAGAGAGAAGTAAAGTATGTAATCAATCCCGATGAATGGGCCATATCTCTTGCATTTGTCTATTTTTATCTTTTATTTTCTTAAATATTTTATTTGTTGATTTTTGATATCATATTTTTTCTATGCACGTGTGAATGATTCATTTATAAATTTAAATTTCAATTACTTTTTATTGTTATTATTTTGATTGATCAAACTTGGATCTTTTTTTTTTTCTAATTTAGCAAATTTTAATTTCTTTATCCAAATTGAGGGGAAGTACGACGTGTTTAGAGATGAACGAAATCTACAGAGGAGTAATTAAACTTGAGAAGAATTGACAATAAAATCGTGATATTGTTTCCTAATACTAAAATCTAAAATTTTATTTACCTGATAGGAAAATAATGAACAAGATATAAAATAGAATTCAATCATTTGATTATTACCTAACATAAATTTTAAATTTTTACAAATATGTATTAATGCATGATCAATCATATATAATAGTTTCACAGGTCAATATTTATAGTTGATAAAAGTTGTTATAAATGTATCTATTTCACTAGCTTTATATATCGTTTACACTATGTTTGGATAACAAATTAGGAGAGACTAGAAATGAAGGGAAGGGGAAGGAAAGGAAGGGAAAGGAAAGGGAGGGATAAGAGGGAAAGTGTATATTGTTTGTTTAGAAGGGAAGGGAAGGAAAAAGGAAGGAAAGTGTTTTCCTTCCAAATCTTTTCTCTTTAGGAGAGATTATCTTCTTAACAAAATTTGTTTAAATTTTCCTTCCAAATCCCTCCCCTCCAAATCCCTTCCCTCCAAATTTGTTATCCAAACAAGGGATACCTCCTCCCTCCAAATCCCTCCCCTTCCTTTCCCTCCATTTCCTTCAATCCAAACACATCCTTAACTTTATTTTCCGTCGTAATGTATATTATGGTACACAAACCTATATTTTAAATTGCGTATTAATATCATTTTTTTTATTCTACTATTTTTGATATTTTTTATTTATTTATGTAAAAATATATGTTAAATATGATGAAATATTAAATAACCCGTGCCAATCACCTAGTTGAAACCTAAAATAGGGGAGGGTAAGCAGCCAATCGTCGAAAACCCTTGAATCCAAAAATTAAGTCTTTTCCCGTGCTGATTTGCTCAACCTTTCGCCGCCGTTGTTCCTGTACCCTCCGCCGTTGCTGCTCACTGAAAATTTTAAGGTCGCATATTTTTTTTGCTAAATTTAAACAATTGAATGCGGAAGAAGAATTGACAATTAATTGATTTCTTTATGATTACTGTCCATTTATACCTGTGGTTTTCTGTTATTTATTCATTTTTATTTTTGTCAATGTATTCATTTTAGTTCATCTACAAACTAATTGAGATTTGAAATTTATGAATTTGTTAATGTTTGGTAATGATTAAAATGTGTTATCAAGTTTCTTATTGATGAAGTCAATCCATGTAAAAATTTCTTTGATTTATGCTACAAGTTGCTATTTTGTATGCTTAAGCTGCTCATTTTAAGTTTTTTGGATCATTTTTGTTATTTTTTTCTATTTTCAGATTTTGAGTTTTGGAATAACCCACCAAAATTATGTGGGTTTCTAGAATTTCTAGAATTGGAGCTCAGGCGATCAAGAAATTTGCTCAAGGTTTGTTTTCTGAATTATTTAGAGCTTTCATTATTGGTTAATGCTTATATGTGGCGTGATTTTTGTTCTTTATATGCCTTAATCAGCAATGTTTGGGTTTCGGTCATTGCATTTTGTTATGTGAGTTCTCTAAAACAATCTACCTTAGGAGGTGAAAGTGTGCATTATGAATTGATGTGAAACTACTATGAAATGTTTTAAGGGCATTGAAAATTATTCTGAGATACTCATAACAGTACTCATAACAGTACCTTGTGTCAATAGTTTTTTCTTGAAGGTTGAAGTGAGTGTTATCTTTCATGAGCCTTCGATCTAAATTTTGCTTCAAATAGTTGTAGGTGCTCCCTAGTAGTTGAAGTATGAATAATTAACAATAAACGCACATTTATAGAATGTCTGTTCTCTGGACTTTAGATTGAAACCATAGAAATGTGTAACGCAAAACTATGCACCGCAGGGCCGTCTTAATCATTTTGGGGGCCCTGTTCTAAACTTTAAAATTGGGCCCTAATAAAAAAAATATTATGCTTAAACGAAACACATACTCAAACTACTTTATTTAAATGATAAATAATATGCTTAATATCCTAATACAATCTCAATTATCAAAACTTTAAATTATTTAAATAGAGCCGATCTTCTAGCATTTTTTGAAGCAAATTCATCAATCATGTCTTTATATTCCACCTTCTCCAAAAGATCATTTTCAATTGCGATTAATGCCAATCCATTAAGTCGTTCTTGTAACATGGTAGACCGCAAATAAGATTTCAACAACTTCAACTTTGAGAAACTTCTTTCTGCAGAAGCTAACTGTTACAGGAATAGTCAATAAGATCCTGTATGCAATCATTGTATTAGGAAAACAATCTACGCCTTTCAAAAATTTTAATATATCAATAGCTCCCATTTTTTTTTGCAGGCAAGATATCTCTTAATAATTTTAACTCCACATATAGTTCATGTCCATCAACATTAGATTGCTCATTATGTGTTAATGCTTGCTCAATATGACTACAACTTGACTTCAAAGATATATCATCTAATGATTCTAACTTTTCAGAAGTAAACATGAAACCAAATATACTTTCATATTCTTGATATTGCTCAAATCTTTTATTAAGAGAAACAATAGCTTGGTCAACAAGGATAAGAAAAAAATTTACTCTAAAAGATTCTTCCCCTGATAACTCAACTGAAGGGGTATTTGAATTCTCATCGAATTGTTTTTTTCTTCGAATAACACGCCTTTGAGGAAATACTGGATCAATATTCATTTCATTAGCAATTTCTTTAGCATTATTCAAGGCAATATTAAATCCAGTATCTCTATATCCTTCAAAGTATGAAATCAACTCCTTTATTTTTTCCATAGCAACATCAATAACCATATTATTTGATTGCAAAAGCTTGCTAACCATATTAATCGCAGACAATACCTCAAACCATATAATTATTGACAGTAAAAACTCAAAATCACCTAGCTCATTTGTTGCCAAGGATTTAGCTTCATTACATATTTTAGAGTCAGAATCCTTGTCTGACACTTCAAGCAAAGCTTCTCTAAAATCTGACAGTTGACATTTTATAGCTTTGACACTATCTATATGACTCTCTCAACGAGTGCATGACAAAGATTTCAGAGTTAACAATTTTACATTATCTTTCAGAATTTGCCATCTCTTAGTAGAATTAGCAAAAATTGTATAAATACGTTGTACAACTCCAAAAAAATCTTTAGCTTTATTGCAAGAGTAAGCCATATCACACAATGTCAAATTAAGACTATGACAACCACAAGGAGTATAAAAGGCTCTCGAATTTATATCTAAAAGTTTCTTTTGTACACCTTGATGCTTTCCTTTCATATTTGCCCCATTATCATAACCTTGTCCTCGTACATCAAATATGTCAAGATCAAGATTTTTCAATTCATTTTGTAAAACATCAAAAAGTCCTTGACCAGTTGTATCCTTCACATTCAAGAATCCTAGAAAAGATTCTTCAATACTAATAGAATTTGTAGAGACATCCACATATCTTATTATTAAAGACATTTGTTCTTGGTGACTAACATCAGGAGTACAATCAAGTATCACAGAGAAATACTTTGCTTTAATTTTTTTAAAAATTTCAGATTTAATTGTAGAAGCAAGCAAAACTATTAGCTCATTTTGAATGCTATGCCCAAGATAGTGAAAGTGAATCTCATCATTTGTGATACGTTTAACATGCTCTTGCATAATTGGATCAAACTCGGCCAACATTTCAATCAAACCTAAAAAATTACCATTGCTTTTTTGATACAATTTCCCATTAGAACCATGAAAAGCAAGGCTATGTTTAGCAAGGAATTTCACTATTGAAATAAGTCTGTTTAAAACATTTTTCCAATGATCCTTTTCTTTCTCAATTAGTCTTTGAGCCGTTTTATCAATAGTTTCATTCTTTTGGAGCCTTAAACGCAACTCATACCAAGTAGACATATTCTTAACATGTTCAATACCCGTTTCATGCTCTTTAAGTCTCTCCCCAATATGTGCCCAATCACTAAAACCATCATTAGCTAATTGTCCTCTACCAATTCCTTTTTTAAAAATTTTACAACAAAAACAAAATACTCTATCAAGTTCTTTTGAATAAACAAGCCAATCTCTATCACATTTCTCTCCATTAGATAAAACTCTAGTATATAAATTAGCCGTAAAGCGTCTAGAGAATTTATCTTTAAGACCCTTTACAATGGATTAATCTCTTTTAGGGCCTTTTGTCACTACTAAATCAATCATTTTCGATTCAAGAGCATCCCAATTTCTTGGATCAAATATATCAAAAGAATATTCATATTGGTCAGGTTGTTGTTGTTCAGTATTATTATCATTTTCCTCTCTATGAAACAAATTATCCAAATCTTCACCATCATCATCATTAACATCAACATATTGATCATCCACATTTTCATTTTCAAAGGCAGGCACATTAACATCAACACTTTGATTATACGAATTAATATTTTCATTAACAGCTATATTATCAAAAATTTCAGCATTAACATCAACAACATTTGGATTTTCATCTACAATTTGCGGATTTATTAATAAAAATTTGTCAAGAGCCCCTCTTTGAGATTGAGTTAACTCTTCTAATTTTTTCTTTTTCATACGTTTATCATAACCGGACATATACTTTCTTTTAGGAGGCATAATTAAAATCTAAAAATAAAATGAAAATTGCAATAATATGTAGTAAATAAACAAATAGCCAAACAATTAACAAAATCACAAAAAAGAACAAATTCACTTGGATTGTCGGATTAAAACAGAAAGGATTGTTACAACCTGGCTTGCGAGTTGCGGCAATTCACCATAAATCCATAATTGACAATTGACCCCTTAATCTCTTTCCTTTGCTCTTCTTGATAATCTTGAATTCTTGTTAAACCTTGTACGGTTATACCCAATTTTTATTATCACTATAATTTTTTTTTTTAATTTCTTAAATCTGAAAAAGATAGGACATCAAAACAAAATTTATACAGAGCAAAAAAGTTAGCCGTTTGATAAACGAAAATTAAGGGGTTTAATTGCGGAAAACACGAAATTAATTTTCCCATTGAACTTAATTTCATGCCCGTTGTAATGGAGGATTCGAAGAGACGAAGAATCGAAGGTATAATTTTAATTTGGAATATTGAAAACTTTTGGGAAAAACAAAAAAATTAATTAAGAAAGTAGGAAAAATTTAGAGGAAGATTGAAGATTTAGAGAGTATTAAAGGTAATGGAGAAATCTAGAGAATAGAAATCCAGGAAATTGGAAAGCAGGAAATGAAGAAGATGAATGGGCTCCGGCTGAGTTTCCAATGTGAAGTCTCTGACTTTTATTTTAAGCTTTTTTTTATTTTTTTATTATTATATTATATGCTGATGAAGATTGGGCCTCAAAATTTCGGGGGCCCTGTGCTACTGGGCTGCTTGCACAGGGACTTCGACGGGCCTGATGCACCGCATTGCGTTTTGAGCCGTTCGTACTGTAAAAACTAGGGATGGCAATTCAGTCCGAATCCGACCCTAGTTCGACTCGATCCGAGGAAAATAATTCGATTCGAGTCTGAGGAAAAAGTTATCCGACTCCGACTCCGACTTTATGATCCGAGTTCGAGTTAGAGACGGAGCGGAGTTGGACCTTATTAAAAATCCGACACTCCGACCCTAATAGAAATCCGACTTTGAATTTGACGTTTACACCAATATTTTGTTTCCTTTAAAACTCTAAACATGATTAATTCAAGCTCTCTCTCATAGTAATTGTAATTTTTAATTTTGAAAACTACTTGGTATTTTTATTTAGATTAATCAATCAGAATACGACAAATCAGATCAAGAGAAATAAAATACTTCAAATCAAAATGCGAGAAAATTTTGTTAAATTGTAGTTGTAGAACTATTTTTCTGGTTAAACTTGAATTCAAAGTACATATTTTTTTTGTTAAATTGTATTTGAAAAATATATTTTGTTAATTTTGTATGCATTAAAATCATTAGTATAATATCACAACAATACTGTTTGATATTAATCAGAATCCGTTGGAGGTTCGAAGGTCTGAGAGTCCGAATCGGGGCAAACTTGGAATATGCATAATCCGACTCCGAGTGGAGGTGGAGTGAAAAAAAAAGTCCGACTCATATCCGGAGCAAAGTCGGAGTATGTATAATCCGAGCCGAGTCTGACCCATTGCCATCCCTAGTAAAAACACAATTTAAAACACCTAATAATGTTTTTCGTTTTTTCGTTTGCATCAAAATGGTAAAACTTGTATTTTCTTTCCTTTTTATTTTACTGTTATTGTTGTATTATGTTCTACTTCTGCGATACAATACTTTTGCTCTAGGGTTAGTATAATGGTTATATTTGCTACTTATGATCAATGTAGTTGGACAAAATCATGACCCTATCTTAGGTTCGATTGCTCAAATTTTCATTTGCTAAGTTTTCAAAACATTAAATTAACGTTTTTCGTTTCCTTTCTCGTGTTGAATCGATCTTTGTTTCATGTAACATTGATTAAAATAATGCAAAGAATGATTAACTTAAGCATAATTTCATTCTTGAAAAATTCCGACTCAAGTATGTTGATGACTAAAATTTTGTCTTTAGTTCTAAGAGTGGCAGAATAAGCTTTAGATGTTTTATAATACACCGACAATTTTGGTATGTAACACCAAACGTATGTTTACCCTTATACTTATATTTGGTTTTCTAGCCAAAAATTAACACTGACTTTTTCAGAATGTATGGTCACAAACAATAATGAAAAAAGGAAGGTTTTCTAGCCAAAAATAACACTGACTTTTTAGATATGGGAAGAAAATATTGGATAAAAATGGAAACAAAAATGAGATGACATTGTATCCTTCAAGTGTTATGTGTGGGAGGCATTGGGGACGAAGGTTTATTTTGCAACTTTCATATTTTGACTCCATGCTATTTGCTGCACTCCTAAACATCTTTATTCCATCAGTTAGAATGGGTTATGCATATGTTCCACAAACTACTGATAAAAGATAAGCTGTTTGGATAGAGATTTGAGAGGAAAAAGGAAGGAAGGGAAGGTGGAGAAGGGGAGATCAATGCATTTCTCTTCTTTGGATAGCATAGAACTATAGAAGTAATTAAATGATCTTTAAATTCTATTCCACTGAACAAGAGTGAACGTGTCATTATGAGATAAGTTGTTGGTTTTAATATAAGCAAGGTTTAGTGGTACACTATTATACTGCTTGGGGATACTTACTAAACAAGGTATAGAAGATCAAAAACGTGGAAGGGAGAGGTTGTGGAGGGAGATCATACAACAAAATCTTGTTTGTGGTCATGAAAACCACTTTTGTGGTCAATGGGAATTTGTCTTAAGTCTTAACCCATACTATGGTCTTAATAAGCTCAAATACATTAAAATGTGGATATAATATGGTGATGCAACCTTTCTTTGGAACTTTTGGGGAGATTAAAACTTTGGATAAAAGAAATGAGTTTATGCTGAGTTTTCTATCCAGCTTTTAACATCAAGCTTGTCATTTTGCTAGGGCAGTTGACATACACACAAAGGACCCGATATATGCCTTCATCTTTTAGCAGAATACAAACTTTGCTTCAACCCCCTCAGCAGGTTTAATTAATTTTTTAAAGTCTTTTCTGCATTTGTTCAAGTAAACACCACCTAATACATATTCAATATTCTGTACAAGTTTCATTGCTATCAGCACTGGAAGCGTAGATTATTCCTTTTTCCTTGAATGTATTGCATTTGTTAAGGATAACTTTTGATGATTTTAATTTAGTTGGCAATGTTATGAAAGTTCTGTTGGTATCGTAAATTCACTGCTAAACTGTAGTTGAATTAAAAGAAGTTAATTTACATGTAGCTAGAAGCAAGTGGCTGCTAAACATGGCACACCCCGATCTTTCTTATGCAGGGAACTCTAAGCTGGCTTATTTTCTTATAACTGATATAATAGAAGATTATCAGATTGCTTTAGTAAAAAATTTAGGAACTAGCAAGAGGGAATAAGAAGGTGTAAGCAAGTACAAAATTATCAGATTATCATATTACTTTAATAGAAGATTATCATATTGCTTTAGTAACAAAATTAGAAGGTTTAGTAGAAGATTATCAAGTTTAATAGAAGATTATCATATTCATTTTAGCTAGTGTTTTTTTTTATTTATTTTTATTTATATGTATTGTATTTATTTCGTTCCTATGAGCGGGATATACTGGGTATGATGATGATGAACTTAGGATCCTATTATAGTCGTTTAGAGGATCAATGCAGGACTATTTGTTTATCATCTATGTTCGTGTAATAAAAGCTATGTTTAGCTCACTTTGTTATCTTTATGTGATTGGATGTACGACGTAAGAACTTCCTCATGTGGACGTTTTTCGGTGGAATGTTAGAGGTTTTGCAAGCATTTCTTAATGTATTCCTAGGATGCTTGACTAAGTAGTTACAATATGTTTAGATAGGAAGAAATGGAAGGAATGGAAGTGGAGGTAAACGGAGGGATTGCTTTCCCTAAATTGGATACCAATAGGAGAAGAGAGGGAAATGGAGGGAAGAACCCCTTCAAATTTTAAACAAAACATATCACATTGGAATGATTGGAAAGGAAAACACATACATTGTTCCTCTCCTCCCTTTCCCTTTCAAAAATATTATCCAAACATAATGTTAGTGTTTAGGAGTTGCAAAGTTAATTTAAGATATCTTGATCAAGAGAAGTTAAGGGAGGAACTTAGGCTAGGTTTAGGCGTGTGAATAATGTAAGAGTGGACAACAACATAGACTTTCTTTGAGCAAAACTATATTTATTTGTGAAATATTCTTATTTCTTTAGTGCATTAGTACAAACCTTGTGTAAACTTATATTGGTCACTTGAGTTGCTCAGGGGACTTGGAACGTTGTGCGAAGAATAGCTCTAAAACCCCATTTATTTGGCTTTGTGATAGAGTAGATTGGTACCTTCCCTTCAACCCCATTTTCGAGAATTTTTACTCTACCAAAAGCTCAATCAAACTTAGAAACAATCCTAATTTACCCAAATCCACATCAAATTTTTTGATTTTTATTCCTCTTCCCAATTTATTTTGTACTTTTGTCTTGTTGATTGGTGTGATTGCTTGATTTTCTCTGGAAATGAGTAATGTTGTAAAGTGAACCTGAATTGCGTTGTTGGAGACAAGGTTTGAAAAAGAAATGATTTTGAGAATCTCACCCGATTTCATTAGGATATAGATTCGGTTCACACTGCCGAACTGGCTGCTTCATGCTTTATTGTGCTGTTTTTTAAAACGATGTTACGACTTGCTTAAGCTGTTTACAGTAAAATTGAAAAACTGTTACAACTCAGCTGCCATGTAACATAACAGCTGCATTTGCCCCATGCTCTTCCCTTCCCTTCCCTCGATTTTATCTGAGTACAATATATCTATTTCAAGTTTCTACATCTATCTCTTATGTTTTAAGATTTTATACTATCTACTCTTACGCCGATATGCTTATAATGTGGTTTTCTTTTAGAGGCCTCGATATTGCTGTACCACTTCCGCTGCTAATTCATCCAAGGATGAAAATGGAGAAGTCCATGCGTAATTATCTTTTCCTTTATCCACTTTCATAGTTCAAGTGCATTAACTATCTGTTTTATCGTGTAAGTTACTTGCTGCTCTAGTTTCATTTCTTTTACTCTTCTACTGTGACCATACAACTACAGAATAAATGTGACATTTGTTGAAACGGATGGAACGGAGGTACAGACTAAGGTTCCTGTTGGAACAAACCTATTAGAAGCCGCTCTTTCGAATGACATTGAGTTAGAAGGTAAGCTATCTAATTGTCTTGATGTATTTTATCCTTGAATTTGAATTTCTTAGGGAACCATCGTTTGACTTGTATTTCTGTCTTTGCAGGAGCATGCGAAGGATCCTGTGCATGTTCCACGTGTCATCTTATTGTAATGGTAAAACCGCCTTTATCTCCTATATATTATTTTATTTAGGGAAAATTACTTTTAAAAATCCCAACTTTGGGTGATTCAATTATAAAAATACTAACTTTTGATTATTATTTAATAATCTCAACTTTAGTGGGTATCTAATTTTAAAGTCACAAATGACTTGAAACCGGTATAACAGGTAAAATTGTTTTAAAAAATTTATTTTCAATATTTAATACTTCTAATAGAAATAAACTAAAAAAGAAAAAAAAAACAGAAAGAAAACTTAAAACCCTTCCCTCCCTTCACTGGTTATTACCACTACCTTACGCCTTGCCACCAGCCCACCACTCCCAAGTCCCAAGTCCCAACCACCCAGCCCCCACCTCCTCCACCCTCTCCTACGCCATCTACCAACCCTCCATTCCCAATCACCCAACCCCCACCTTCTTCTTTTCCTTTCATATCTCACCCAAACAACCACCCATGCTTCACTTCTAATTGTGGTTGTGAATAATCCACAAAAATGGATGCCATTCGGACAACAACCACTCGGAGTCTCATGACTTCAAATTACCACCATCTCCTCCTAAAATCAGTCTTGGTAATTCCAGTTTCAACTATTATTTGTTTGTAAATTGTTCATATATGATTGTGTAATTTGTTAGTTTTTTTCAATTTACTATGTTACAAAATCATTGATCATATATGAACTTATTTAAGAATTGAATAAATATATCTTTACAATTTGTTGATTTTTTAATTGGTTGTTACGATTCGTATAAGCACAAGTAAGAGTTCTATGAAATTGTGCAAATTCTTCTTGAAAAACAGGTACATCAATGGTGGCTATGGATTAGGGAAAAAGAGAAGAGAAGTCGCAACGACTGGTGCTTTGGTACTATGGCTGAGTCGGTGGGGTCTGGGTGGTGGTCGAAGCGGAGGTGAATGGTGGTTTTTGGTTCTGTTGTTGAAGCGCAGGTGATTTGGTGGTGGTTTGAAGTATTGGTTGATATTTTTTTTTTAAATGATAAGTGGAGTTGTGGACCAACAATGTAGTGCCACGTAGGATGTTTAACTTACTCCACCGGTTACCAAGGAGCCAAGTGCTCTAAAATTAGATACCCACTAAAGTCGGGATTTTTAAATAATAATCAAAATTTCGGATTTTTAGAATTAAATCACCCAAAGTTGGGATTTTTGAATGTAATTTTCCCTTTATTTTTTGGTAACGTTTAGGAGTATGTTGGTACCTGATCGACCCAACCAATTGCTTCAAGTTATTTAAATCTGATTCGTTTTTTCAGGATGTAGACTACTACAACAAACTGCCAGACCCATCCGATGAGGAAAATGACATGTTAGACCTAGCCTTTGGTCTTACGGAAACGTGAGTACATCTTCATTATTTGTATGTTAAATCAGTCTTTGAACTATCTCCTGGTTCTAACTCTCAGTGATTACTTGTTTAGGTCTCGTCTGGGTTGCCAAATCACAGCGAAGCCTGAATTAGATGGAATTCGCCTGGCTTTGCCTGCGGCCACCATAAACTTTGCAGTTGATGGATACAAACCGAAACCTCATTAGGTTGTTTATTGACAATCATACGAAGGAGGTACAAAATCAGTCATTAGTTGCACCAATTACTATCTGTAGAATAAAGATTGCTCAGGCATATATTGTGTCTGATTCCTTTTTCTTGATAAATACTGAACAATTGAAATCCTCAACAGTGATTATAATTGCCTTTTGTTATTGAGGGTTATTTAGCATGCAGTTAAAGAGCTATACGGGTTTTATTCAATAATTTATATTGGTTGAAGTACCGAAAGAGCGAAGAGTTTTTACATGTACAAACTTGAGAATTGAAATATCAACGGCTATTTTTTTGGCAGAGGATGTCATGTATTAACTCTTGTGCAAGTTTACGATCCTTATTCTGATTTATTTCTTTCTTTATATTCATTTTTAAAATATAGGAAATAGGAAACAAGTGCCAAATAAATTGCTAGAATAGAATTTGAATAGCCGAACCTAAACATAGACCTTTTTTTTTTGCTCTTGTGATATCGTCAAAAGTGAAGCTAGGATTGATCTTAGCTTGAATGGTTGATAGTTAAGGAACCATACTTAGCTTACTTTCGTCCGTATAACCTCTGCAGCTAACAATCTATGTATAGCTATTGACTTTGTTGTGACATTTAAATAGAGGTCTCCATTCAGTTTAAGCGGGTTTCGAGTATAATATCTCGGGTTGGGTTAGTTTCATTTCTTGAGTATACGTAACGAATTTTTTTGGTTTTCCGACATGCTGAAACTAAGGATTTAGTGAGCAGTCGGCTAGAACGGCTGATACCCAAAAATATACATTTTTATCTCTGTTAGGTAGAAGCATAGAATACTACTACTATTCTTTAAGATATCTGGTAAGATGACAGTTTCAGACCAAAGTACAATTCATGGGATCCCACTTTCCTTGAGCATTTTAGACGTGTGCACCAGTCTTAGCAACTTATCCTTCAAAACCAAAGACAATATCATCATTATATTTTTACTTCCTCTTTTCTAATAGTTCATCAAATTCACCAATCAAATATTTCTCCGACCGAAAATCATTGCATCTAAAGGCTTAACTTCTGTTTGAAGCATAATTAGTTTCATCATCATTAGGAAATGAGGCTAAAGACTTTGTTTCGCTTCAAAGCGAAGGTGATTAAGCCTTGTAGTAAACTTTTATCCATCTTTAAGATTAAATCTCGCACTAAACCCAGACTCAAAACCAAAGTTGTTAGGTTTAGAAAACCGTTTTCTCTTAAAGCTTTCAGCTTTCCCCGGTGTCGCCCCAAGAAGAAATTCCGAGTAAGGAAAAGTCGTGCTTCTCTGTCATCTGAATTCAAGAAAAGTCCTGGCAGGTCAAAACATGCACAATCCACCAAGAAACCCGTCCAAAAGGTACGCATTGCTGAGCTTCTAACCGATCTTTTCTCTTTGAGAAAGACAAAAGACGTAGATAGTGAAAGCGATAATCACGTCATGGGGGATGTAAATGTTAGAAGTGCAAGTCCATCGGAAGGTAGGCATACTAAGGAGCCATTCCCGTCACCAATAACGCCAGGTTATGTAAGAATTAACAATGATAGAATGAAAGAGAGCTCAGATGATCTCGAGGAGGTAGAAGATGCTTGCAAGAATTTTGAGAATTATTTGGTGGAAATGATCGTCGAAGAAGGGAAGTTGAAGGACTTGATGGATGTTGAGGAGTTGTTGTATTGCTGGAGGAATCTAAAGAGTCCAGTTTTCATTGATTTGGTATGTAACTTTTATGGAGATTTATGCAAAGACATGTTTTCTTCATCTGAAGAGAATGATAGTACTCAGGAGAGCAGTATCTCATCATCAGAGTGATAATATTATGCATTAAATATCCTATACTCCATCTGTTCCATCAGAATTGCAACGTTTACTCTTAAAAACTCTTTTATAGATTTACGTAATGCTACAATTTCAATGGGACCGGAACACATGAATAATTCTTGGCCAAGCTCATTCCTTGATGTTTTTATGGTCTTTTTCACTGACCAAACATAAAGGTCTATTGCTCTCTCTTTGTATTTGTAGTCTTCAGACAAAGTTGTAATTTGAGGGCATATATTATAACCGCCAGTCTCTGAGAGACCGTCTATTTGAGAGACATCTTTCAGGCTCTGTTCATTAAAGCTTAATGTCTACTCTTATTTTATATTTTCTTTTATGGACCGATCCAATCAAAGATGATCTTTTAAAGAGACGGTCTCTCACGAGAATTTGTGATATTATAATATATACCTTTATGGGCATTGAAGCAACCATTAACTTGTTCAAATCCTTGTTCCAGCTATCCCTTATAAGATTTTAGGAGGTGTTTGACATACGGTGATTTTTATTGTTTTTGACTTTTTTAGTTAGTTTATTTGAATAACTGAAAGTGTTGGGCTAGAAAAAAAATGGATTAACAAGCCAAGGCCGATACAATTATTTTTTTTTATTTTGACTTAAATGCAAGCTTTTTAGCTTCACCAAATACTTTTTTTAATTGGATTATTGATTAACCAACAAAAATCAATTCAAAAGCCATCTTCCATTTTGATGTCTGGTGTATAACTAATCAGTATATTGATTAAATATGGCTTCAAAGACAAAAAAAAAAATAACATTCAATAAAATGAGACAAAGCCCTTACCCTATTTGAAAATTAGAAATAAGTAAAGTTGTTGGAGTATTAGTTAAATCTACGCACCGAATAAACTACTACCAACTACTAATATGTATCAAGAAGTAGTGAAGTCTAAGTCACCAATAATAAATATATTTATTATATTTATTTATCTATTAGTAATAATTAATTATCCACAGAGTCAACTAAATTTTTTCAATCACTAACTCTTAGACTTCTTAGTTTTCACTTGTACCTTATTTTTAACATTCACGTTAAAAAAAAGGAAAAATTGTCGCTCATCTTCTCCAAACCGCTGTGAATAATCCGAACTATTGATTATTTATGAATAATCCCACCTTTACAGTTTATTTGCTCGTAACACCCCCAACCGAAATTTAACCTGTTGTAGCAGGTTTCATCTTTCCTTTGCAGGTCATCTTCTCCAAAGTTCTTTTTATAAGCCCCATCTACTGATTTCATTGTCTTCTTCAAAAAAACTCCATTGTTCTTCTTCCATTTCTTCTATTTTGTTCTTCCTTTTTCACCTTCCTTCTTCCATTTTGTTTTTCTTCCTTCTTCCACTAATTCCAACCTCATTTTTCTGGGTAAATGAACTTCAATTGTTCCGCAAGCCCTAGTAGAGCTTCAAATTGGAATAATAGGGGCTAACAAAGTTTTTGACATAAATATTAAAAACTAATTTGGTTGTTAAGATGATAGAAATTATATGAATTGTTAGTAGTAAGATGAGATTTGTGGACATAAATAATAAGAGTGGTGGTCGTGACTTTTTTATTATAAAAATAATAATCTAAATACAGCTTGAGGTGAAGTTTAGAAAATAAAAGTTAAAAGATCAATAATACTAGTCGTATACCAAAGCTCTCGTTGCAAAAATGAACCATGAGATTGTGGGCTTGTGGCTTTGCTACCGAGGACCGGTCCTAAGTAAGGGCAAGAAGCGTTTACGTCTAGGATCTACGAAAAAAGTAGATAGATTTTGCCTTCATATGCATTGAATTTGAAATTTTATGTGATTAAATTGTGCATTTAACCACCAAGTTAAAATGTTACTCTAATTATTAATGATAATTATTATCTTATTTACTAATTATTTAGCTATAAATGCATGATTATCAAACAAAAAGCGAATAGTATCGAGCTCTATCATTGGCGTGTAATATTTTTTTTATATTATAAATTTTCTAAAAATAAATATATATTTTATAATTAGGACCCATAATTTATTTTTCGCCCCGAGCCCTTAAAATCTCAGAGCCGGCCCTAATGTTACCGAGTAATCTAACTAAAAATAATGCAGATATTGTAACAAATGTATTGAGCACATATTATTTTAATCACCTCCTCCTAAGTTCCTAAAATTTTCTATTGCAGGGTGAGTTAAAGAAAGAGGAAAATTAAATGAAAATCAAATCCAAGACTTAACATAGAAAAGTTGTATATGTTCTAATTGAGACAAAACTCAATCCTTAAACTTTCTAATGAGCTTTGATCTTTCCTTTGACAATTTTCAAATAACATTGTCTCACAGTGAAATCATCTCTATTGAGCTAATTTAATGACCATTACAATTTTAAACGACAACTTCTAATTTTTAAGTGACCAATTATAATATGAGAGTGATCCTTACAATTTAAAGCGATTACTATTTACATTTATTTTCTTTCAAAAAATAACTTAAAGTGGCTATTTATTAGGAGTTAAAGTAGTTAATTCAAAAGTAAAGCTGTTATTTATCTCTCGAAAAGACGACCTCAAAACAACAAGCCTACATTCTTATTTTCTTTTTTCAGCTCCTCTTGTGGGAGATATGTCTCACAAAGAGAACTTTAAAACAAGAAAGCCACATTTTTATTTTCACTTTGTATTAATTGAGCTATTTAGCCCATATATATCCGATACGTCTCTCAAAAAGACTATCACTCACCACAATTTGTGTTCTTTTTAATTGTATTAATTGGACTATTTTCTGATAACTTTTTTTTTTTTGAATAACTTGGGAGATACCTTTTCTCACAACATTTGTGTATTTTATTACTTCCCATTAATTATACCAAATTACCTCCATTAAATTGAAGTACTCCTATTAATTAGAAAAACAAACAAATAAAAACTCCATCAAAACAAGCAATCAAAAATCACAAATAGTTTGACACACCAAACCCAACCAAAAATCCGGCAAAAATGACCTATATTAACTACTCCGGTAACCGATTAACCGGCCACTCTAAGTTTTCGCATCTTAACCTCAACAAACTTTCTCTCTCCTGCCACCTGTCTTTCCTCCGTTACCTATACCGTCACGGACGCGGACTTTCACCGTCAATAAATCCCCTTCAACGACAATCCAACAACTCTTTCTTCCTTTCCCTTTCTCTCTCCTCTCAAATTTCTCCTTCTCGAAAAACCCTAATTTTCTCTCTCTTCTTCCTTTCACATTTGATCCATCCTCCATGGATGAAGACGAAGAAATCAAGTCACAATCAGATTCACCAGATAGCGAATCTCATTCTCCGGGAGTTCCACAACCTATGCCTTTAAATCAAATCGCTGCTGTAACCGTCGCTGCCGCGGCTCCAACATCGGCGGCGGCGGATTCCGTCGCGCAGAAATCGTTGACCTTGGCGCTTCCGATCCAGCAATCATCTCGCCTTGGTGGCGGTGGTGGAGGGAGAGAAGATTGTTGGAGCGAAGGAGCTACATCGGTGTTAATCGATGCGTGGGGAGAAAGGTACGTGCAATTAAGTAGAGGAAATTTGAAGCAGAAACATTGGATGGAAGTTGCTGATATTGTTAATAAGGAGGATCCTACAAAAGTTCCGAAAACTGATATTCAGTGCAAGAATCGGATTGATACTGTTAAAAAGAAGTATAAAACTGAAAAATTAAAGATTGCAAATGGTTATGGTCCCAGTCGGTGGACGTTTTTTGAACGGTTGGATAGGTTGATAGGCTCCGCCGCCGGAACACTGAACCCGAGTTTCGGCAAAGGGTTGGGTTCGGGTTTTGGGACACCATCAGCAGCCGGAGTCACCGTATCTCCACCTCCTGCTACTGTTTCAACCGCTGATCCGAAGTCAATTCCCGTTGGAATTCCGGTAAGGGCTCGACAACCTGCACAGCTTCCTTTCTCGCCTAGTAGTTATCTTCAAACACCACGACCACCACACCAACCACACCAAGAACTAATGAGACAAATAATGCAGCAGCAGCAGCAACAACAACAACAACAACAACCACAATTGAGTGGATTTCGGTATAATAATAACAGTAATGTTCATAATATTAATGTTGGTGATAGCAATAATTTGAATAATGGTAGAAGTCGTGGGATGTGGATGCAGCAGAGACAGGAGCAGAGGAAACAGGTGCCACAACAAGAGTTTAGGAAGATTCAACCAGCAATGGAGTCGGATTCTGATAAAGAAGATTGGTCTAATGATTCTAGGGATAGTTTACCACCAGATAGAACAAGGTTTCAAAGCCGAAAGCGGAAGAGTATGGAGTTGAACAGGGGTGATGATCCTGGTGGTATAGAAACTGGGAAAGGGAAGAAAAGAGTTAAAAAATCGGATTCAAAAGTGTGGGGGGAATCTGTGAGGGAGTTGACGAAGGCAATTCTGAAGTTTGGAGAAGCCTATGAGGCGGCCGAAAGCATGAAATTGCAGCACACTATGGAGATGGAAATGCAGAGGATGAAATTTGCTAAGGAATTGGAATTGCAAAGGATGAAGTTTATGATGAAAATACAGCTTGAACTTTCCCAATTGAATGGGAATGGGAATGTAGATAGTGATAGTCGTGGTGGTGGAGAAAGTAATCATCATAATTATCATAAACATGATAATCATGTTAATAATCATACCAATAGTGATACTAGTAATTAGTAATTAGAAATTAGGACTTGGAAGGGAAGATGATTGGTAAGATCATATCTCCTTATCTTATTTTTAGGATTAGTTTAGTTTAATAATGAGCTATAAACATGATTAAAGTTTGGTTTTTTAATGGGGTGGGAAACTGGGAATTATATTAAGAGACTGATTGTTATTATAATCATTTAAATTGTGAATGAGAGGGTTCAAAATAATTTTTCTCTTAGTGATCTACTCGAGTAATCTGTGAAAATTTGTGATGCCTTTGTTTGTGTTGATTTATGTGATATATTATCTCTGTTTTAAAATACTTATTATTGATTTTGACATATTGCGTGAGAAAGTCGTATAATAATGATAACTGACATACTCCCTCCTATTCATTCAAGTTGTCCTATTTCCTTTTATGAGCAATTTACTCAAATTGTCTCATTTCCTTTTTTGTCTATCTTTTTTTACCTAAATACCCTCACTTTTCCAATTCCCAATACCCAATTACCACCTTTACAATTAATTTAATCAATTAAAGTACCCCACTACCACCTTTTTGGTGGATTTCATCCCACTCTTAATATCCATGCCCAACTCAAATGGGACAACTTGAGTGAAAACTTAGTCATAGATTTAAAATTTTAAAAAATAAATTTTACAATATAGTTATATCTCATCTCGTTTTGAATAGTTGTATACATTACATACCTTGTTTGATTTGTATCATACTTTGTATTGTGCGTAGATGATTGTGAAAACTTAGTCATAGATTTAACATAAATATTTATGTAAAATTATTTTATAAAATAAAAAAAAAATTTGTTTGTCATAAAAAATATAAGTGACTTGTATAAAAGTAGCTTCAACTTAAATCATATTAGACTTATGCATTGCATTTAAGTAACCAATTTCATTAGTATAAATAAAAAAATTCTCATAAAAGTATATTACTCCCTCCGTTCTTATATGGTTATCCTATTTGAAGATTTCACACATATTAAGAAAGTGAGAATCTTTGTAGATAGTGGGTATTATTTTATTAGAATAGTGGTATGAATTAATGATTGTATTGGTATTATGAGAGAGAAAATATAAATTAAGTAAAGATAAAGTAAAACAAAACAAGAAAAAATTATTGACATTAATATGAGAGAGAACCGGATCAACACAATTAGGAAAACAGAATTTCTGTTTTAGTTACATGGGGGACTTTTTATTTTTGGAAAGTTTTGGAGGGTAATCCAAATTAAGGAGGGAATTGGCTGAAATCTGAAAAAATAAACTCAAACATCACATTGGGCAATTACAATAAACATTGATTAATCATGTAATTGAAGCTAATCAAGCAATAGAAATCAAATGACTATACAAATTCTGCTGTGGATGTATATAAAAACAGCAACTGTGATCCTCAATCAGAAACTTCACCAAAAATCAGCAGCTTCACCAAAAATCAGTAGCTTCACCAAAAATCAGAACCTTGACAACACACAATCAGTAGCTCCCAAAAAATCAGAAGCCTATAACAAAACTAGTAGCAATTGAAATTACTGCATCATGGCCTCAGGAAGTGAAGACGAAATCGAGGGGGCATGGTACTTTGGATCAACACAATATGATCCTCAATCAAGCTCAGAATCAGAGCAAGAACCACCACAAATGATTGAGCAACGAGAAGAACAACAAAACAATCATCATAAGCCAAGGCTCAGCAATGAAATAAGTCATCTAATATTTCAAGAGTTGCTTTCATTGAAAACAACTGATTCGTTACCTCATGGAACATTCCAAATCATCGGTGACAAATATGGTTATCATCATAGGACCATTAGGAGGTTATGGCATAGGGCAATGCAATCAAAAGAAGCAAACAAACCATACATGGTAGAGTCAAAATTCAAGAATTGTGGAAGAAAGCGAGTAGTTGTGCCTCCAAACGTTCTTGAGTCAAGACCGATGGGGGAACGAACATGTATAAAGGATGTTGCACAATGTTTAGACTTGGCACCATCGACCGTTTGGAGGCTAATCAAAAGAGGTGAAATTAGGGCACATTCAAATCCTCTTCACCCTTGTTTAACCGATGCCAATAAAATTAGAAGGGTGGAGTGGATATTGAGTCTCATTCAAGAGGATATCATTCAAAGGCATCCAATTTACAAGGGGATGTTTGATTATTCACATTGATGAAAAATGGTTTTATCTAACAAAAAAAACTCAAAGAGTATACCTTGCACACAAAGAAAAGATCCCGTATAGGGCAGCAAAGTCATCCAAGTTCATACCCAAGGCCATGTTCCTAGGGGCAGTTGCTAGGCCTAGATGGAATCAACATGGTCAATGCACTTTTGATGGGAAAATAGGAATTTTCCCCTTTATTAACAGGGTGGCAGCCCAAAGGGATTCGAAGAATAGGCCAAGGGGGTCGATAGAAATCAAGCCAACAGAATCAGTCACTTAAGAAGTATATAGGAACATGCTCATACAAAATCTCATTCCGGCATTACTTAGAAAATGGCCAAGTGAAGGGCCTTCGGTCATATTCATTCAACAAGACAACACAAGAGTGCACATAACAAACGACGATCCAGTTTGGCAACAACACAACAAGCAAGGAGGGCTAGCATTCATACTAACACAACAACCACCCAATAGTCCAGATTGTAACATCTTGGACTTGGGATTCTTTAGAAGCATTCAATCATTGATGCACAAGAAGATGCCAAAGAATATGACTGAGTTGATTGGTGCCGTTGAAGATGCGTATGATGAACTTGATCCAAAGACATTAACAAATGTCTGGATTTCATTGCAACATCACTTGAACGAAATTTTGAAGGTCAAGGGAAGTAATGACTATGTACAACCTCATTTTGGTAAGAAAGTCGAAGAGGACAATGGCCGACTAAGAATTCAAGTTCGAATTCCAACACAACTAGTTAGGGAAGCGGTTGCGTTTGTGAATCCTAACATGAATCCTCAATCATCACAAACACAACAAGAGAATGAAGATGTGGCACAATCATCCAATGCAATGCTAGAAGCTTATGATCAAGCAATAGAAGAGACACAAGGCTAAATTTTTTTTACTTTGAACTCAACCCCTCAGTTTATGTTTTTGTGAAACCATCAAAATGTGTCTTTAACAATCCTAGGAGCAACATTTTGAAAAAACAGAGATGAAGTTAAAGGTTCATGTACATGTATTTTTATGGCTCATTTTGGTTGTGTTATCAGAAAAAAATGCCCTATGTTTCATCATAGAGGTTGTTCAACCTCTCAGTTTGTGAATTATCATCATTAAAAATGAATGTCATTAAACATGCATATAACACAATGAATTCAAACGTTTTACAAAAGCTACTCAACTACGATGTTAAATTCATTTTTTCAAAGTACAACAAATCATCATTGGGGTTTCATCATTCAAAACTTAATTACAATAACAGAAACAGAAACAAAAATTAACATGAACATCAGAACACGATTTCAATTCCTGAAATGCAACAACACACAATTCCAGAGGTCATAATTACAATTTTAGAACAGATGAAAGACGAACAACATAATTACAATAACAACAGATCAAAACCAAACAAACATCATCATCATCATAAAAAAAACCCAAATTTTTTCAACAACACACAATTCCAGAAGTCACCCAAATATTTTCAACAACCTAAATCCCAAATTGTCGTTCATCCTCATCTATGAAAAAAGAAATTAAACATAAACTTAAACAAATTCGTCTTACAATCATCGACGACGTTTTTTAGGGGTTTTTTTTGCCCTAGCAGAAAGAACTTCTTCAGGTGTGTCAGGAACAACTAGGTTTTCTTCTTCTTCAACAGGAGGAGTTGAAGGAGACGATTTTGTTGGAGATTCCTTCATGAATCTAATAACATTAAGAGGCGGATCTTTCCCGTTAAAGAAACACCAAGTAGGAGGAGAACTATTTTCACGCAACTTTGAACAAGCATCATCTTCTAGTACTTTTTGATAGGCCTCAAGTTCTTTCTTAGACCATCTTAAAATCTCATTCGAGTAAGAGTGTGACAGACCATGCATGGAACAAGAACACAATTCACCATATTCACAAAGCCCATTATATAAATGACTTGGAATTGTTGAAGAAGTTGAAGAGGATCTCTTCTCCATAAGTAAACGACAATGGTTGATGAAGAACAGGGGGCGTTTTTTAAGAACTTGGCCAAATATCACAAAACTAACCTCAAATTGTAGAGAAAAAGCAGATCTAAATTTTAATCCGATAAAATTGAACCGAAATAAGGGTACAAACGGGGGGCAAAGCTTCAAAGAATAAACGAAAATGGCGTCTGAGAAGAGAGAGAGAGTGCAAGAGTTAAATGAGAGAGAAACGCAAAATCAGAGAAATAATAATGGGGCGGTTTCAACGAGGGGGGATATACGGGGTAAATGGAAAAGTTAAAGGGATAAAGAGTGAATATGAGGTATAAAAACTTTCCAAAAGAGGAAAGTATTCTAAATGGGACAAACTTATGAAACTACTCGTTATAGTAATGTGGACAAACTTAAAAGAACGGAGGGAGTATCTTTTAACCAACTTAAATATCCAATACACTTAAATAATACTTATTTAATAAATAAAATTGATAAGATTTTATAAATAATTGAAAAAAATGAAATTAAATTTAATAGATCTCTAATACATTAAATGATGTGACTTACAAAGTATAACATCAATATGAATAACATTATAGTCATAGTTAGAAAGCAATTAAGTCAAATATATTAATTAGTGATGATGTCATCGTTGAGTTTTAGAGAGAAATTTTTTGTTGAGGTTGTGACACATAAGCACTGTTAATTAGTAATTATGTCAGCGTGTTTTGTTTTAGTAATAGTTATTATAGAAGATTTGAAAATTTATGCTAATTTTTCGTGTCTAAATGAAAGTTTATGCTAACTTTAGTAACTAATCTCTAATGTTAAAAAGAATTAGCTTTAATTTGTACTTATATCAATATTTTATATTTACTAATAAGATATCCCCTTGAAAAAACCTTTGAAAAATTAAAGATAAATATAATAATATTAGAACAATTTAGATTGTATGAACGCTAATCATCATACAGTTATATAAAAAAGTTGTTAAATGACAAATGTCATGTTTATAACACTCTTGCCAAATGGCAGCATTATAGGTGTTGTGCTTATGTGAAATTAATTTTACAATTAGAATTTAAAATCCACATAAAATTAAACAAACATAATCTGTACCCTTAAACTTATGAGGTGTCATTTTGTGAATTAAAATTTTCTCTCCAATATGAGATGATGATTTCATCCTTAAATGTAATGGAATTGGGTTTTCCGTTGGTATTGATTAATCCTAATAAATATTATCATAATTAATAATTAAAATTGGTGAATTTTCTCAACAATGTTTAAATGCATTGGAATTGGTTTATTTAGTCAAAATATGTAAATACACTATTAGAATTGGTTAATGTAATCAGCTTTTCAATAATCTACTTAATGTATCTAGAGGTAAAAGGAGAGATAAATTGGTGAATAAAGATTGAATGTCAGACAAACATGAAAACAAATATTTGCATTTGTAAAGCAAACAACTTTAGTTTTATATTTGTATTATTTTTTTATTTAAATAGACACAATTACTTTAAATGTTTTTCTATTCATAAATTCTTTAAGTGTCAATTACAACCTTATAATGATCAATAAAATAATTAACCTAATTACATGGATCCGTCTCAACATTCAAATAGTCTCATACAACTATTTTTAATTTGATATTTGTATCATCATTTAAATTATTTTTTGTATATCCATGTTATCGTTATTTAAAATATTTTATTCAATTTAATATTGTAATATATGCTCAAAATAATTTATTAATATTAGAATTTATTTTTAACATAGTTTGTTATGCCTACTTAGTAAATATTAAAATAGTATCAATAAAATCATACATAACTTATAAAATAGTATTTTTAAAATTAAATATTAATTAAATATTAGCTATTATATGTAATTATTAATTCATTGAAAATCAATAGCCAATAATTTACAATTCCTTTTTAGTTTTTTTTAAATAATAAAAAACAATAAAATGAAAAAATCGTGCATCGCACGGGGATAATCTAGTTATTACTATATTAAAGATCATTTGTGACAATTAAGTCCTTATAACAAGTTGTTTTAGTAAAGTTTTCAAATCATATCATACAACTATATAAAAGAGTTGTTAAATGACAATTGTTATGTTTATAGCATTCTTGCCAAATAACAGTATTATAGGTGTTGTGCTTATGTGACATTAATTTTACAATTAGAATTAAAAATCTACATAAAATTAAACAAAGATAATTATTACCATTAAGGGCATGCTTGTATTGGGTGTAAATATTTAAGGGAGTAAAAAAAGTCAAAGTAATAAAATGAAGTTGATAAATGATAAATGATAAATTAGTAAAATTTAATTGTTGTAGAAGTAGAAGAATGATTGCAAAGTAATGAAAAATGAAGGGAGCTCTCAATTTTGTGGGGTAAATATTTATCCTAGGGGAGGGTGGGGAAATGTATTACCTTCATAACAGGGGAAATCATCTTCTTTTTCCTTTATTATTTTTATTTCATATTATTATTTCATGCTCATTTTACCTTCTTCATAACTATCTCAACTACTTAGAATGCATCTCTATTTGCTTTTATTTCATTAGTTTGACTTTATTTACCCCCTTAAATATTTACACCCAATACAAGCATGCCCTAAAGATCATTTGTGACAATTAAGTCCTTATAACAAGTTGTTTTAGTAAAGCTTTCAAAAGTGGTATAATTATAATATTATGTCTTTATTACTCCTTTTTAGGTATATTTTTACAAATTTATTGTATGTTAATTAGTTATGAATTACTCATGAATTTTTATTGAAAACTTTAAATCTTATATATATATATATATACTAAAACAAAACACAGCTGACATAAGCAACTCAAAAAATTAATGAGTTGTCATCTTCTCATGAGATTGATGATGTCATTGACTAAGATGAATATAGAAATATTAAATGTTATTAATTTGACAACCATTAAAAACTTTAGTTGGGACTATAACATATACTATTAAAATTTGAAAAACAATGTAATAAATATAGTAGTATGTAATAATGATGCACAAATAATTATCTTTGATTTTTGATTTACAAATCATCATTAATTTATACTCCCTCCAACACAATTCAATTGTCCCATTTCCTTATTTGGGCAATTCACTTCAATTGTCCAATTTCCTTTTTTGTCTATCTTTTTTTACCTAAATACCCCCACTTTTCCAATTTTCAATACCCGACTACCACCTTTACAATTAATTTAATCAATTAAAATACCCAACTACCACCTTTTTGGTGGACCCCATCCTACTCTTAATATCCGTGCCCAACCCAAATGGGACAATTGAATTGTGTTGGAGGGAGTATTTTTTTAGAAAAACACTCATTTATTTACAAATTAATTATATTATTTTTAATTATACTTTTAAAAAAATTTCACTAAAATGCTAATTATATTATAGATATAATTTACAATGACCCACTGCTTTATCATTATTAGAATGATAACTATAAAAAAGTTTGAATTTCAATTTTCATGAATTTAATAAAATGTGTATTAAGAAATAATTAAAATTAATGTAATATTAAGCTGGACCTAAACAATTTATTTGCTTTTTACATTAAAATGAAAAAAACCGTGCATCGCACGGGGATTATCTAGTAAATTACTAAAGCTAATGCTCTTTTTACATATAAATATTTAAATATATGTGCATTGCACATATTTTTATACTAATAAGTAAATATCTATAGATAAAGAGTGTTGAATGTAGACGAATATGATTACATATATGTCCTCCATATAATAAGTTGTAATCCAATGTGGAGGAGGCATAACTTTATAAATATTTCTTCATGCAATCCAATGAGGCAATAACAATGTCTTAAATTGAAAGTTTGAGGAGGAAACATTGAACTTTTGCTAGTATTGCATTCACTACCAATTTGTGTTTGGCAGTCTCGTTGTGAAACACTTTCTATAAATAGGCTGAATAGTCTAACTAACATAATTATTAGAACATAAATCATTATTATAAATTCGTCTTATCGATAATCAATTTTTTATAACAATAGTTCTTTCAATATAAGGCCTTGCCTGGATTCTGTATACTAAGAGTATGCTTGTATTGGACGTAAATATTTAAGGGGGGAAATAAAGTCAAACTAATGAAATGAAAGCAAATAGAGATGCATTTAAAGTAGTTGAGATACTTGTGAAGAAGATAAAATGAGCATGAAATAAAAATAATGAAGGAAAAATAAGATGATTTCCCCTATTATGGAGGTAATACATTCCGCCACCCTCCCCTAATAGAAATATTTACCCCACAAAATTGAGAGTTCCCTTCATTTTTCATTACTTTGCAACCATTTTTCTACCTCTACAACAATTAAATTTCACTAATTTATCATTTATACAACTTTATTTTCTTACTTTGACTTTTTTTACTCTCTTACATATTTACACCCAATACAAGCATGTCCTAAAGGGTAAATAATATCCTTTAACATTTTCTGTTATTATTAATAACCTGGATTTGATGTAAAATTATGCAGCAGTAAACATTTATCCTCATATTGAAGGTACTATGGTACACTACCCTCCCCATAGGTGAGTTTTCCAAGAAGAATCCAACTTCTTTATCTCTCACATTATCTCTTTCATTATTTTTTTAATCCTCATATCAACTACTCCTTCCGTTCTTTTTTATTTGTTCACTTTACCTTTTGCACGTATTTTTTAGCAAATTTTAAGTTTTAATATTGCTAAGTACGCATCATAAAAAATTATAAAAATTACATATTAAAAAACTTTACATCAAGACAAATCTAATAAGATCGCACATGAATATATTTTATCATCAATATATACTTGAAAAATCTAATTTAAATTTCTTTCTCTAAAAGTGGACAAACTTAAAGTGGACAAACAAAAAGAAACGGAGGGAGTACTTTTTATGCTGTTAATTTTTTTTACTGGTAAATTTACCAAATCTAGAATAATATTGTCTCACTGTATATTACCCCTAGCAATTTTCTCTGAAACTTATTATGTCAACAAAAATTACACCTCAAAAAATATAAGTAATCCAGGCGAGCCATAAATCTGCACATTTAATCAATATAAGAAAATATGCATTTTTATGTAACAAATATTATATGGTAAAACAAACTTTATTTGATTCTATTGAATGCATATGTCTAATTTGACATAACAATTAAAATTTCGTTTGATTTAAGCTTCATTAAGTATTTAACTAAATTTGGGAACTATGACTTGATCTATTAATAGAAAACTTGTCATTTCACCCTTGTGTCAAGCAAAGTTTTATTTCTCATCATCTACAATAATTATTCTCATTCACTAGCCCTCATAATCAAATAAAAATAAAAATAAAAATAAAATAAAAATGAGGCAAATTGAACAAACACACCGGACAAAGGAGTAATATTGAATACTCCCTCTATCTCATTAAAATAGTCTCATTTTTTATTTTAGTTTGTCCCATTAAATTTATCTTATTTGTATTTTGACTATAATCCACACTCTTTCTGATATATTGAGGCTCGGAAATTGAAAGTGTTAGAAATTATCTTTAAAAGGGTTAAAATTTTGTTTCCCTTTTTGTTGAGTTTATTAAATACTTCTTTCATTAGATTCTTTAAGTTAATATTTGCAATCTTGAGTATTTGTCCATATTAGTGAATAGTGATTTCATTAAAGATAATTTGCGTCTCAACTCCAAGCTAATCTCCACCCATAAATTTGTATCATTAGTGTGGCCAAAAATCTACAATTGTGTAGTCTCATATAATTGGTTTAAAAGTTACTGTCACCCTCTTTTATGTTTGTTCCCCTTATTGTAATGGGTAGTTTTAAATATTTGTCCGCTTTAAAATATTTTTCATTTTGGAAATCTTTTTTCCCAAATATACCCTCATAATTCCTCTCATTTTTCTCAAATATACTCTCTTTATATTAATGACAATGATAATTTCTTTTTTTTCTTTATTTAATCTTTGATTTAAATAACTTTTCCCTCTCATAGTATCAATACAATCATTACTTCATACTACTATTTAATTATAATAGTACCTACTTAATCCTTAATATATCAAATTATTCTTAATTAGAAATTATAAAAATTTGATATTAATATCCTTGTATTGAGACGAATCAAACAAGAGCCCATATGACTATGTTTTAACTTATAGATTAAGAATAAAATACAAATTAAGAGTGATGAGTGAATAGTGCCAAAAAAAATATGGGACATTAAGAATAAAAAATTATGAAATGGTCAAAAAATTTGCACGAATAAGGAAAAAGTTTTTTTTAATAATACGCCCACCGTGGGGCTCGAACCCACGACCACAAGGTTAAGAGCCTTGCGCTCTACCAACTGAGCTAGACGGGCACTTGTTATTTTAATATCCAATCTTAATTACTCCTATAATAAATATTCTATATTTCCTTGTCTTCCATTTTTGCTGCTTGCTAGTATTTGTATTATTTGATACTCTTATTACGTATTAATGATACTTTAAGAATAATAAAGGAAAAATTTATTTTTACAACAAACAAATATAATTTTTTTTTCATATCAATGAAATATAGCCAATATATAATTATAAAATGGTTTTAATTAAATAAGTATAGGAAAATGCTTTTAAAATAAAAATCTTATTCGTGGAAATATAGATTATTCTTCCCCAACACGTTTATCGTTGAGATATTTAGAATGTGAGTTCACTAAAAATTAGATATTTTAGTTGAAATATTCAATATTGGTCTTTTAGTTAATCAAGCTTTAACGGTTTGGGTTTGAAAGACGGTCAACACCTGAATAATTACATATAAAACAACATTGAAAACGTAAATTCTTGTGAGAGACGGTCTTTTTGTTAATTGGTCAGCCCATTATCATCTTTTAGTCTTTTAGTCTAATTAAGCTTTACCAGTTCACATCTTGAAAAACATAAAAATGATATTTCTTCAACAACGAATCAACAACAAAAAATTTTGGGAGGCTATAACTTGACCACATTTGTTTGTCGATAATTGATAAGTGTTTGAGATAAAATTTTGGTGGGAAAACATAGGTGTTTGTGATGGAAATTTCATTTTCTTTTTGCTATATAACAACAATGCCAAAGCTTTAATGTAAGAGATTAAGGTTGACTATAAATCATTGAATAAAGTGTTCAGCGATGCTCCACATAGATGCTTTTTCTCCGTTTATTTATTTGGTTATTTGTGATACGAAACGTTTTTTATATTATACCAACTATTTTTAAATGTCTAATATTCCCTCCGTCTCATATAATTTGTAGCATTTTTGATTTTCGTCTATCTCACTTATTTTGCATCATATCTATTTTTGGATAATGACTCACCACTTTCTTTTTAATTTCATTCATACATTTTAACTTTTTAAAGTTTATCTATATAATTCATACTCTCTTATTATTTATTACCATTTTTACAAATTTACTCGCTTTTTGTTTGATGGAAGTCAAAGAGGACAAATAAGTTACATTTTATCAATCAAGAGTGAAAAAGATTTAATTTGGTGAGATTAGAGGTTAGTCATTGGCCTACCCTTCCAACTTCCCTATCAAACTAATCACAATTGTTTCAAGGGTATCACCCTATGATATCACCCTATTATATGATGGGATAAAGATCTAATATACCTTAAATCTTAGTACATCTTCATTATCATCATACATTCATATCTCATATATTTCATTCATAAAAACTCCGTTATCAAAGAAGACTCCGATCAGTAGGACAAATCTTAATACACCCTCAAGCTACCAAAATTTTGGCACATATTGCCTAACTTTGGTTTTGTATTGCTCTCTATGTATACGGTTGTAGAAGGTCCATATAGGATATAAATTGCAAAAGAAAAAGGGCTCCAATATGCTATTTCGCCCAGGTCTCAAAATATCTAAGACCGGCCCTGGATGCAGCACAGTTCAATATTGTCTACTAACAGCATCTAACAAGTCATATCTTTAAATATGTCAACAATTGTACTGATTAAGCTGGTTAAAATATTAGTGTGTGATAGCATTATCCTAGGCTCAAGCCTAATTTACTTCAACATTTTTTAAAAACAAGTTGTATCATTTGATTTTATTTTAGATCCGCCGTATGCCCTATGTATAACATTCTCGTTAAGGTGAGCATGATTAGTTGATACGTACCTAACAAATTACAATACAATTTCCACTATCTTATACTCAAAATCCAATCATTTATTACTTTCTAATAATTCAAAAATCATGTACTGAAATTGTGCAGGTTTTTTAGTTGAGATTTTGTGTTGTTCAAGTTATCTGGTACTTGATCTCAAAGCATGAGTGGAAAACATGTTAGCACCTAATTATTGTATTGATTGACTTGGTAATTAATTTTTTTTTTTATTTTTTTTATCAAATTAAAAAGAACATTTCAAACATTCTCAATCAATGTTAATGTGTCACAACCTTAAAGAAGAAGTCTTATGCATTACACATTTACATGCTTGCATAAATAAAAGGTCAACTTTATTCATAGATGCTTGCATGATCTTGCACTCCATCAATAGATATTTTTGCAAGTGTAGCTTATACATGGTTAATTACAATTAAGTATTTTGATGAGCACAAATTCTCCGATGAGACTGCCACATTCGTTCGATTTTCGGCCTAAGCCTTAAAATACTTTTTAAGACTTAAAAGGCCTATTTCATGGCTTAAAACCCCTACCCAAAGCCTTTGCCTTTCTTCTCCAAAGCTTAAGTTAATTTTTTATTTACTACTCCAACCGTTAAAATGATTACTGATCTAAGGCTTAAAATTCATTTTCCAAGGGTCAATTCCCTACTCTATGCCTTAATTATCTTCCTTCACCAAGGACTCAAATTCATTTTCCAAGGGTTAATTCCCTCCTCTAAGCCTTAAGTTAACTTTTAAATATTATTTTTTATTATGAATCTGGTAAGGCTAGTCACGCCTATGAGACTGTGTTAGAGGAAACATGATATTTGACAAATTTATGATTCTTTTATACGAAATATTCCTCCGTTACATTATACTTTCAAATTGCAATTGGTATTGATCACACGATAAGTCACTATTAATTGCAAGTATTTCAGACAGAGATAGATCAACGCTAACGGTCTATTTTGTAGGTTTGCACATGAACGTACTATTTACAAGCATACATAGATATTTGGATAAGTATTGTAAGATCCAACATCACATTTCTTGCACATCAAAGTAACAAAAGATCAAATTTGACTAATTAATTTGACTCCTTACCTTTTGTTATAGCTTCGTCTCCTCTCTTTGAAAAGAAAACTTTACCAAAAAGGTACCCTTCAAATTATAATCTAAAACAATATTCTTATTATTATATAAACTCATTACCAAAAGCGGTTGTAATTCAATGGATAGAGCTCTATACGTTGAGTAGAAGGTTTGGGGTTCAACTTTTATAAGGCACAGATATCAGTTAAGGGATTTTTTGACTCTGCGAATCCTCTTTACTTCCTCCATGAGGAAACTTCATCTTTCACGAAAAAAATCTCTCCATCCAGACTCTGCCTTGTGTAAGATACTAAAGTATCCTTTTCTTTATCATATAAACTCATTATATAATAATTAACTTTAAGTGGGTTAATTATTAAATTAAGTTAAGATTAAGGAACATTGACATGGTCCCTTGTAATATGGGCATGTCATATATAATATTGATTACAATTTGATGAGAAAAATTCTCTGACAGAGTTGCTTCCTATTGACTTGAAAACCAAGAGAAGTAGATAATTACTTGCCTGCAATGCAAAGTTAGCTTTCTAAAAGGAAATTACTCTTCTTTCTCATTAATCCCTTTCAATACAAACACTGTTCTTCATCATTTTGCACATAATATTTCCAGATTATTGTAGAATTTTTAAATTTTTTTTGGAGGGATTACTCTTCCTTGATTCTGTTCTTCATTTCAGGTGATTTTTATAGTTTTTCATTTTTTTATAATTTAATTTGTTTATTCGAAGTTTTGCAGTAATGAACTCAACTAAAAGCTTAGGCTGATGGTTGTGTTCCCATGATATATACTCAATATTTTACTTTAAATGAGGGGTGGTTGAGACTTGAGATTTGAAGTTTAACCCTTAGGCCGTGACCTTTTGTCATGCTGGCTTCTGATACATGTCAAAAAATCAAAGCTTAAATCGATGGTTGAGACCCAAAATATATTAAAACATGTTTCAATGTTATTTATCTTTGGTCTGTGTGTATGTGTAATGTGTAGTATCTTCTTGTGCTCTGTTACTACCTTAACATTTCTTGTTTGCTAATGATAAATATTTGGATATAATTAGAACAAAAAAATACTTCCTCCAACTCAATTCAATTGTCCCATTTGAGTTGGGCGCGAATATTAAAAGTGGGATAAGGTCCACCAAAAAGATGATAATGAGATATTTAAGATGATAATGAGATATTTTAATTGATTAAATTAATTGTAAAGGTGGTACTTGAATATTGGGAATTGGAAAAGTGAGAGTATTAAGGTAAAAAAAAAAAAATAGACAAAAAAGAAAATAAGACAATTGAAGTGAATTGCCCAAATAAGGAAATAAGACAATTAAATTGAGTTGGGGGAGTATATTAAATATAAGGTTGGCAGATGATGATTTACATTTTATACCAGGGTCAATAGTAAGTTAAAGTTGCGTATATTTAACCTTTAACAACCGGCTAGATTGTAATCGTGATGTAATTTTGTAAAATAATTTTTCTATTAAAGGTCAATCAGAAACAACGTTTTTGTTTCTACGCTACAAAGATAAGGTTATATATTTTCGACCTAAAACCCAAACCGTTCATAGCAGTGGGGTAATTGAATGTTTTCGTTGGGTAGTTAATCAGATATCAAGGCAGGTCCAAATAGTGTTATAAGGCAATAACAAAAACAGGCCCTCTCTTGAGAGACCGTCTATAGTATAGACGCTTCTCGAAAGCTCAGCCCATATCTCACTTTTAACTTACAAAACCACAAATCAGTTTTCTTTTTTAAATTTATAAATTGGGTCATGCCAAAACTTGAGACGTCTATTGTATAGACGGTCTCAAGTAAGAATTGGTGTAACAAAAAATCTTTGACCCCAAAGGCCTGGGTCAGGTCAAGGTCATCAGCCCAGTATCCCATACAAAATCAGGGTATAGAGGAGAGGTAGCAGACAGACCATACCCGTATCCCTTGCTTATTACTCATACATTCCATTGACTTTTCACCTTGAAAAATGCCTATCAATGCAAGAAAAATTACTTGTAAATGAAACTAAACTGATTTTTTTATCAGGGTTATTGTGCATCAAAATAGTCTACACAAAGTGCAGAGCTAGAAAATGGCATCCCTAACAGCAGGGGTGCTAATCAAGCTATTACAGAACATAGATTCCAAAGTAAAAGTTCGAGGGGAGTATCGATCAGTTCTCCTACAAGTGATCAGCATCGTACCAGCCTTAAGCGGAGGAGAATTATGGCCCGATCATGGTTTTTTCCTCAAGGTTTCCGACTCTTCACACTCGACATATGTGTCATTATCCAAGGACGACATTGAGCTCATTCTCAATAACAAGTTACAATTAGGCCAGTTTTTCTATGTTGATCGTTTAGAAGCAGGAAATCCGGTCCCTACTCTAGTTGGGGTTCGGCCTCTCCCTGGTAGGAACCCGTTTATAGGCAATCCTAAGGATTTGATGCAGATTTTAGACCCGTCTGAAGGCCCTGTAAGTGTCGATTCACACAACGTTAGTAATGGGTCTAATTCTAGAGCAATCAAGGTTTCGGAGACAAAGGTGAAAAGTTCGAGAGTGCATAAGTTTGTGATCAAAGAAGAGAAGTCGATGGTTTCATCGAGGTACATGGAAGGTGTGCTATCGACTCATCATAGAGTTAGTAGCACGGATTCTATCAGTGTGAAGAGTAGTGATACCGACAGCATTGGCAATAATAAGGTTGTGAGCTCAAAGTCTAAGCTACATGAGCCTAAAGGTCAGGTATGATCGATCTAAACTTCCGATTTGTATTTAGTTCAGCTCGTTTTTATTTAGTTCAATTTAGTTTAGTCGCTAAAACAAATGCTTTGTTTTTTGTTTGTCATTAACAAGGGTAAGGTTGCGTAAATCCGATACCTCAAAACCCCACTTACGTGGGAGCCACATAATGGCATTAAGACAATGAATGTTGTTGGTAGAGATGTTCATTTGATTTCGGTTAGGTGTTTTGGTTGGTTTGAAGTCGGGTTTTGTGTCCATATTGTATTTTACATAATTTTAAATTATTTTTGAAGTGGGGTCAAATCGGGTTTGGTTACAAGGTCGGGTAAATTTCGGGTCATCGGGTCTGTTTTGAACACCTTTAGTTGTTGGTGTGTCATGTTTGCATTAACAATACTGACTTATGGTTAAAGTGGCAGAGTCTCCCTGTTACTCCTTGCAATAGCCGTCCGGTGAGTCCTTCTCGACCTCGTCCAACAACACCTTCCCGGCTGCGCAATACAGTCCCCTCTCGCACGCGTCCTATGACTCCTACTCGGACCCGTCCAGATACTTTGCCGGCAAAGGTTGAGTCTACTAAGGAGGCCTTACAAACTCTTAAGATCACTACTAGAAAAAGCATCACCAAACAAGAAAATATTAACTTGAATTGCTCCACTAATAGTAAAGATAAGACACAAACCCAATCTTCAGAGCCAGCATCCCCTTGGAATTCACTTCCTACTAGTCTTTTGAAGCCTGGAAAGGTACTCTTTATCACTCCCTCGTTCCTTAAAAAAGTTCCCGTTTGCCATTTTAGGTGTTTCATTTGTTGTTCCTAGTTTCCTACAAAGAATCTTGCTATTTATATTATAAATTTTCTAAAAAATAACCTTATTCATCCCCATTTTAATATTTTGATATTTTTTATAGCCCCACATGTTTCCCACCAACTTTATAAAAATATTTTTTATTAATTTATAACCCCCATATTTTTTCCACTAACTATTTTTTATATATATTTTTTAATATTTATAATACCACTTTTCCTTCTTTAAATCTATTATTCAATAATAGAAGTAGAATATATTTACGGTCTAAAATATTCTATTTTTCTTAATTCTCGTGAACATTTCTTGTGAGAACATCGAAATGGAGAGAGTAATAGATATTTTCTCATTCCCCATATATAATTGCTCTTCTTGCATATAGATATGATTTAATCATTTTTGTGTTATGGTTGTTTGTTGAATTAAGGTAATGCTTAAGAGAAGGGACTTGGCATCCTTAGTAGCAGTCGAAGCTCAAAAAGAAGCAACCGCAGCAGCAATTCTTGTCAAGTGTATAGAGTAGGTTGATCATATTGTCCCATACCCCGTAGTCTGAATACAATTCTTGAATAAGACGATCTCACAACATCATGATCGTTAGAATTTCATTTTGGATAATTTAAAAGATCAATTGTAGCAAATTCAATGTGACATGAGGAGTAAATATTACGAGTTATTAATGGATTTTAACCTATAACTCCGGTATTGCGAGCAAGTGGTAACACAAGTGATGGAGTATATAGTATATCCAAGCGACTTTTGCCACATTGACTTCTAATACTGTTAGGCTGTGACAATTCGTCACATAATTACCTTGAGAGCCCACTCATGTGGACACACCCACAAGGCATCCATGTGCTCGAGCCCACAAACCAACAAGTTATGAGCGTTGCCTTGCATACACACTTGATGATGTTCACTCTTTCACAAAACCATATGGTACTAGAAGGATTACCCACCAAACGTTATACACAAGTCTACAACCCACTAATTTAGTGATGTGGGATCTTCCTCACATGTGAAGTATAACAAATACCATGTGAAAGACACAATAAAAGCTTAAATTGATGATTGAATTTACACGATATGCTATATACTCTATCAGCAAAAACGCATCGATCACAAGAGACTTGATATCATGCATGTCAATCTAGCCCTGATTTCGTTCCTTCGACTAATCAACTCTTATTCTTCCTTTTTTTCAGTATGTTTGCTGATATATGTTCCTCTGCATCACCCACAAGTCCACACATCGCTCTATCAAAGTTCTTCGCGCTATACCAAGTCATCGATCAGCCAAGCTCATCGAAGGAAAAACTTCAGCTATTACAAACCAACGACAAGCCAAGTACAGGACCGCCTCCACTCAATGGGAAAAACACGACAAGATCACCTTCAAAACCGCCACAACCTACAGAACAACTACTAAGCTTGGTCGATAGGTTTGAATGGTCGAAAGGGCATGGAACAAACGACATAAAAGATGTTCGAGAAATGTTACTACACGAAACACGATCTTGGTTCCTAAAGTTCTTGGATGCTGCACTCGATACTGGTTTTCGAGTTGAGAAAAAGATCAGTAAAGATCATATCGGAAGGAAATCGTTGGAGCCTAATAACCACATTGCGGTCACACTGTCACAACTTAAGCAGGCTAATGAATGGCTAGATAAACTTAAAGGAAGTGTACATAATATTAGTGCACAAAGTGAAGATTATGGGGTTTTAGACCGAGTTGATAAGCTTAAGAAGAAAGTTTACGCGTGCTTGCTTGTTCATATAGACTCCGCTGCATTTGCTCTCGAGAGCAGATCAGATCGTAAATCGTAAATGAGTGAAATAGATGATGAAGATTTGTAACTTAAGATTAGTTTTGGTTATATTAATTTATTTATGAAATTAATCCCCATGATTTAAGGGAGTGTAAAATGGATGATTTGGGATGTTGTAAATTTAAATTATTGATTGATTTTGGAGTTAAATAGAGGTAGATTTTGAACAAAACTAATAATATTGATCATGAAAATTTTCACTCATGAACATTGTAATGTATGCTGATTTTTCTCTTTGTTCACAAGGAAATATTTGAAGTTTGATGAAATGTATTATATTCAAGGGATGAATTCTTGAATAAAGGTTTAAAAAATAAATAATTGTAGAGGAAATTTTTATCCTCCTTCAATTGAAAAAAATTCGACTTCGAGTCCGATAATATAATCCGACTACAAATTGCGTTGGATCAGAAGTGGATCTCAGAGAAAATCAAATAATCCGACTTGAAATCGACTCCGATCCTATTCTAACTTTCACTTTTTCCCAATATTTAAGTGTATAGTTTATTTTTATACAATTTTTTAAGATTAATATAGACATATTAATGTGCTTATGTTATGCAAATTTATTTTAATATAGGTCGATTTCAATTTGGTTTAAAACTAAATTTTACGTTCACGTTAATTTTTACATGATTTTAAATTTATTTTAATTTCGGGTCAAAACAAGTTCAATTAAAAAGTTGCATCAATGCCATCATCAGATTTGTTTTGAGCAAATATTCCCTTGATAAAAAAAACAAAGATAAACATTAAAAAATCATGTATGGCAACGTAAGCTCCAGGCTCCAGCACTCATCTAACTGATACAGACAACCTAATCTCGTTTTAAAGAGTTCACTCAATTTTACATTCCTCCAATTTATCATCAGCTTCAACTTAAATTTTCAGGTATGTATGTGCTCAATCTTGAATCCCTAATTGGTTAAATTACTAAATTGATCAATCTTCTTATACATTTTAGCCCTCCAAATTTTCAATTACGAAGTTTTATGCATGTAAGATGTTTTTTAATGCTTTATTTCTGGTAATTGTTCTCGTTTGGGATAATCTTAGACTTATAGGGGGTGTTTGTTTGGAGAGATTTGGGGATTGGGAGTGTGAATGAGATGTTACGGTGATTCTTTTTTGTTTGGTGTTTATAAGCATATGGAACGAAAATTTTGGTAGATTTAGGGAAGATTTTACAAGCAAGCATAGAGAATTAGGGATTGAACGAACAACTAGGAAGAGTTAAGGCAGAATGGAGGGTATGCTCTACAGACTACAGAGCATGACTAGAGCTTGGACTCCAAGTCATTGCTCGGGTGCACCCTTTTGCTAGAATAAGCATGTTTTGTTGAGTGTCATGCTGAGTGGCGGATTCAGAGTTAAAACTTAGGAGATAAAAAAATTCAATAAAAATTCAAAAAATTATATATATATATATATATATATATATATATATATATATATATATTCTAGTGAGAACAAGCTCATATGAGAACCGTGAGAAGTGAGAACCAATCTTCCCGATAAAAACGTGTTACATTTTTACATAAAATGTGTTACTTTTGAACTAAAAAATGTTACTTTTGTTTAAAAAAAGCCGTACTTTTTAGCAAAAAAGTGTTATTATTAGAAAAAAAATATTTCAAAAAATCAAACATATTACAAAGTAATACGTTTTTCAGAAAAGTAACACCTTTTTATTAGTATTTTTCTTAAACCAACACTTTTTTGCCTAATAGTATCATAAAAAACAGTAACATCTTTTTTGCCTAAAAGTAACACCTTTTTAGTAAAAAGATAACAATTTTTTGTACGGTAGTTTGGTTCTCACGTTTATGAGAATAGTTCTCACTGGAACTTCATCATATATATATATATATATATATATATATATATATATATAATGTTTTCACTTGGATGTTTTGTCAAACCGCAAAAAAAGGATAGTTAAGAAAAATTAATTAGGTTTTGAATAGGTATTGGAAATTGTAACTGTATTTAATCGAACTTTATTGTACAGTGGAACACATATTAAGTCTAATCAAAATGCTTTATTAGTAAAGACAATTGAATAGCACAATTGGTTTAGGCTTTGTTTTACAACCCACCAGTTGCTGGTTCAAATCCTATGGTAGCCAATTATGTAAGTTTTTTTATTTCAATGCCCTGGGCACCTGGATCCGCCCATGTTCATACTTTGTTCTGTAGTAGTTGGGGAATAGAGCACCAAATACACAAAGTAACGAACATTTTTTATGATAAACAGTTATTAGAACTTGATGAAATTATAATTTGTAAAGAATGATAAGTAGAGAAATAAATCAAAAACTTGATACTCATCTGTAGGCAACTTCAATGTATTTCCTTACACAATATTTCCCCCACTTGGTGTTTGAGATTTTTTGAAAATAAGCTTAAGAGATAAAGAAAAAGAGACCTACTCAATATAGCACTAGAATGAGCTAAATGATTGAAATTTATGATGTAGAAAACGTAATAACACGTTCATATGATTAGCTATAGAATAAGAAAGAAAGGAAGTTTAGAATCAAAACTGAGATTATGATCTTGGGCAAGGTTTGCAATGCCCTATGAGGGTATTTATAGAGTCTTAAAACTGGCAAAAACCTTCATCCCACTTCCTTAATCGGTCACTAGAGCGTTGTGCACAAGTAGGTAACTTTCAACTCACGAACAAATGAGGCAGAATGTGGCCTCTGACCTAGCACGAGTGTGCGCTCCGCACCAAGGAGTATGTGCTCTTTGCTTTTGTCCCATGTTCTGTCGCGTTCTGACCTTTTCCACTTTCTTTGGCTTCAAAGTGCTTAGGAAATTTACTTAGTACATAATTTATTTAGCTTACTTACTCCATCTCATCAAGTGACCATGGATTCACTTAAATCTCCATGCAAACATGTTGGTTCAAACATTGAGAAACCGATCCTTAAAATCTGTAAATATGCTGATATGATATGTCTGTATGGAATTCTGAAGAGTGTATATTGTAGAGTTCCAAGTATAAGTATCCAGTGAAAGCATGTGGTTGTAGTCTATCCACTTTTGTGATAGTGTTTGTATAAACTTATATTGTTCACAGGAGAGATGGAAAATGAACCAGTTAATGTGAATGACTTTAAAGAATTGGCTCGTCGGGCCCTTCCGAAGATGTACTATGATTTTTACTCTGCAGGAGCGGAAGATGAGCACACATTAAAGGAAAATATCAAAGCATTCTCTAGAATTAGGTACTATTAATGCTAATATTTCAAGCATGGTTAATTATATGATATTCAATTTACCATCTGATATATATGCAGCATCCGTCCTTGGATTCTTGTAGATGTAAGTCATGTTGATCTTTCAACAACTATCTTGGGCCATCACATCTCCGCACCAATTATGGTTGCTCCAACCTCCTATCATAAACTGGCACACCCCGAAGGTAGCACCTTCTTGTTAATTTAGTTAAAAAAACATAACTATTTATATGATTTACCCGTCTTGTATGAGATCGTCTCACAGTGGGACGACCTTAAAACAAGTCCATAAGCTAAAACTTTCCATTATTGGGCTATTTAAACAAATATGAGGCACGTCTCACGGTGAGACTGTCTCATACAAGAAGTTGTGTCATATAATTACCCCTTGTGTCTACTGTAGGAGAAATAGCTACTGCTAAAGCTGCTGCTGCTTGCAATACGATTATGGTACTTTGAACTATGTACTGGGATTATAATAAATCCTTAATTTAAAGATATTAATTTATTTGATGCATTCGACTTACATTGATTCTAGGTGCTTTCCTTTAGTTCTAACTCAACCTTGGAAGAGGTTGCTGCATCGTGTAGTGCTGTACGGTTCTTTCAACTATATGTGAGTATAATTGTTTTTAGCATCTTTCATGCTTCTCGGTCAGATTTTTTGTAATGAGCCAATTGTTAGGAAGGTATATCCCACATCGACAAATTGAAGATGGCGTGCACACTTTATAAGTTATTGAAGTCCTTCCCATTACCATATGGTTTTGGGATGGTATATATCTCCTTGGCTTATGCAGTGTGCACCTCGTGTTTCCCATTAAGATGTTGACATTCACAATAAGTCCAACCTAATTTAACACCAATGTCTTATATGAAATTATTTCATCTGAAGGTATTTAAAAATAGACAAGTGTCAGCTTGGCTAGTACAGAGAGCCGAAAAAAGTGGATATAAGGCTATTGTGGTAACCGTTGACACTCCCAGACTTGGTCGAAGGGAGGTAGATATAAAGAACAAGTGAGATGTTGGATTTGTTTTGGTATAAATTTCTAGTTACTAATTTAATGAAAAAACATCACGATCATCTCATGTCTATCTATTGCAGAATGATTGCACCACAGGTGAAGAATTTGGAAGGCTTTATGTCAACTGAAGTTGTCACCGTGAGTATTGCAGTTCGTTCTTGTTCTTGAAATCTAAGGCCTTGATTTATGAATATGTTATTGTTAAGAGTTCAAGATTCAATTTAGGAAATTATACGAGATAAAATGCTATATAACACGGATTTCATTGATTTTTACATGCTGCAGGACGAGGGCTCAGGCCCGGAAGCTTTTGCGAAAAGTTATTATGATGCTTCTTTTTCTTGGAAGGTAATAAACTGCAATATAATGTTTTATCGAAGAATTAGAGAGAGATTGACTAACATATATACTTAATGGGCTACTCCTGTTAATACCAATTGGATTAACAATTGGTTTTAGGATAGAACCTCATCAGGTTTATCTGTAGTCGGCTCTCCTCTTGTATGGATCTTGTGTGCAAGCCCAAATTTATCGTTCTTGATGATGTAACTTCTGATTCATAAATATATCATTCATCCTAATTGCTGTTTCATTTTCCGCTCATTCTGATGTATTCGAACATTTTTTTTATCTTTTTCAGGATATCAATTGGCTGAAATCTATCACAAAACTGCCGATCTTGATTAAGGGTGTACTCACTCACGAAGATGGTAACATCAAACTCCATTTAGTGAAGTTGGATGCTCCTTCTCTTGTCTAAAAAATATTAGTCAAAAGTAGATTTGTGTTACTTTAGAAAATTAAAAAATATCAAACTTTCGAACCTTTACATAAAAGTTAAAGAACTTGTTTAGGCACTCATATATGACTTATTTGACAGCAACAAGAGCAGCAGAAGCTGGAGTTGGTGGAATCATAGTTTCGAATCATGGGGCTCGACAGCTTGATTATGCTCCAGCCACAATTTCTGTGCTTGAAGAGGTTATACTCAGAAGTTTTAATTTTATTATCCCCAGCTTATATGTCACTTTATTTTTTAGTGTTTTTTCTACTGCGGTTTACAAGCGCTAATTCTTTCATTTATAAGGTACATGGGCTAGATTTTTCCTTAAGCCAATAGCGCTTCTAATATTGAATGATCAATTCCATATCGAACGATGTTTAGATTTGTTTTCCTTCCCTTCCTGGCCTCCTCCCAGCTCCAGTACCAAAGCATGTTTTCCTAACTAAAGACAAAGGAGTGTAAAATTGTCGACACATCTACAACATGGAAAAAATCTTGATGTAGCAAGAAAACAATATGAAATGTGTCTTAAAATGAATGCACTATTCCCGCCTGTAACGATATTGGTAAACGAGTATGGCAGCATGGTTGTTAGGATGTGACAATTCTTCACAAAATCACCCCGTAGGCCCCCTCGTGTGGATACACCCATGGGTGCCCCATGGGCTTAGGCCTACAAACCCATGAGTAATGAGTGTTGACTTTCATACACACTTGATGAGGTTCACTCCCCAAAATCATAAGGTATTTGGAGGATTACCCGCCAAGCATTATATTCAAGTCCAGAACTCTATTTTAGTGATGTGGGATCTTCCTCACATGTGAAGTAATTCTAATAGTGGTTTCTGCTGATAAAATTCCATATGTTCTATTACTTCCTTATGTTACTGACTTTACTGTCTAAAACTTTGCGATTAAAGAAAAGACAAACGACTCATATATGTAACATTTCAGGTGGTGCATGCTGTTGGAAGAAGGATTCCTATTTTCCTTGACGGAGGGGTCAGAAGAGGAACAGACGTTTTCAAGGCTTTGGCACTTGGTGCACAAGCTGTTTTGGTAAGATCATCTTATTTAATTCCGTCTTATTCGTGTCATTAGCAGTAGCTCACATGCGAGAACAACCCATTACCTCAATGTCAATTTCTCCTAGGCGGGATTTGTGAAGTCGGATGTACTCAACCTTATAATATTTGTTCCCGATTGACCCTTGATTGCAATTAAGTACGAGTGTTGTCATCCTTCTTGATGGCCAAAGATCTTTGGTTTTTGATTGTAGTGAACTATTGTAAAATGACTCATCCTGAGCTTCTTATAATTTGTTTGAAGTTGCCAATGATATTTGCAATCCAAGATCAGTCGGAAACAATCTCTTTCTTATTTATCTGATCCCATTAAACTCTGCCAATGTGGAACCACTAAGTATTGGGGCAATGGAATATTGGAATGTTTGTTTAGGAAAAGTGTCGGCTTTGATTCATAATCAGTACCATCATTAACCTTGTGTGCTTTACGTTCAACCAACATTTTATCACCCGCTAAATCAGTGTTCTAATTCTGGAACTTAACAACCGCTGCCAGGCAAGTTCTATTTGGTTGTCGGTTTTAAATGGTGGGAATGGTTATAGAAGGTAGTGTAATTTTGGCGGGAAAATCTCTTGACAAGTTTAATTGTGATGTTTGTTCTACTTTAAGCATTTCATTCCTCTGACACTCCCTCTCAAGGGAGTACGGGTATGGATTGTGCGTTACCTTCCTTCACCTTGACCCTGTTTTCGAGCGGATACTGGGTTGATGATGATGATGAATTAGGAAGAGTGCTCAATAACTTGTTATTGATCTTCCAGATCGGAAGACCTGTAATATATGGTTTGGCGGCCAAAGGAGAAAATGGTGTAAAACAAGTAATTAGTATGTTGAAAGATGAATTGGAGCTCAGTCTTGCCCTAGCCGGCTGCACAAGCATAAAGGATATCACTAGGAACCATGTCAGAACTGAGCTTGAAAGACTTCGATCCCATCTCTAAGAGTATCGACGTGCTTGTTCATCAACGAAAATTGTCAAATCCCTTTTGATGTATAATTTCTGGAGATGTTGAGGAATATAAATGTTAAATCATCTTGGTTAGACATATATGTTACACTTCAGTATACAAGAAACCAGCAGGCTGCAGCCTGGTGTATCAAGTAGACATCATTTTAGTTTATGTATGTATAATATAATACAAGTATATCTAAACAGCATTATTGTGTTCAGGGATATGAAATTATGAATCCAGTGTATATGGATGGTTATGGGTCAAGATCTTATTGGACTCGCTCTTAATTTTAGGGTCTGAGTCTAATTTTGTAAGACTTAGTAAATCTAAGTTTGAGTCTAAAAAAATAAAGGAAAAATTACCCAGAATAATTCCAACTATCATCGATTTTCTTACAATAATCCCAACTATCAATTAACCATGAATAATCTCATGTATCATATCGGTTTTCCCATAGTGCTGTTGGATGACTTATGACCGGTTTCTAATAATTATTTTAATTTTTTTTTTTGTTTTCTTTTTTTAAAAATGTTTTAAAAAATCTCAAAGCCTTCTCCTTTCTTCAACAAAGCTTGGTCATGTATTCCAGAAGCCATTCCATCGCAGGGAGACCTCCAATCTTCAACCAAGTTGGTCCTTTCTTCATTTGAAGACGAAGAAATTAAAGAGTTATTGAATTCAATCTTCTGCCATTGTTATAGGTTCTCAAGAGTTATTGAATTCAAGAAACTAAAAAAAACACAAACTAAAGATTTGATCGCAATCAAAAACGATGATTGATTTTCAAGATCGCAAGAAGATTTCAAGCAATGAAACCTTCACAATCGATAATCAATCAAAATTTTCAGATTGTCCGAAAAAAAAGCTTGATCAAAGGAACTTCTTCTCAACAACCACTGCAATCTATACTCCAATCAATACTTGAATGCACTCGATCTTCAACAAATCCAGACATGCAAGAAATTTTCAACAATTATTTAAGAAAATTTCGCAAGCGGATAAAAAAATTCCAGAAAAAAAAAAACAATTGATTTGATCAATTATCAAAGAAAGAAAGAAGACAAAAAATCAATCTCTGATTGAGATCATAGCTCCGATACCATGTGGAGATTTGAGAAGTAAGAACTTCTAATGTTCTGTTATTGGAAGAGAAAGCAAAATTATACAATGAAAAGTAGTGTATATGTTAATACAGGACCTATATATATAATCCTATATATATATGTCTAATTGATAATGGTGAAATAGCTTCCAATAATGGTGAAATAGCTTGGTAAAATAGCTACTGTTTTGTAGGTGTAATGTTTTGATATTTTTTGTAGCTAATGTTTTGATATTTTGTTTTACTTTTCCTTATGTTTTGATCCACATAATGGTGAAATAGCTTCCAATAATGGTGAAGTAGCTAATGTTTTGATCCGGTGAAATAGCACAACACAATCCACATAATGGTGAAATATAGCTACTATTTTCCATCACCAACTATTTTGATATTTTGATAATGGTTCTTTTTTGAAATCAATGGAGTGCTTGGAAATCAATGGAGTGTTTGGGTATGTGTTTTAATGGAGGAGAGAAGTATTAGATGGAGAGATGATGATGCTAGGTTATAGTGTAAGGTAAGATTGGCTAGTAACCGGTTCAATAGGTAAGAAATAGATCAACAACACTCTAGGCAAACTGATGGAATAGATGGGATTATTCATGGTTAATTGATAGTTGGGATTATTGTAGGAAAATCGATGATAGTTGGAATTATTCTGGGTAATTTTTCCAAAAATAAATGAGTTTGAGTTTAGGTCTAATCTTTTTATACCCAAGTTCTTTTTCTGACCCCTTTAAGATTCCAACTTGTTAAATGTCCCAAACTTATTTTAGATCCTAACTCTCACGCATTTTAAATCAATTTGAAATTCGTTATAAATCTAAGTTTATATTTATTTGGCTCAACTACACCAACATAACCTATAAATGCATTTAAAATTAACGAAATCTCTAAAGTTAAGACTATTATTAAGACTATTTAGGATCTGTTTTGAACTCTAGACTCATCAAACATTCAAACCCCACAGGTTTGAGTGCGGGTTTAAAATTATTTTGAACCTAAGGGTTTGGGTATGGCTTCAACGAATATTAATGGGTCTGGATTTGAGTTTGCTGGATCCCACCTATCATATTCCTAATTTCAAGTCCACAAATTCCTACTTGAGAGAATCTTTATAAAAGATGCGTCTTAAATGGACCGACATGTTACTTCGTCTGCACTGGTTTGTACGCGAATGTGCGAATTATACCAAGTACTCGGTAAATTATAGACCACTTCAAATCTTCGTTTTCGAGAAGGATAATCAACTCCGCAAATATCGATCAAAACTTGAAACCTTGTATAGGTATGCAATTTAAGAAAGCACAACAATTGAAATGGGTAGTCTGTATTGGTATCCGATCTATTCCCATGTTCTGATTTTTCTATTTTTTTACCCATTTCTTGGGTAAAGTCTCCCAACTATATTTGAAAATAGGCAGTCGTCTGAGAGACCGTCTTTCTGAGAGACGTCGTTCAGGCCCAATCCATTAAAACTTATTGCCTATATTTACTCTATATTTTCCTTAATGGGTCAACCCAATTAGAGATAGTCTCTCAAATAGACCGTCTCTCAAAGAGACCGTCTCATTTGAAAATGAATTGGTTATCCATAAAGAGAGAACCATTATTACTTAGAAAAAAAAAACTTGGGAAATCCCACGTGGTAACCCTGAGGTTTTTGGGTTTTCCACGTGGTAACCAAAACTTTCAAAAAATCCACATGGTAACCCTAAGGTTTATCAAATTGTTCCACCATGACCTTTTTGCACATAAAACTTCAGCAAAACGTTAAGAAACATTAATTTCGAAGGTTTATTGTTGTTGTACGCCAATCTATGTGACTCACCAATCCAAATGTCATAAGTTTCAACCATTTCCCCCAAAAATATAAATTCAAACCCTGCCATCTTTGCATTTGGGGGAAAAAATATAATTTGGATGAAAAATGGTAGAATTGAGGTTTATATTAAGGGAAAAAGGCTCAAACTGATGGCATTTGAAATTGTGAGTCACATAAATATGCATACAACAACCATAAAGCTTCTAAATTAACGTTTACTAACGTTTTTATCTACAAAAAGGTCACGGTGGAACATTTATGTAACCCTCAGGCTTACCGCGTGGATTTTTTTAAAGTTTTGGTTACCACGTGGAAAACCCAAAACCTCAGGGTTACCACGTGGAATTTCCCAAAAAACTTTTAAAAAATGCACTATATAATTCCATTTGGTGTTAAAACCTTTTGAAGTTGGTATTACAACAAGTTAGATTTGGTATTATAACCTATTAAAATCGATATTTCAAATAAGTTATAATACCAACTTAATTGGTTATAACACCAACTCCAAATACCAACTTTAATAGGTTATAATACAAACTTTAATAGATTAAAACACCAACTTCAATGTGTTATAATACCAATTTCAAATAGGTTCAACCGCATGCATCAGTTTTTAAATTTTTTTTAATTATTGAGAATATGGACCGGGTTCTTTTGAGAGACATCTGTCTTACTGTCTCTCAAGTCTCAAGAGAGAGCCTGAAGTCCAAGTCAGATAATGTGAAGTTGAAAAATTGAAAAAACTAAGACTTTTAGCAAACTTAAGTAACACAATGAGATTTCTTCTAAACTTTATCCCAAAATAAGCGTCTTTGTCTCCAAAGCTAGGCTTGGTACAAAGACGTTGTTATAAACAGCGAGTTAAGAAAATAGGAAGAATGAAACTCAGGTATAAGTAAACTCGCTGTTATTAACAGCGTTTTAACCAAGACCCTAATTTCCTTATACTCGCTGTTACTAACAGCGTTTTAACTAAATCTTGTTTTCCATATACTCGCTGTTAGTAACAGTGAGTTGACTTGTTGACTTTTTCAATTCTTTAAACTAGCCGTTTTAAATAGAAATACTAGCCGTTGTAAAGTAAAACTAGTCGTTGTTATTATGTTCTATAAATAACTCTCATTTTCCTACTTCATTTCATTAAAACTCCATCATTCTTGTTCATACAAATCGGTTTTGAAGGTAATATGTATAATTATTATGTTAGTATTATTTTCAATTTATATGTAGCAGTAATGTTTTTGAATAACTAACTATGTTACATAAACCTGGACTGTGCATCACATGCTTGCGGATACATGCCATAAACCACGACCATGCAGCTATGCATTCCTTCTCTACCAAAGCAAAAGCAAGCGGAAAGATACCCTTGTTCCCATCTTGGGCAATCGCAGTCAATAATGTATGGCGATACTTACCATATAAGTGTGTTTCGTCAATGGCGATAAGGGGTTTGCAATGCTTGAATCCGTCAATACTAGGTTTAAAGGCCCAAAACACACGTTGAAAAGTTCTAATACTAGGGCGAACGTACACACCTGCATCATTATCTTCCTTATAGAACCACTCAACTACAGTACCAGGGTTAGACACTTGCATTGCTTTCAAAAAACGTGGAAGGAGAGGATATGAGTCTTCCCACGTCCCATAAATGGAAAGAAGGGCTTGTTGTTTAGCACACCATGCCCGCTTATAGGTCACTTCAACACCAAATTGGTCTTTCACCATTTGACGCACAACAGAGACCTTGATTGATGGGTCTTGAGCAACACAATTTCTAATAACATTGTTAATCACAGATGAAGTCAAATGAATGTGTCCAGCTGACACATTGTCAGTACTTAATACACAACCCCCATGTTTCCCTTTGTATGTCACAATTTCCCATTTAGATGAATGGGAGCTCTTTCTAGCCCTTAACCTCCAAGTACACCCCCTCTTACACTTCAAGGTAAGCACAGTTTGATTAGAAGTCTCAGTTCGATACTCAACATTCTTACGAATATGATACAATCTAATAGCGTCCAACAAAGAATCCTTATTATCAAACGTCATACCCTTTTGAAACTCTCCTTCATCGGTGTACGTTGTATCACATGCCCAAGATCTCCAAGAGCTATCCTCAACGTGTTCATCTAGAGGGGGAACTTGTGCATAAGGTGTAGGAGCAACGATTGTTGGAATGTTGCCTAAGGTCATGTCATTTGCTAGAGCCTCCTCATTAACATCCACATCGTCCTCAGAGGGAGCTTCAACAATTTCATTACTCTCACTTATAACATCCTCCCAAGGCTCATCATTTGAAGCTTGAAGTTGAACTTGGTTAGGTTCATTAGAAGGAGAAGAGGACGATGTCAAATTGGGATTTTGGGTTTCTTGGGTAGGGAAAGGCGTAGGAGAAGGACCAGAAGAAGTTACATTCACAACTACATTTGGTTCTACAACGTTAGCTTCTTCATTCCTTAGGGGTACCTCTTCTACGTATAACTCCAGAGAAGGAACAGAGGTTGACTTAGAAAACTCCCACATACAATCTAATGTCTCATCATCCTCAATCGGAAAAGCTAACCATTGTCCATTCATAGCGTATTTAAAACTTATATTAATAGTACTTCTTGTAGTGTCAATCCCAATCTTAGAACTTATAAAGAGTTTAAATTCAGACAAATCCATGTGTGAGTTGCATCCAAACATTTTACGCCTTCCCCCAACATACTTAACATTGCTACTACTTGATCGAATCGAACCATTCCAACAACATACTACATTCACACGAAATGAAGCCATTTCTACAACAATGAGAAAGCAACTATATTTTAACACAAAGCACATCCATTCATTTTCTACATAAATATAACATAGGGTTTTCAAGAAAAATTCAATATAATAAATTAAACAACTACATTATTATTATCATTGCAAATAAGAACTACATTTGAGATACTTTTACAATTGAAGTATAAATGACACTAGATTTTATAATCACCATTAATAATTTAAAAACCCACAAAATAACTTATAAATTTAGAATAATAAGTACCTTAATAAGCAGTAGATCACAAAGGAGTAGTAATTTGCAAGTCTATAAACCTGCATTTAGGAAATTAAAAGTTTGAAGTTCAAACCCTAAATTCCGAGAAAAAAAATTATTAAAAGCAAAAAATAGTCCATGAAGATAATAGAAAGAATACAGACCTAATTAATAGAAGAAACTTGGAGTTTGATGAGGTTAATTGCAAGATTGAAGTTATTTTAATGGTGGAAATGAGAGAGAGTGTCGTGGGTTTGTTTAGGGAGTGTTTGAAATTGGGTGAAATGAGAGGAAGAAGGACTCTGTTTTAATTTAGGGACGCATTAACTCGGTGTTAGTAACAACGAGTTTCTCTTTGACCAGTCAACATACTCCTCACTGTTAATAACAACGATAATACCAAAATCCCACAATTTCACATATCGCTGTTAGTAACAGCGTGTTTATACCGAAGCTAGCTTAGGAGTCAAAGACGCTTATTTCAGGATTAAAGTTTACTTGAGTCTTATTGTTTTACACTTTTACTTAAGTTTGATAAAAGTCTCACTTTTTTCAATTTTTCATGTGAAGTTCGGGTCAACCCAATGAGTAAGCTTTTGAATCCTTTCCCCCTATCATTACAATTTTCAAATAGTTTTCGCTAACTCACCTTTTGTTTCGCCACACAATCGCCACCAATTACTGGATTAACGATTGCCTCACAATAGCAGAATCAAACGTTTGTTTGATTATTTCAAGTGTAAGAAATTTCTGCAGTCTAGCAATGAATTAATTTGAGCTTCTATCGATTCAAATTAGGTATCTCAATTTTTCTATCCTCACTGCAAATTATTAATTCGTTGAAGGAGTACTAATTTTTCATTATTGTTTTGTTAACAATTCTTTAGTTGCTTTAGTTTATTTTGCTGTTCCTTCGTTTGTTGCTTCAAGTTCTATACATTTCGCTGTTGTTGGATTCAATTCTTTCGACATTAAACTTGGTTTAGAATCTAGATGCATGTATTTGCTGTTGAAAAGTTGTGTGTTTGGTTACTAAATCTTAGAAATACTCAAGTATTTGATTATTTGATTATTATATTAGTTGCTTTTCCGGATGCTGAACGTTCTTTTAGGAATAACGTCATTTTTGTTCTTTTCGTCATATTTTGTATATTTTCTCCTCATTTGTTGTTTCCTCCTTTTGAACAACCTCGTGAGTCCTGAAAACTCTTATATGGATGTGTAGTTGGTTATTGGCATGGTTTTGTTAATGTTATAGGTTTTAGCTGCGCAGGGCCGTGACGGATCTAGGGTTTAGAGTTCCCTAGAGCACCAACATATGGATCAAATTAGCTAATGTGAACAACATATAGTATATTTGTGAAACAATTTCTTAAACCAGGAAAAAGGTTTAATAGCAAGCAATTCCCCAACAAAATAGAAAAGAGGGAGCTTGGGTGGCTAGTCAACCAATCACTTGAGATTCATTTTGAGCAATTGAAACAGTCAACCATGGTGTTTTGTTATTCGGTCAACCTGAATCTTGATTTCACCTAAAACATAGCATTCATAAAATGAATTAACCAAGACTCGTGACTTTAGATTTGCATTTTAGCTTCACAGTAATTCACGTGAGATTCTAACCAAATACCTAAAAACATCTGCAACTCCCACTTCGAATTTATAAAATATCATTCTCTTTGTGAATCTGTGTACTTGAAGTGCTATTTAGTTCTTATAGCCTGAATGAACATTAGGTTCTGAGATACAGTGGTTTCGCAATTATAACTTCAATCTAATTTAGATGACATTGTTATCAATATCAAAAAACACTTATATGCAATAAGAATCAAGATTAAAATGACAAGATTTAGAATTTAAGATTATGATTAAAGATTATAGCATAAAAATTAAGATTAAGAGTGAAAACACCTAAAAAAAATCAAAACTTTAAACATATAGGTTAAGATTTAGATTAAAACAAAAAAAAAGTCAAAAAAATTCCCCCAGGGCACGTGCCCCGGGAGGCCCGTACATAGATCCGCCCATGGCGCAGGCTATGATTCCCGAATATAGAGCATACCAAGAAGAAGCCCTCAGCAAAATATTGGCTGAATCACCACATTATGAAAGGTTTGTGAGATTATCATGACTGCAATCGCATTAACTGAAAAAAATGTTTTGTGACTGCTAGTCAAAATCGCAACTACATCCAAATTTTGTGTTATGGTAAACGCTTGCTGTAGCACTGTTGTCGAAAAAACTTGTTGAAATATTTATTCGCCTAGGCTACAATATGTGAAATGTCTTCTGTACTGCAGTGAAAAACTGAATGCACACGAAAGATGAATGTTTCTAGGCACTTACACTGGATTTGTCCTTATCAGTGCCTGAGGATGTGACATCGCCATGGGTAAGGGTATCCACTAACTATAGGATGAATTATGTTGTATGTGCATAACTTAATTTAATTTGCATTACTTGTTTTACGAACTCTGGCCCTAACATTCCGGGGTGTCATCGAAGAAGATTTTGTTATGGCGGCTGAGTATTCGATGTTGCTATCAAGATAGCTCTGGAAACCCTAGAAATTGGGAAAGTGAACAAAAACCATAAGAATTAATACTATTATTGAAAGTGACATGAATAAAGAACAAAGGACGAGGAGAGGAACTGTGAGGCAATAAGAATAGGAGGGGTGAGATGAAAGAGATAATGACAAGTAGTTTAGTGTTGCTGGTGTTGTGATTCCAGCGGGAGAGAGATAATGCCATGCCCATAATGGCAATAAAAAATAAAAATACTTTAATTTGTGTAGATAGAATGCTTAGAATTTAGTGGTTTTTTGAATTGTTTTTTAAGTCTTTTTCCCTTAAAAAAGTTGCTTTTATTAATGAACGATTCAAATAGTTTTAGAGCTACTCTTGTGAGAGACCATTTTTCAATCACACGACTCCAGAAAAGATTCTATATTCTCATAATATATAGCCCCATGTATAAGACACGCCTCTCGATGAGACCGTCTCATACACCAATTTGTGATAATTTTATTGTGATTGAAGAATTATGTCGTGAGAATCACTCCTAGAAAGTATTTTTCCAAACTGATTAATTTCAATCCTTGATTAATGGGTTTTGTACTTTTATGTTTACAAGTTAGCCGTGTACTTCTCGTTAAAAACCCACTTACTCAAAGGCTATTCCTAAACACTATATATGGATTATGGTTTGATTTCATGGATATATTTTTCAACAAGTTTTCTTCATTATTCCTCCTTTTTTAGCATGGTGTTCAATTATACCATAATACTGTATTTCTTGTTCATCTACTTTCATTCTTACGCAACCACCATCTTTGGTGTAAGTGAAGGAAATGGAAGTACTACTAGTACTCCTATTATCCAATGCATCGAAGCTGAGAGAAAAGCACTCAAAATCTTTAGAGAAAACCTTGTTGATTTCTCTGGAAGGCTTTCTTCATGGGACAGTGATGATTGTTGCAGTTGGAAAGGCATCACTTGCAATAATCACACTGGTCATGTTACCACCATCAATCTTCGAAATCCACAAAGATCCAGATATAGTTTCACAGACGACTCAATTTCCTATATAAATTCTTCTTTAGGTGGTAAGTTAAGTATTTCTTTACTCGAGTTGAAGTATTTGAGTCACCTTGATTTAAGTTTGAATATTTTTGAAGGTAGTCCAATTCCTGAGTTTTTTGGGAAGCTTAAGAGATTGACTTATCTAAATCTTGCTTGTTCCTGGTTTTCTGGAATAGTACCTCCTCAATTAGGTAACCTGACAAACTTGCAATCGTTAGATTTGTACACACCACAATTCACCTTAAGCACCCAATCTCTCTACTGGTTAACTAATCTTACCTCTCTCAAGTATTTAAACCTTGGAGGACTTGTTCTTTCCTCAGATTGGCTCCCATCTATACGTAAGTTGCATTCTCTGCTTGACTTGAATCTTTATTTTTGTAGGTTGAATACCACATTTAGTGATGATCTTCCATTTATGAATTTAACTTCTCTTGTGAGATTAAATATGTCGTCATCAACAATTATGCAAGGTTCGCATATTTCTTGGCTATCAAATCTTACTAGTGTTGAAGTTCTTGATTTAAGCGATACTCATCTTGTTGGTCCTATCACTACATTCAATGCTAATTTGAGATATTTGGATCTTTCTTTTACTAACTTGGATGTTGATCTTCATGAGATTTTATTTAAATTTCCAAAGATGTCCAACCTCCAATATCTTTATCTTTCTTATAGCAACTTCTCAGGTTCTATTCCAACTTATGTAGGCAACTTTTCATCCTTGAGAATGTTAGACCTTTCTTTAAATAATCTCACAGGTTTAGTTCCAAACTCCATAGGAAATTTAATTTCCTTGCGAAAGTTGGATCTATCTAGCAACTCATTGCTTGGTTCGATTCCATCTTCGATTGGAAACTTATTGTCCTTGGAAATTCTTGACCTCTCTGAGAACATGATGAATGGTAACATACCAGAAAGCCTTGGTCGACTCTCCCAGTTAGTTGAGTTGCATCTCGATTCAAACAATTGGACAGGTATTCTTACAGAAGCTCATTTGATTAGCCTTCGAAGTTTGAAATCATATAAGCTCACTACAGATGCACCTATGTCACTAGCTTTCAATGTAACTTATGATTGGGTTCCTCCCTTCAATCTCGAAGTGTTGGACATTGAAAATTGTCTTGTAGGACCTGCTTTTTCAGTATGGCTGCAGAAGCAAAGGTCTCTCACCTCAGTTGTTTTGCAGAATACTGGCATCTCAGACATAATTCCTGATAACTGGTTTTCTTCTATTGCTTCTGACCTTACTTATTTGGATCTATCAAGTAACAAAATCAGGGGAAAGTTGCCACGCAGATTAGTGTTTCCAAACCTCTTCTTCGTCAATTTAAGCTGTAATCAGTTTGAAGGTGAGTTCCCAAATTGGTCTTCCACTGTTACAAATGAATTATATCTTCAAGAAAATTTATTCTCCAAATCTTTACCTCAAGACATTGGTGATCTAATGCCTAATTTACTTGAAATGGATCTTTCATGGAACCGTTTTGACAGCATCATTCCTTCATCATTGTGTAAAATGATGAATATGGAATTTCTTCTCTTAAGAAACAACAAATTTTCTGGAAACATACCTGATTGTTGGGATAAAGCAGAGATGCTTTGGGCTTTAGATTTATCAAACAATAGATTATCAGGTACAATGCCAACATCCTTTGGTAATTCATCCCTTCGTGCTTTGTTTTTAGGAAACAACAATTTGCACGGGAAAATTATGAATGCATCATACCTCATGATATTGGATCTTGGAGAAAATAATTTTTCAGGGAGCCTACCAGAACGAATAAATGAAGGCTTCTCCGATCTTCTTATGGTAGTTCTTAGAGATAACTTTTTCTCAGGGAAAATCCCTCTCGGGTTTTGCAAGTTTGAAGAACTTCATTACTTTGATCTGTCTTGGAATAATTTATCAGGTACTATACCAAAGTGTATCAACAACCTGACTGCACTAGTCGATGAAGAATACGACATATTCCATGTTGTACAGAAATATTTTGGGGAAGACTATGATGGGCTTTTAAACATAAGAACAAAAGGGAATGAATACGAGTATGGTAGGACTGCTTCCTTGGTTAATGGAATTGATCTTTCAGGGAATTTTTTAACAGGAGAGATCCCAGTTCAAATGACCAAACTTAGGTTAACATCAATTTTGAACCTCTCAAGGAATCACTTGAGTGGAGAGATCCCTCAAGATATTGGTAACATGATTGCACTGGAAACACTTGATTTGTCATGCAATCATCTTTCAGGTCCAATTCCACCCAGTTTATCCTTGCCTACATTCCTCTCGCACTTGAACTTATCTTACAACAACTTGGAAGGTAGGATTCCCTCTGGAAATGAGCTACAAACTCTTACGGATCCGTCCATATACGAGGGAAATCCGTTGTTGTGTGGCACTCCTCTTCCTACTAAGTGCCCAGGAGATCCTGAAACTACTGTTGGTGTTCATGAGGAAGAGCAAGACAAGAATGAGAATGAAGATGTTTGGTTCTACTTGGTGATTGCCTTGGGATTCATTGTGGGGTTTTGGAGTGTTTGTGGAACTTTAGTGCTAAACAATTCATGGAGTGATGCTTTTTTCAAGTTCTTTGGGAGCATAAAGCCATTGCAAAGTTTGATGGATTAAGAAATATGTAAGGTTTAGCATCTTATTGTTAGCTTGAAATATTAAATAGTTGTAAAATTGTCTCTTATGGATGATAATGTGACTTATAATCAAGAAGAGCTCATCTATATAGTTAAAATATGTTCAATTGTTATTATCCCTGAATTATTGATGTGTATGCCAAAAACTAACTTGATAGGTATCAGCCTTCTGACACCACCCTAGTTTGAGTTATCACTGCTGTTGGACACCATGGTAACCTCCACAAGAGGTCGGGATTAAAGGTATAGGGTGGGTCGATTAAAAGCGCGTGACCTAGCTCGTTTTTATTGGGCTTTACCCTTTAGTTTTTTAAAACGGGCGGGCTTTTAAAGGGTGGTTTTACTAATAAATATTTAAAAGGTCAGAGTGGATTTATACAGGATCAGAGTGGGTTTATGAAGGGTCAAAGCAATAGATCAAAACCTTATATGGTTTTTGTCACCCCATCTGGATGACTGATATTCATGGTTAACTTGGTTAAAGAAAAAAGTTAAAAATCGGAGATTCTATTATTTTGATGTTGAAAGAGACAAGCAATTGACTAACATTTTTTCCAGTCTAGGGTGAACAAAATACACGGTTTTATTAAATTTTCCATCACCATTATCAAGAAAGAATGCTTAGAATTTAGTGGGTTTTTTGAATTATTGTATAGTGCCCGTGCGATGCACGGTTTTATTAAATTTTCTGACCTATTAGTGTATTATATTTATATTTCATTTCACTCTGAACAGTTGTATACACAACATACATTATATCATATTTTGCATTGTGCGTAATATAATTATATTTATACTTTTATTATTTTTTTATTTTTAATAAAAGGTCAAATGGTATGTACCCTGAGTACAATAAGAAACTTATAGTTTCTTTATTAGAAAATAACATATTGATTTTTTGCTAACAAAAATAACTATTACATTAATTTGTAGAAGTATTAAATATTATTACTATTAATAACACATTTAAAACCAAATATAAATACATAGAAATATGTAAAAAATTATTTTATTAGTTTAAACGAAAAAGATAATTTTTTTCCCATAAAAATATATAAAGATAGTGACCACCAAAATCACATTAGAATTAATCATTGCATTTAAGGAGCCAAGAGTATTTTTTTTTTTTGAAATGAAGGAGCCAAGAGTATAAATAATAAATACAAATCTTAATAACAGTATATTACGTTCTAACTAACTCAAAATATCCAAATAATATTCATTTAACAAATAAAATTGAAAATATTTTATAAATAATTAAAATAAATAAAATATAATATATAGTTTAATAATACATTAAATATGATTTGACCCAAAAAATAAAAAAACAATTAATAAGAAAAATAACATACTCAACATAATAAAACAGAAAGTCAAAGATAATAATAACAATGACATCATCATTTAATTTAGGAGGGAAAATTTTTAATGATGAAGCGACACGTAAGCAATTTTGAGAGGTGACGATGTAAGCGTATTTTGTTTTAGTAATAGTTATAGATAAATTGTTAGTTTCCCTAAAAAAATCATCAAGATGTGTATGAGACCTTCTTATTATTAGATAAACTTATATAATCAGTCGATTTTTCTAGGAGGTGTTTGGTTTGTGCTCAATAATAGAAATGGAATGGTATTGGTTAAAGGGAGGAATGGATTGATTTTTAGTTGTAATTGTTTATTTTTTTCTTTCTTTTTCACTTTCACCAGTAGTCAATAACAATGAAATATAATGACAAAGGAAAGGTGATGGTGGGACTGGTGACTTGATTTGTTTCTCTGGAATTTGTTATAGCTAGTGGATGCGAGGTAACAAAGTAAGGGGAAGTGTTACAGCCAAGAAACATAAGTGGACACAATAAATCCTTGCCACACAAAAGTATCTGTAAATTGTTACCATTCCGTTACCGTGTAGACTAGATAAAAACAGCATACGAAACACAACCTAATTGATGACTTTAAGATTGTAGGTGATTATCTCTAAGACTTTCATTTTAAGACAATAAGTGTACATTGGGTCATCCTAATAGAATTGATGTCACCGTCAAATTTGTGAATAGAAGTTGGTTTATTGATGAATGGGTCAAATGATTTGTTGTGATTGAAGACTAATATCCGTGAGAAGCACTCCTAGAATGTATTTTTCCCAACTGGTTAGTTTGAATTTGATTCTTGATCAATGGGTTTTGTGTTTATGTATTAGCCGCTTCTCGTCAAAAACCCATTTGCTCAAAGGCTATTCCAAAACACTATATGTTTTAATTTACATAGATATATTTCCAATAAGTTTTCTTCATCATTCCTCTTTTCTTTAGCATGGGGTTGTATTATACCATCGTACTATATTTCTTGTTCATCTACTTTCATTCTTACATAACCACAATCTTTGTCGTAAGTGAAGGAAATGGAAGTACTACTAGTACTCCTATTATCCAATGCATCCAAACTGAGAGAAAAGCACTCAAAATATTTAGAGAAAACCTTGTTGATTTCTCTGGAAGGCTTTCTTCATGGAACAATGATGATTGTTGCAGTTGGAAAGGCATCACTTGCGATAATAACACTGGTCATGTTACCTCCATCAATCTTCGAAATCCACAAAGATCCAGATATAGATACACTGACTCAATTTCTGATACAAAAGCTTCTTTAGGTGGTAAGTTAAGTATTTCTTTACTCGAGTTGAAGTCTTTGAGTCACCTTGATTTAAGTCTGAATGATTTTGAAGGTAATCCAATTCCTGAGTTTCTTGGGGAGCTTAAAGGATTGACTTATCTAAATCTTGCTTGGTCTAACTTTTCTGGAATAGTACCACCGCAATTAGGAAACTTGACAAACTTGCAATCTTTAGATTTGTACTCAGGTCATTTATTGAACTCATTAAGCACTAAATCACTCTACTGGTTAACTAATCTTTCCTCTCTCAAGTATTTAAACCTTGGAGGAGTTACTCTTTCCTCAGATTGGCTTCCATCTTTAAGTAAGTTGCATTCTCTACTAGACTTGAATCTTTATTATTGTAGTTTGAATACCGCATTTAGTGATAATCTTCCATCTGTGAATTTCACCTCTCTCGTGAGATTAAATATGTCATTAAATGGTATGCTACAAGGTTCGCATCTTTCTTGGCTATCAGATCTTACTAGTCTTGAAGTTCTTGATTTAAGCAATAATATTGATCTTGTTGATCTCCCTACATTGTATGCTGACTTGAGATATTTGGATCTTTCTGGTACTGACTTGAGTGTTGATCTTCATGAGATTTTACTTGGGTTTCAAAAGATGTCCAACCTCCAATATCTTGATCTTTCTTTGAGCGTATTATCAGATTCTATTCCAACTTATGTAGGCAACTTTTCATCCTTGAGAATGTTAGACCTATCTTATAATAATATCATAGGTTTAATTCCAAACTCCATAGGAAACTTAATTTCCTTGCGAAAGTTGGATCTATCTAGCAACTCATTGCTTGGTTCGATTCCATCTTCGATTGGAAACTTATTGTCCTTGGAAATTCTCGACCTCTCTGAGAACATGATGAATGGTAACATACCAGAAAGCCTTGGTCGACTCTCCCAGTTAGTTGAGTTGCATCTCGATTCAAACAATTGGACAGGTATTCTTACAGAAGCTCATTTGATTAGCCTTCGAAGTTTGAAATCATATAAGCTCACTACAGATGCACCTATGTCACTAGCTTTCAATGTAACTTATGATTGGGTTCCTCCCTTCAATCTCGAAGTGTTGGACATTGAAAATTGTCTTGTAGGACCTGCTTTTTCAGTATGGCTGCAGAAGCAAAGGTCTCTCACCTCAGTTGTTTTGCAGAATACTGGCATCTCAGACATAATTCCTGATAACTGGTTTTCTTCTATTGCTTCTGACCTTACTTATTTGGATCTATCAAGTAACAAAATCAGAGGAAAGTTGCCACGCAGATTAGTGTTTCCAAACCTCTTCTTCGTCAATTTAAGCTGTAATCAGTTTGAAGGTGAGTTCCCAAATTGGTCTTCCACTGTTACAAATGAATTATATCTTCAAGAAAATTTATTCTCCAAATCTTTACCTCAAGACATTGGTGATCTAATGCCTAATTTATGGGCAATGGATCTTTCATGGAACCTTTTTGACAGCATTATCCCCTCATCATTGTGTAAAATGAAGAATATGGTACTTCTTCTGTTAGGAAACAACAAATTCTCTGGAGACATACCTGAATGTTGGGATAAAGCAGAGAGACTTTGGGCTTTAGATTTATCAAACAATGGATTATCAGGTACGATGCCAACATCCTTTGGTAATTCATCCCTTCATGCTTTGTTTTTAGGAAACAACAATTTGCACGGGAAAATTATGAATGCCTCTGCATATTCATCCATCATGATATTGGATCTTGGAGAAAATAAGTTTTCAGGGAGTCTACCCGAACAAATGAATGAAGGCTTCTCAAATCTTTGTATGGTAGTTCTTAGAGATAACTTTTTCTCAGGGAAAATCCCTCCCGGATTTTGCAAGTTTGAACATCTGCATTACTTTGATCTGTCTTGGAATAATTTTTCGGGTACTATACCAAAGTGTATCAACAACCTGACTGCACTAGTCGAAGAAAAATACAACTTATTCCATGAAGAACAGATATATGATGGGGTAAACTATAATGGGCTTTTAAACATAAGAACAAAAGGGAATGAATATGAGTATGGTAGGACTGCATCCTTGGTTAATGGACTTGATCTTTCGGGGAATTTTTTATCAGGAGAGATCCCCGTTCAAATGACCAACCTTCAGGTAACATCAATTTTGAACCTCTCAAGGAATCACTTGAGTGGAAAGATCCCTCAAGATATTGGTAACATGACTAATCTGGAAACACTTGATTTGTCATGCAATCATCTTTCAGGTCCAATTCCACCCAGTTTATCCTCACCTACATTCCTCTCGCACTTGAACTTATCGTACAACAACTTGGAAGGCAGGATTCCCTCTGGATATGAGCTACAAACTCTTACGGATCCGTCCATATATGAGGGAAATCCGATGTTGTGTGGCACTCCTCTTCTTAATAGGTGCCCAGGAGATACTGAAACTACTGATGTTGCGACACCAACTGCTGGTGTTCATGAGGAAGAGCAAGACAAGAATGAGAATGAAGATGTTTGGTTCTACTTGGTGATTGCCTTGGGATTCATTGTGGGGTTTTGGGGTGTTTGTGGAACTTTAGTGCTAAACAATTCATGGAGGGATGCTTTTTTCAAGTTCTTTGGGAGGATAAAGCCATTAGAAAGTTTGATGGATTAAGAAATATGTAAGGTTTAGCATCTTATTGTTAGCTTGAAATATTAAATAGTAAGATTGTCTGACCTCATTCTATATAGTTAGAATATGCTCAATAAATATGTGAAGGGTTACCATCTTATTTAGCTTGAAATATTAAATAGTTGTAAAATTCTCTCTTATCTTATGGATGATAATGTGACTTATAATCAAGAAGTGCTCATTTATATAGTTAGAATATGCTCAATTACCATTATCCCTAAATTATTGATGTATATGCCAAAAACTAACTTGACAAGTATCAACATTCTGACACCACCCTAGTTTGAGTTATCTCGCCGTTGGACACCATGGTAAACTCCACAAGAGGTCGGGATTAAAGGTATAGGGTGGGTCGATTAAAAGCGCGTGACCTAGCTCGTTTTTACTGGGCTTGACCCTTTAGTTTTTTAAAAGGGGTGGGCTTTTAAAGGGTGGTTTTACTAATGAATATTTAAAGGGTCTGAGTGGATTTATAAAGGGTCAACGCGATAGATCAAAACCTTATATGGTTTTTGTCACCCCATCTGGATGACTGATATTCATGGTTATCTGGGTTAAAGAAAAAAGTTAAAAATCGGAGATTCTATTATTTTGATGTTGAAAGAGACAAGCAATTGACTAACATTTTTCCGTCTAGGGTGAACAAAATACACGTATTTTATCTATTAACTCTACATCTCGGGGCACACACAACTTCCCGTCTAGGGTGATACTCTCATCACTTGAATACCAATCTCAATCCATGTTCTCAAATCCATCAAGAAGTCCTCCTTTTGTTGTTTATCACGGATTTCCTCATACAAACTCGATGTTGTATTCATAGCATCTACCGTACTCTCTCCGGACCCTTTCTTCACATGTATCAAGTCTAGCTCCATCATGTACTTGTAAATTTTCTTGAGCCAGAAATTGAGAATGGTCATCATTCATTAAAAGTGAGTACACAAGCTGAAAGAATGTCAAAAAGCAATCAATTCTGCTTGACCTTTTTCAGTCTGATCCAATGGATAATAATCCTGAACTAGAAACTCTTCCATGACTATCATCAAGAGGGTTTAATGCACGGTCTAAATCGACACAATGTCGGTCTAAACTCGAGTTATCGTTGGTTGTACAAAATTATGAATTTGTTTTCTTCCAAAAAACACCAGTATACAAACAATAAATTATAGTACAAATTCTAACAAATGCACACTGAACCAACTATTGCAAAAGCCAAAAGTCCCTTCACAACTTCTTTGAAGTTGATTGTGATGATATATGTGGCAACTTAGTGGAGGCAAAAATGGTGGCAATGGTGATAGAAATGCTACAAGATGTTTACCAATGCCAAAACAATGAAATTGAGATTCAGGACGTATAGCACATCTACTACATTCTAATTGAGCACAAGGTCAGTCAGTATGGAAGTGTTGATAAGTGCCGGCAAATATATATATATATATATATATATATATATATATATATATATATATATATATATATATATATATATATATATATATATATATATATATAGATCAAAAAAGCAAATGGATTTTCAAATGAGAAGGTTGTGAAGGATTTTTGTTTGACTTTGTTTTGTAACTATATATATATATATATATATATATATGTAACAAAAGGGTACTAAAAATGGTAGATCAAGTGAAAACACTTAAAGTGGTGAAAACTAAAAACCATACAGAGGTATACATATTGTAGCAAAAGGGTACATATTATCTTATAAGGTGTACATATTTTTTGGTAAAAAAAAAGTTCATATTATTTACCAAAATACCATTAGAATATGTACCCTTTTAAGCATATATGTACACTATTTAGCAAATGTCTAATTATTTACAAAACTGCCACCCAAATATGTACTCTATTTGACCTTTTATGTACCTCTGTTTTCAGTTTTCACCATTTTAAGTGGTTTTCACATGATCCAAACCCTATATATATATATATATATATATATATATATATATATATATATATATATATATATATATATATATATATATATATATATATATATATATATATATATATATATATATATATATATATATAAAGAAGGATAATTAATGTGTGATGCTAAATAAGAAGGGGTGTGAAAATAGAAGGATAGGAAGGAATTTCATCCATTAGATCTTAGATCAATGGTCCATCTTGCACGCGTTTGAGAACAGGAAGGAATTTGGTGTGATGCTTTCTTAATTATTATTTGATACATTCTGTATAAACAGTCACTTGAAAGTGTTAATTCATAAATATGTGTTACTAGATCTGTTGCTATGACAAATGTTTTTCGACCGTTAGATCTTAATCAATCAACGGTAGTTACTCCTTCCTGTCCTTCTTATTTTCACACCCCTTCTCATTGGATCCCTCCCCTATATATATATATATATATATATATATATATATATATGATACTATGTTATAAAAAAAGAACATATTAAAATTTTTATCATAGTTACTTTTTTGTATAACATAGTTACTTTTACAATGTGATTTTTGTCGTGACCATAGATTTTTTTATTTTAGTGAAATCACAAGGGTGTAAAGTCTTTTTTGCCCTTTTCATTTTGAACACCCTTCTCATTGGATCCCTTATATATATATATATATATATATATATATATATATATATATATATATATATATATATATATATATATATATATATATATATATATATATATATATATATATATATATATATATATATATATATATATATATATATATTATAATTGCCTGAAGCAAAGATGTATCCGCCAAAGCCTTATAGCAAAATCTATGAGTCAAGGTTTAGGTAAATTTAGAGGTTTTATGGTAAGAGGGTCAAGGGTGAAAGCTTGGAGAAATGACCTACGAATCCTAACAGGTAAAGGAGACGAGCAAGGAAGGCAGAATGTAATCCATGAGTTATCGCCAAAGCCTTATAGCAAAATCTATGAGTCAACGTTTTGAGAAGAGCAAGAATAAAGTCAAAAATAAAGCGACTAGTCTGTTGCTAAATAGGCGACTCATCGCCTTGAAAATTCAAGGCATCAAAGACGCAACTAGTCGCTGCTTTTCAGGCTCGCCGCTTAGACTCTAAAAGTTACATATTGAGGCATCAGATTGTGACGAGTTGCCTTTCAAGCGATGACTTTCCCATGTTTCAATTAGGTTTAGTTTTATTTTTTAAAACAGGAAAATTTCAAATCACCTTCATACATACACACACCATTAACATAACATTCAGATTTAAAACCTAAATTTCGACGATTCAGGAAAATTTTATCAAAAATTTAATTACTGATTTTATTCTTGAAAACGTAAATTAAGTGAGAGAGAAAAAAAAAGAAAGTTAATCTGTAGAATACCTCGGTGTAATCCATATTGTGCAATTATCAAGTTCTATATTTTTTATGTATGATTTTGTATTAATTGTTGTTGGAATTTGACTAGAGAAAAAGAAAAAGAATTAACAGCGAGTGTATCGATTAGAAGTGAGTCCTAAACTCCTATTTATATTCAACCCCGCATTCTGTAAATAGCCGGTATTGCCCCTATATGATACTGTACTAATCAGAGCTATTCATTTCGGTCACCGGGTTGATTTCGATTTAGGTTTTTTGAGTCGGTTTAATGTTGGGTTTTGTGTCTATATTGTTTTTAACGTAATTGTAAAATCGGATCAAATCGGATTCAATTACAAAATCATATAAATTATTAATTATTGAATCTATTAGATAGTGTCTCGCATGTGCGATGCACGACTTTATTAAAATTTCTGACATATTTGTATAAATTAAAATTTTATAATCATTTAATAAATAAAATTGAAAAGATTTAATAAATAATTGGAAAAAAAATAATATACATGGTTTTATAACATAGTATTAAATAATATAAGTATATAACCTAAATATTAAAAAATCAACCAATATGAATAATATTTTTGTCATACTTAGAAAGTACTAGAGTCAAATTGATGAAGTATACAGCTCCTATTGAAGAGCATTGAATCATTATACATTATATTTTTTATTTTTCTCTCTCCTTATGTGTATTTTGTGTTTTGTTTTTGTTCCTTATATAAAGGGGTCTCTTTCCCTCCTTTGTAATTAACAAGTCTTTACAAAAGTATAATAAAACAGAACATTCATATTGAAATGTTCTCAGAACTTTTCTTCCTAATTTTGCCCAACTCATCTTCATCCAATCTAATTTGTAACATGGTATTAGAGCCATAAAGATTTGTTTTCTTTTGCTCTTCTTTCGCTGCATTATCGTAGGTATTGATTCTAATTCTTGATTGTCAATTTTTATTTTTTTTTTCTGTCTATTATTTTTTCCTTTTTTTTTTCTATCTTTCTTCCCTCTTTACAATGGAAAATAACTCAAACTCTACAAAATTTGATGGAGTTCATAATGACCAAACTCAAAACCCAGGAAGCATCTATTACCTGCACCCATCCGATTCAGCTAGCACAAAATTAGTCTCAGTAGTTTTTGATGGAACATGCTATAGTGATTGGAAAAGATCAATGACTATTAGTTTAGATGCCAAGAACAAATTTTGTTTTGTAGATGGTTCTTTACCTAAACCAAAAGAAGGTTCTCCAGATGAGAAATCTTGGAAAAGGTGTAATAATATGATTATAGGGTGGTTAATTGCTTCTTTAGAAAGACACATTGCTAAGAGTGTGCTGTATTTCAAAACAGCAAATGAAATTTGGGAAGATCTAGAAGGTAGGTTTGGTAATCCATCATCTTCTCAATTGTATAGATTGCAGGAAAAGTTACTCAATACCACACAAGATCATGACATGTCTATATCAGAATATTTCACTAAAGTTAAGTCTCTTTGGGATGAGATGGATGATTTAAGACCTTTACCAACATGTAATTGTCATCCTAGCACCAATTTTGTAAAGATTCAACAAGACTTGAGAGTTATGACTTTCTTGATGAAACTTGATCCAAAATATACTCAAGTTAGGACGAATCTACTCATGACGAAGGAATTACCTGACGTAAAGGAAGTTTATCGAATGCTCCTTCAAGAAGAAAGTCACAAGGAATTAAACAAAACAAGTATCATAACTGAGCCAATAGCATTCGCTGTGGATAGGAGAAAACCTTATGATAAGAACTACAACAAGTATCACCACAATGGAGGAAACAAGAAACCTAATTACTACTGTGAGCATTGCAAGATAGCAGGGCACTCCATAGAAAGATGTTTTAAAATACATGGCTACCCAAACAAAAACAAGAGTGCAAATGGAAAGAAATTTGCTGCTTCTGTTCATAATGAAGAGAATATGCATGTTGATAATGGCAAGAATTTTGGTTTGACCCCTGAACAATTCACCAACTTGTTGTCTTTCATTGATAACCACCATACAAAACATGAGTCCAACCATGAGGAAGAAATTGATACAGAATGTTCAGCACATGTAGCAGGTATGACCCATTTTATTTCTAGAGGAAGTGAAACACAATGGATAGTGGATAGTGGAGCCACTGACCATATGTGTGGTAATTTAAATTGTTTTTCAAACATTCAGAATGTGCCTTATTCTAAACAAGAAATTATCATACCAGATGGATCAAAACATAAAGTAACCAAAATGGGTGACATACAATTAACCAAAGAAATTATTTTAAAAGATGTCTTATATGTTCCATTTTTTCATTTTAATCTCATATCAGTTCATAAACTTTGTTTTGATAGAAGTATATCTGTTTTATTTTCTCATAATAAGTGCTTGCTTCAGGACCATTCAACGAAAAATTGCTTGCTTCTTGGTAAAGAGAGCCATGGATTGTATTACACTACAGTAAATAGCAATACTGATTTTTTGAAGACCAATGGTTCATCACCCATAATCCTAGCAAAAGTGGTGACAACTAAGGACATGTTAGAATTGGCAAAGTTATGGCATGTGAGGCTAGGACACGCCCCTTTTCAAAGACTAAAGCTTCTTTTTCCAGATTTAAATGTTGACATAATAAAGAATAGTTTTCTTTGCACTATTTGTCCTTGCTCTAGGCAAGCTAGATTACCATTTCCCTCTAGTTGTATAAAAACCAAATCAGCTTTTGATATTTTACATGTTGATATTTGGGGGCCTTATTCTCATCAAACATATAGTGGATGCAAGTATTTCTTAACTGTTGTAGATGATTACACTAGAATGACATGGTTATTCTTAATGAAACATAAAAATGAGTGTGTTGATTTACTACAAGATCTGTTTGTTTTTATTAAGACCCAATTTGATAAGAACGTTAAATCCATCCGATCAGACAATGCCAAAGAACTGAGTGAGGGAAAACTTTTACAAATATATAACAAGCTTGGAATAATTCACCAAAAGAGTTGCACCGACACCCCTCAACAAAATGGAATCGTAGAGCGAAAACACAAGCACATTTTAGAGACCGCTAGGGCCCTGTATTTCCAATCTAACCTTCCATACTCCTTTTGGGGAGATTGTGTTTTATGTGCCACTCATATCATTAATAGACTTCCGTTATCTAGTATAGGAAACGTCTCCCCATATCAAAAGTTACTTGGCAAACAACCTAACACCGACCACCTTAAGGCTTTTGGATGTTTGTGTTATGTTTCCACGTCAAAGCATGGTCGGACAAAATTTGATCCTCGTGCTGATCCTTGTATTTTTATAGGTTATCCCTTTGGCCAAAAGGCCTATAAAGTGTATAATCTTAAATCTAAACGGATCTTAGTTTCAAGAGATGTTGTGTTTCATGAGAAACATTTTCCTTACCATTACAAACACCAAAATCAATCTCCTTATGCTACCTTTTATTTACCTATATCTACTGACTTTAATCTCAATAAAGCCCCTACGTTTGACCTTTTCTATCCGCAACAAACACATGTTTCTGAAAATCTACCATTAGAAAACCAAATTACTACACAAAACCCAAGTACTACAGCTATCTTGGACAATGCCAACTATTTTCCACTTCCTGACACACAAAATTCACTTACTACAACCCATGTCACTCAAGACTATGCTTACCTTGACACACCCAATTTAACAAACAAAATAGAATTATTTCCCAACACTAAAGACCACATAGACAATGACTACTCCTTCACGCCTACTGATTTGAACAGTCAAATTGATATATCTTCTGCACCACGTGATACTACAGCTGACATTGAATCACACAATACATGTTTTGTCCCATCATCACAGGACAGTCCAACTCTTGTCCCTTCTGAATCCATGGCTCGTGATATTGCACCTTCCCTTAGAAGATCCACAAGATCACATAGACCACCTGCACACCTAAACCAGTACCATTGTAATAATGTTCATTGGTGTAATTTGGTTTCTTTTGACAATCTCCCTGACTACTCCAAATCCTTTTTAGCATCTCAATCCCAATGGCATGAACCAACTTCATATAAAGAGGCTTCACAATATAAAGAATGGCAACAAGCTATGCAAGTTGAACTTGATGCTTTAAAAAAAAATAATACTTGGGAATTAGTGTCTTTACCCCCTGGTAAGAAACCCATTGGGTCAAAGTGGGTCTACAAAATAAAATTAAAATCTGATGGATCCTTAGAGAGGTATAAGGCTAGGTTAGTAGCAAAAGGCTATCATCAAAAATATGGCATTGATTTTCAAGAAACATTTTCACCTGTTGTCAAAATGACCACAGTTCGATGTCTAATTGCACTAGTAGCTTCTAGAAATTGGTTTTATTTCGACTTGACATTAACAATGCCTTTCTTCATGGAGATCTTCATGAGGAGGTTTACATGAGAATTCCAGAAGGTTTACAAGTTTCTTCTAATCTTGTTTGCAAACTTAAGAAGTCCTTATATGGACTCAAACAAGCATCTCGACAGTGGTTTGCCAAACTCACACTTGAATTGTTTCATCAAGGTTTTGTTCAGTCCATGAATGATTATTCATTGTTTATTAAGAAAACTAATACTTCAATTACAATTGTTGCTGTCTATGTTGATGATATCATACTTACAGGTAATAATATTTCTTCTATTCAATCTCTTAAAGCTCATTTACACAATGTTTTTAGCATCAAAGATTTGGGCAGATTACATTATTTTTTGGGCTTAGAAGTCACTTATTTAAGTGATGGCATAGTTCTAAGTCAAAGAAAGTTCACTACTGAACTCTTAAGAGATTCAGGCTTAACTCACTTCAAGAAAGTTGCAACTCCTCTACCTATTAATCTTAAACTTCATTCTTCTGACTCTCCTCTATTTTTTGATCCCACTATGTACCGGAGCCTTGTAGGCAAGCTCAATTTTCTAACCACTACTCGGCCAGACTTGTCATTCACTGTTCAAGCTCTAAGCCAATACATGCAGAGCCCTACTGACCTACATTATCAAGCGTTACTTCACACCATCAACTATGTTGCTTCAACTGCTGGCCAAGGGATCTTACTTAAAGCTACTGATAGTCTCCAACTTCAAGCCTACTCTGATTCAGACTGGGGTTCTTGCTTGGATACTAGGAGATCTGTTACAGGCTATGTTATTATGTTTGGAAAGTCCCCAATTAGCTGGAAATCAAAGAAACAATCCACCGTCTCTAAATCCTCATGTGAAGCAGAATATAGAGCCATGGCCACTGTTGCATCTGAGATAACTTGGTTGGTCCGACTTCTTGAAGAGTTTGGTGTTTCCAACCTCAAACCTGTTACTCTATCCTGTGACAACATTTCTGCTCTCAACATTGCAAAAAATCCTGTGCTCCACCAACGGACTAAACACATCGATATTGACTGCCATTTTACTAGGGAAAAAGTCATGGAGGGGCTAATTGCTCTCAAGTATCTTCCTACCAAACAACAAATAGCAGATGTCCTGACTAAGATCGTTCCATCAAATCTACTACAACCTCTCCTTCTCAAGCTTGGCATGCTTTTTCCACCACCCCAAGCTTGCGGGGGGGTGATGAAGTATACAGCTCCTATTGAAGAGCATTGAATCATTATACATTATATTTTTTATTTTTCTCTCTCCTTATGTGTATTTTGTGTTTTGTTTTTGTTCCTTATATAAAGGGGTCTCTTTCCCTCCTTTGTAATTAACAAGTCTTTACAAAAGTATAATAAAACAGAACATTCATATTGAAATGTTCTCAGAACTTTTCTTCCTAATTTTGCCCAACTCATCTTCATCCAATCTAATTTGTAACACAAATATATATAAATATTAATCATAATAACACGTATGTATGTTTTTCTAAATAGCAATATTGTGTTCAGGCATATGAATTCACTGCATATGAAAATGTCCAATCAATTTTCTTTTGGTCGGGCCAATTTTAGGTCAGATTCAATCTGTTTAAAATACGAATGGTTATTATAGGGTCAAGATCTTATTGGACCCGCTCTTAATCTTAGGTTTTGAGTCTAATTTTGTGAGACCCAGCAAATTCGAGCTCGAGTCTATAAAATAAATGTATTGGATCTAAGTCTAATGTCTTCTTACTCAAGCTCTCTTTCTAAACCTTTGTAAGATCCAAACTGGTTAAACATGAAAAGGGTAAAATAAAGGACTCTTCCGGTATCATGTACAAGGCAGGATTAGGTGAGTTTTTTAATCTGAAAAATGCGGACAAACCATACATGTTCCTCTCAAGGAGAGAGTAAAGAGGATGCGTGTAGTCAAAAACTACTCAGTTGATACCAGCGTAACAATAGGCGTTGAACCCCAAACTTTCTGCTTAACATGCTGATAATCTATTTATTGAGCCACAAGCGCTTTTGGTAAACTCGTTAAATGTCCCAAGCTTATTTTAGATCCAACCTACCAAGCATTACAAATCAATTTGAAATTTGTTATAAATCAAATCTTATATTTATTTGGCTCAATTATTTCTCTACAACCTATAAATTTATTTTAATATTAATGAAATCTATCTTTCAAATTTAGATTATTTAGGATCCGTTTAGAACTTTAAACTCGTAAAACCCACAAGTTTGAGTGCGGGTCTAAAATTATTTTGAATCTAAGGGGGTCAGGTATTTGGTAAATGGGAATGAGAATTGTGAAATTTAAAGTTGAGACTTAGGATGAGACTTTATGTGAGAGTTTAAGAAAAAATATTTCATGTCTTTGTTTGGTAAATAATGTGAATAAATTGAAAAGTAGTTTATAAATACAATAAAAGTACGACTTTATCCTTACTTATTAATCTCGATATTTGATTTCATTAATAGCAAATTGGTCATTTTAAGCAAATTTTAAGTCTCAACCCAATGTCCTTCTCCCCTGGAACATGAAAAGGTGGGACTTGGAGGGGATGAGACTCAAAATCTCATATCCCTTCCCTACAACCAAACAAGGGCATGATTTGCCTAAGTAGTGTTGAAAAATAAAAATATTCCCAAAATGGTGCTCACCAAAATTTATTTTCCAAACTAGTGTTCATTAAGAAAAAAATCACTAACTATATTTGATTGTGGTTTGAGAAGTTCCAAACCTATTAATTCTTTCTCAGGCAAAATTAAACCAAGACTAAACTTATTCCAATTCCAATTCTAAAAGCCTATTAGTTTTCTTAAACCCAGAAACTAAAAATCTGTAAAACTGATGATGGGGGCTTGAAGAGACCAACGACAACCGCCGGCTTCCTACCACAGCCGCTACCTTCCAATATGTAGTCCACTGTTCTAATTGTGATTCTTTTTAGTCTGTAAAACTGTTTTAAATCCTGACAAAGACTATTGGGCGCCATACAATGGACCAAAAGTAATTGTTGAAGTTAGCCTCAAACGAACCAAAGGACGACCCAAATCCCAATATTTACGGAACGAGATGGATGACTCGATACGAGGGAAGGTGAAACAAGTTGAAAAGAGTCTTGGTAATGCAAGCAAGCTAATCTTCTTGGTAAGCTTGTTTAATATATTGGTTTGGTTCTTCATCCAAATTCGTGTTGGAGCATTCATCCACACATGCTGGGTGAATATGGGTAACATTATTTCATGATCTTGATTCAAAGGTTGTGGCTTTGTTATTATCATTTAGTGAGTTGTTGTGTTGTGATCTTAAGGCAAAGACTTGATTGTTCTAAACCCAATAAACCATAAGGACTTAGAATTGAGGACAATTATTTTCTAAGAAGGAGGGATTGAACCATGTATGGTTCGGGACGTAATTCTAGGTGTTGTGAACTAACATTGCAGCTGCTGATCAAGAGAACAAAGGCGCAATAGTAATATAAATAATATTGTAATTGATAGTCGTTTATTTTTTTGTTTGTAAAATAAACTTCAAATGTTGGAGTAGTTATTAGTCACATGTGCTAATTGTATTAAAAAGCCATGTGCTAGTCATGTGATTAGTTTCTTATGTTTGCCTATATATAAGAAGACAACTATTCATTGTAAAATTTAGCTTTTGATGATTAATAAACAAATACTTCTAAGAAATTAGAATTCAAGAGAGGGAGTTTCTCTTTCAAAGGGAAAGTGCAAGAGCATTTCCTATTTTATCTTCTTGTCTTTGTGAGTGAAAGCAAAGAGAGATCATAGGCAAGTATCCACCAAGATCAAAGTGAGTGAATCTTTCTTTTGTTTTGAGAGTTGGAGGGCATTGGCTTGAAGGTGAGTGAGGCTTGCTTAGAGTCTTGTCCAAGATCAGTCCAAATCTGATCATATCTTTGTTCATGTCTAAGAGTTTTTGAAGGGTCCAATTTTGATTCCACAAACAACTCAAGTTTGACCTAATCTTTCGGGTCCAACTTGGTGCAGAAGGTCACTTGTAGCATTTGTCATATAAAAGGTCATAATAAGAAAACATGTTTTTCAAGGTATGTGTAATATTAAAGTGTTACAATATTCAATGTATTATTTTGTACACTTGATTTTTTCTATGATAGATCGCAAGAATGATGCTAAGTGCTAACAACAGGTCACAAAGATACGCCATCTTCGACAAACATCTTTATTGATTTTGACTTTTGCACTTGATTGAAATGTTTTGTTGTATGGTGAAGTATTTTTTTTGGGATATTTGCTTGACAAAATAATTTTATCCTTTTGCAGGTTTGGAATTACCAAACCAAAAAAAAAATGTAGCTTAGTAAAACTATTTTATTATATGAAACCATTTTAGGAATTATTTTTTAAAAAACACAAAAACGAAATTATTTTATTTTTCTACCCTAATTAGATAAATATCTCCAAACAAGAGATACTATAATTTCACGAAAAAAAATCTCATTCCCACCCTCAAATCCCACCAACAAACACCGCCCTAAAGGTTTGTGAATGGCTTCACCCAAAATTAATGGATTTGGACTTGAGTTTTGCTGGATCCCACCTATGGTCCTATTGGGTGAACCCAAATTAAGTCAAAAGAGTTTGAATCTTTTTCCCCCTATCATTGCAATTTTGAAATAGTTTTCCCTAACTCACCTTTTGTTTCGCCTCACAATCGCCACCAATTACCGGATTAACGATTTGCCTCACATAGTCACAGTAGCAGAATCAAACGTTTGTTTGATTATTTAAAGTATAAGAAATTTCTGCAGTCTGGCAGTGAATTAATTTGAGCTTCTAGTCGATTATAATTAGGTATCTCAATTTTTCTATCCTCACTGCAAATTATTAATTCGTAGCAGGAGTACTAATTTTCATTCATTATTATGTTAACAATTCTTTAATTGCTTTAGTTTTTTTTCTGTTCCTTCGTTTATTGCTTCATGTTCTATACATTTCGCTGTTGTTGAATTTCTTTTGACATTAATGTTGAGAATTTGTCTTGGGATTGAACTTGGTCTTGAATCTAGATGCATGTATTTGCTGTTAAAAAGTTGTGTTTGGTTATTAAATCTTAGAAATACTCAAGTAGTTGATTATTTGATTATTATATTAGTTGCCTTTTCCGGATGCTGAACGTTTTTTTAGGAATAACGCCATTTTTGTTCTTTTCGTCATATTTTGCATATTTTCTCCTCATTTGTTGTTTCCTCCTTTTCAACAACTTCCTGAGTCCTGAAAACTCTTATTTGGATGTGTAGTTGGTTATTGGCATGGTTTTGTCAATGTTATATATTTTAACTGCCAAGACTTATGAGATTGTGGCGATGCAGGCTATGATTCCTTAATATAGAGCATACCAAGAACAAGTCCTCAGCAAAATATTGGCTGAATCACCGCATTATAAAAAGTTTGTGAGATTATCATAACTGCAATCACGTTGACTTAAAAAGTTGTTTTGCGACTGCTATCAAAATCGCAACCACATCCAAAATTGTGCGTTATGGTTAGCATTGCTGTGGTAAAAACTTGTTTAAATATTTATTTGCCTGGGCTACAATATGTGAAATGTCTTTTGTACTGCAGTGAAAAACTGAATGCACAAGAAAGATGAATGTTTCTAGGCACTTACACTGGATCTTTCCTTATCAGTGCCTGAGGATGTGGCATCGCCATGGGTAACAAGGTAAGGGAATCCACTATCCATAGCATGAATTATGTTGTATATGCATAACTTAATTTGAACTAGCATTGCTTCTCAGGAGAGAGATAATGGCAACAATAATTATACTTTAATTTGTGTAGATAGTGGTTTTTGAATTGTTTTTTTAGTCTTTTTCCCTTAAAAGAAGTTACTTTTTATTAATGCACGGGTCAAATAATGTTATTGTGATTGAAGGATAAAGTCGTGAGAAGTATTCCAAGAAAGTATTTTCCAAACTGGTTAGTTTGAACTTGATTCTTAATTAATGTGTTTTGTACTTGTATTTACAAGTTAGCCGTGTACTTCTCGTCAAAAACCCACTTACTCAAAGGGTATTCCAAATCACTATATATGGTTTAATTTCATGGATATATTTTCCAACAAGTTTTCTTCATTATTCCTCCTTTTTTAGCATGGGGTTCAATTATACCATAATACTATATTTCTTGTTCATCTACTTTCATTCTTACACAACCACAATCTTTGTCGTAAGTGAAGGAAATGGAAGTACTACTAGTACTCCTATTATCCAATGCATTCAAACTGAGAGAAAAGCACTCAAAATCTTTAGAGAAAACCTTGTTGATTCCTCTGGAAGGCTTTCTTCATGGGACAGTGATGATTGTTGCAGTTGGAAAGGCATCACTTGCGATAATAACACTGGTCATGTTACCACCATCAATCTACGAAATCCACAAAGATCCAGATATGGAGACTATGACTCAGATTACGATGAAAAAGCTTCCTTAGGTGGTACGTTAAGTATTTCTTTACTCGAGTTGAAGTATTTGAGTCACCTTGATTTAAGTCTGAATGATTTTGAAGGTAATCCAATTCCTGAGTTTCTTGGGGAGCTTAAGAGATTGACTTATCTAAATCTTGCTTGGTCTAACTTGTCTGGAATAGTGCCACCACAATTAGGAAACTTGACAAACTTGCAATCTTTAGATTTGTACTCAGATTATTCATTCAACTCATTAAGCACTAAATCACTCTACTGGTTAACTAATCTTTCCTCTCTCAAGTATTTAAACCTTGGAGGAGTTGCTCTTTCCTCAGATTGGCTTCCATCTTTAAGTAAGTTGCATTCTCTACTAGACTTGAATCTTTATGCTTGTGATTTGAATACCACATTTAGTGATAATCTTCCATCTGTGAATTTCACTTCTCTTGTAAGATTAAATATGTCATCAAATGGTATGCGACAAGGTTCGCGTCTTTCTTGGCTATCAGTTCTTACTAGTCTTGAAGTTCTTGATTTAAGCTGGAATAATGATCTTGTTGGTCCTATCCCTACATTGTATCCTAACTTGAGATATTTGGATCTTTCTGGTACTGACTTGAGTGTTGATCTTCATGAGATTTTACTTGGGTTTCAAAAGATGTCCAACCTCCAATATCTTAATCTTTTTGCAAGCAATATCTTAGGTTCTATTCCAACTTTTGTAGACAAATTTTCATCCTTGAGAATGTTAGACCTTTCTGGAAATAATCTCATAGGTTCAATCCCAACCTCCATAGGAAACTTAATTTCCTTGCGAAAGTTGGACCTCTCTCAAAACATGATGAATGGTAGCATACCAGAAAGCCTTGGTCGACTCTCCCAATTAGTTGAGTTGTATCTCGATTCAAACAATTGGAGAGGTATTCTTACAGAAGCTCATTTGATTAGCCTTGGAAGCTTAAAATCATTTACGCTGACTACAGATCCACCTATGTCACTTGCTTTCAATGTAACTTATGATTGGGTTCCTCCGTTCAATCTAAAGGTGTTAGACATCGAAAATTGTCTTGTAGGACCTGCTTTTTCTGTATGGCTGCAGAAGCAAAGGTCTCTCACCTCAGTTGTTTTGCAGAATACTGGAATCTCAGACATAATTCCTGATAACTGGTTTTCTTTTATTGCTTCTGACCTTACTTATTTGGATCTATCAAGTAACAAAATTAGGGGAACATTGCCTCGCAGATTAGAGTTTCCAAACCTCTCCGTCATCGATTTAAGCTGTAATCAGTTTGAAGGTGAGTTCCCAAATTGGTCTTCCACTGCTACAGAAGCATTATGTCTTCAAGAAAATTTATTCTCCAAATCTTTACCTCAAGACATTGGTGATCTAATGCCTAATTTATTTCAAATGGATCTTTCATGGAACCGTTTTGACAGCATCATTCCTTCATCATTGTGTACAATGATGAATATGGAATTTCTTCTCTTAAGAAACAACAAATTTTCTGGAAACATACCTGATTGTTGGGATAAAGCAGAGATGCTTTGGGCTTTAGATTTATCAAACAATAGATTATCAGGTACAATGCCAACATCATTTGGTAATTCATCCCTTGGTGCTTTGTTTTTAGGAAACAACAATTTGCACAGGAAAATTATGAATACATCTGCGAATATTTATTCATCCCTCATGATATTGGATCTTGGAGAAAATAATTTTTCAGGTAGCCTACCAGAACAAATGAATGAAGGCTTTTCAAATCTTCTTATGGTAGTTCTTAGAGATAACTTTTTCTCAGGGAACATCCCTCCCGGGTTTTGCAAGTTTGAAGATCTTCATTACTTTGATCTCTCTTGGAATAATTTATCAGGCACTATACCAAAGTGTATCACCAACCTGACTGCGCTAGTCGTTGAAAATGATTACGACATGTTCCAACAGAAGACACAGCATTTTTTGGGGATAGACTATAATGGGCATTTAAACATAAGAACGAAAGGGAATGAATATGAGTATGGTAGGACTGCATCCTTGGTTAATGGAATCGATCTTTCAGGGAATTTTTTATTAGGAAAGATCCCAGTTCAAATGACCAACCTTAAGGCAACATCAATTTTGAACCTCTCAAGGAATCACTTGAGTGGAAATATCCCTCAAGATATTGGTAACATGATTTCACTGGAAACACTTGATTTGTCATGCAATCATCTTTCAGGTCCAATTCCACCCAGTTTATCCTCACCTACATTCCTCTCGCACTTGAACTTATCGTACAACAACTTGGAAGGCAGGATTCCCTCTGGAAATGAGCTACAAACTCTTACGGATCCGTCCATATATGAGGGAAATCCGATGTTGTGTGGTACTCCTCTTCCTAATAGGTGCCCAGGAGATCCTGAAACTACTGATGTTGTGACACCAACTGCTGGTGTTCATGAGGAAGAGCAAGACAAGAATGAGAATGAAGATGTTTGGTTCTACTTGGTGATTGCCTTGGGATTCATTGTGGGATTTTGGGGTGTTTGTGGAACTTTAGTGCTAAACAATTCATGGAGGGATGCTTTTTTCAAGTTCTTTGGGAGGATAAAACCATTACAAAGTTTGATGGATTAAGAAATATGTAAGGTTTAGCATCTTGTTGTTAGCTTGAAATATTAAATAGTAAGATTGTCCTGTTTCCCTTGTTATACTTATGGATGATATGTGGCTGTCACTCAAGCAGATCTCATTCAATATAGTTAGAATATGCTCAATAAATAAGTGAAGGGTTAGCATCTTAATGTTAGCTTTGAATTATTAAATAGTTGTAAAATTGTCTCTTATGGATGATAATGTGACTTATTATCAAGAAGAGCTCATTCTATATAGTTATAGATTATAATGTGCTTAATTTCTATTATGCCTAAATTATTGTTGTGTATGCCAAAAACTAACTTGACATGTATCAGCCTTCTGACACCACCCTAGTTTGAGTTATCACTGTCGTTGCACACAATGGTAACCTCCGCAAGAGGTCGGGATTAGAGGTGTTCATAGGGTGGGTCTATTAAAAGCCTGTGATCTGGCCCGTTTTTACTAAGCTTGACCCTTTAGTTTTCTAAAAGGGGCAGACTTTTAAAGGGTGGTTTTACTAATGAATATTTAAAGGATCGGAGTGGATTTATAAAGGGTCAAAGCAATATATCAAAACCTTATATGGTTTTTGTCACCCCATGTGAATGACTGATATTCATGGTTAGCTTGGTTAAAGAAAAAAGTTAAAATCGGAGATTCTATTATTTTGATGTTGAAAGAGACAAGCAATTGACTAACATCTTTTCAATGTCTCATGACTCCTTGAGTATTTTATCTATTAACTCTAGATCTCGGAGCACACACAACTTTTGTTCTAGGATGATACTCTCATCACTTGAATACCAATCTCAATCCATGTTCTCAAATTCATCAAGAAGTCATCCTTTTGTTGTTTCTTACGGATTTTCTCATACAAATTAAATGTCGTATTCATAGCATTTGCGGCCCTTTGGTAGGTAGTAATAAAAGGTAATAATGGGAATGAAAAACAAGTGTAATTTTAGTTGAAAAATCTTTTGGCTACCTTGATGACCCTGCTTGTACAACTCCAATCATCTCATTTTCTTCATAAAATCCATTCCAATGCATTACCATTGGGAGAGGTGATATTGAAAATTTGCAAACAAAAATTTTTTTATGATCAAAGTCTCATTACCATGGAAATGATATGAAACTTTTGATGAAATTTTATTCTATAAATTATTCTCATTACCACAATTTAGTACTACTAACCAATCAAGCCGTAGCAGCCCGTTTGGTTAGTGGTACTAAATGGTGGTAATGGGAATTATTTATAGTGTAAATTTTATCAAAAGTTCTATATCATTCCCATGGTAATGCAACTTTGATCACAAAATATTTTTTTTGTTCACAACTTTTCATTATAACCTAATACCACATCTCTCGATGGTAATGCATTGCAATGAATTTTATGAATAAAATGGGATGATTGAAATTAGACAATTATGGCCATAAATGTAACCAATCGATTTTTCAACTAAAATTACTCTAGCTTTTCATTTTCATTGCCACCGTTTATTACCACCTACCAAACGGGCCGTAGAAACTCTTCCATGACTATCATCTAGAGGGTTTAACGCACGGTCTAAATCGACACAATGTCGGTCTAAATTCGAGTTATAGTTGGTTGTACTAAATTATGAATTTGTTTTCTTCCAAAACAAACACCAGTAAACAACCAATAAATTTTAGTACAAATTCTAAAAAATGCACACTGAACCAACTATTTCAAAAGCCAAAAGGCCTTTCACAACTTCTTTGAAGTTGATCGTGATGATATATGCGGCAATTTAGTGGAGGCAAAAATGGTGGCAATGGTGATGAAATGCTACAGGATGTTTTACGTAAATTACCAACACCAAAACAAAGAAATTGAGATCCGGACATATACCACATTGACTACATTCTAATTGAGCACAAGGTAACTATGGAAGTGTTTGATAAGTGCAATTATTTGCTTTTATTAATGGCATTTTATATATATACTGTTTTTATATGAAGCAATGGGATAATTTTGTATGTTGTTTTAGTATGATTGTTAATTTTCATCTCATGATTTTATTCATAATAATTTGTGTGTTTTTCAAGTAAAAACTTGGAGTTTTTATAGGTTACATATAGTCATAAGAGGGCCAAGGGAAGGCAGAATGTAGCCACGAGTTATCGTCACTTGTGATAGAGCAAGAAGAAAGTCATAAATAAAGCGACGAGTTGCTACTAAATAGGAGATGAGTCGTTGCTATGAAAATTCAAGTCAGCAGGGACGTGACTAGCCGCAGCTTTTCAGGCTCATCGCTTGGACTCTAGAAGTTTCGTATTGAGGTCGCTTTTCAAGCGATGACTCGCCCCCTTTCCCCTGCTGGATGTTTTTGCACGACTTACCCATGCTTCAGTTAGGTTTAGTTGTATTTTTAAAATTTTATTTATTAGTTTTTAGGGTAATTTTCAGGCTATTGAATAGATTGTTTTCCAAGTAATCTCCATATAAGAAGGAAAAATTTAGAATTAGGTTTTATACACACTTTTCTGTTTTTCCGTCATTTGTTTTTCTCATTTTTTTAGTTCTATTTTCCTTTTTTTTCCTCTTGTAGACATTTAATCATCAATTCAGTAAAGTTCAATTGTCGTTATTTCAAGACTCAAATAAACTTTAATTATGGTTCTTTCAATTTATGTTTATTTATTTAGTAGGCTTTAATTTCTATTCAACATGCTTAGGATTTTAATTTTTGTTTCAATATTTATCAAAATGTCTAATGAGTAGTTCTATAATCTAGGGTTGAGGGATTGATCCCAATTTTGTATGGAATAATGTTGTTGATGTAATTGTAAGAAAGTGTATTTACGATAAAATGTGGGCTAAATGAACCTTTAAATAATATCTTTGTTAACTTAGAAAGAACGGAAGTTTGAAATTAAGAATAACTTAGGTTTAAAGTATATTTAGGTTAAATTCCTATTAATTTAACCAATATAGTGAATGTTTGAGGATTAAATAAATAAGGCCCTAAAAAGATAGTAATCATATAATAAAAGTTCGAGATTAATAAGATCACTTTTAGTCATTGAAAGGAGCCCATATGCTAAGAAGTTCCCAACTAGATTAGAAGGTAAATTTTACCGAATTGCAATCAATCTCGCTCTGTTGTGATAAAAAGTTCCCAACTAGATCATAAGGAGCTCATATGCTAATTATTATGTTACTTGGGCTTTCGATTCATGAAAGCAAAGCATCTTACAATGATACTATCTCCTACAAGAATTTGTGTTAAAAGAAAAATTAACTTTTGTGAGTGTGACTACATATTCTAAGCTTAGTCAATAATTTCTTGAAAAAGCAATATACATCAACACTTTATTGTTGAGCTTTCCTAATGGTATGTATGATTCACACATTTTACTCTTAACTAGAAATAGAAATAGTTACTAGAAATTGTTGAGCTTTATTGCGTTTTAACTATAAATAGAAATAGTATGGCTTCTTAATTAGCTAAATGAAACTGCAAATACACTGCTTGCACTCTAATCTAAACTTATTTCAACTTCTTGGTTCTTTTTTTTATTTATACAACTATCTAGAAGCTTCTTGGATATGCTACAGATTAATTTTCCGCTTTAAACTAAGATTTAAGTTCACACGGATTTATTAGGAGAGCGCGTTCATAACCTATTGCCTTTAAACTAAACATCATGATTCAAGTAATAGGTTATTATTGTACTTGATGTATAAATTTGCTACATAAAATAGAACTAGTTCTTTGACTTACATATATAAATAACATGGCCATACAAATTGACAACTGACACTATTGACTATCCAATGAACAAAAATTTATAAGCAAAAAATGGTCCAGTAAAATGCTAAACGGATTACGTGCCCGCTAGCTATGTCGATCCACGGTAATCGAGAAGCATGATCAACAAATGAGTCATTGTGTACAACTATGTATTTGTAACAGAGTTGCTCTTATTCACACCTTGCAAATCCATAGGAGAATTGGTCATGCTCCCAACAGAGCCTAATGTTTGAGAGCTCAAAGCTGGACTCGCTGGACACGGGTCTGGGTTACCAGTACTCATCGGATGCATGGGCCCGGAACTCAAAGGTGGGCTCATCGGAGTCCTTTGAACCATTTGCTGTGGGCTGGGTTGCTGTTGATTCATGTGTTGCGGAATTCCGAGTGTCGAAGGTGAACCCATTTGTTGGGGTAAAACCACAGCCTGAAGGGGGGAATTGGCTTCTTGCTGTTGATTCATTTGCTGCTGCTGTAGTTGTGGCTGTTGCTGCTGCAATTGTTGTTGCTGATGCTGTTGCTGTTGGGGCTGCTGCTGCTGCTGCTGCTGCAAAAGCTGATTTTGTTGGAGCTGAAACTGTTGCTGCTGACTCAACGGAACATTCATTCCCGGCATTAATCTAGCCATACCCATCGGATTCATTGTAGTCCGTTGCATTGGGCTTATGTTTCCTCGATTCAAAGGTTGACCCAACATTGAGAGCCCAGTGGAGCCTTGCTGCATCTGCCGCGCCCCACCTGGCATACCACCTATACCAGATTGATTTCCTGTCAATATACCTCTACTATGCAAAAACTTTAGTCGTTGCGCAAGGGCTGCCTGCGTTTGCGGTGAACTCAAAGGGCCAGAGCGAAGATGCTGGCTTATAGCATTTGCTTGGCTCAAGTTTATCTGGTTCTGACTCATGTTGCCCCCAATTCCTGAAATGGGACCCATAGGTGCAGACAATCCAGCTCCAGTAATACCTCTTGCTCCACCAATCCCCATAACATTACCCATCCCCCCAAGGCCAACCAGGTTGTTGCCAATGTTCCCCATACCCATCGTATGCCCAAGCCCCATCATCATCCTGCGCTGCATTTGGGGCTGTGTTTGTTGCGCCTGCGTCTGTTGTTGATGTTGCTGTTGCAGAAGTTGTAGAGAAGAAGCTTTATTACCCATGTGATTACCTAGTGGCAAATTCGAACCGGGCCCAAATGAATTTAATTGAGGGCCTGAATTGGATGGCAACATTAGGGGTGAGCGTTGGAACTGAGGTTGTTGCGATATCAAAGGTTGATTCTGCATCGGCAGTTGTTGCGGCTGCTGTTGCTGCTGAAGTGGTAGTTGTGGGTCTGTCTGTTGTGGTCTAGGTGGCATTGTGACCCCTGACATAAGAGACTGCGACATCTGCGCCGCTTGTGAATTTCCAGGAGGGAGCATCCCAGAACTCGGCAGGGCATCCGGGGTTGAATTCACAGGAGAAATAGAAACATTTGGCTTGGCCTCCATTGTTGTCTGCTGTCCAGAAACTGATTCCGGATGCATTGGCATTTCGGAAGCAGGATCACTAGTAGGAACAACTGATCCATTTGATTGGCCATTTGAAAGATTAGGATTACGAGGTGGTCTGAGTTGGACTTGATCATCAATGAAATAGCCCTCCCGATCCATCTGCATAACCAGTGCATGTCAGTTAACAAAAAGAGGAGTACAGCATATAATCTTGACAGTTCAATTTTTTATAAGTCACATACCCAAGCAATGAACTGCATTGCAAGCAAATCCGCCATATGCTGTCATAAATTCAGTAAAAAAATAGTTAGAATTGTCGATCATATTCCTGCAAAATTGATGCAAATGGACAATTTTGGTATCACTCCCTCCACATCCTTTCACACCAAGAACTAGAATGTCCTTCCACCCACTTTTCTTCCTTCTACATCCTTCTATACCAACTACACCTTCCACACAAAGCACACAAGAATTGGTGTATATAAATAGAGGTGTTCATTCGGGTCATTGGGTCAATTCGATTCAAAATCAGGTCTTGTGTCCGCATTAATTTTCATTATTTTAAGTTCATTTTAAAGTCGGGTTCAGTTCCAAAATCGGGTAAATATCGAGTGAACGGGGCTGTTTACTGTTTAGAACACCTCTATATGTAATCCTACCAAAATTCCTAATTTGGAAAGATTTGCTTTAGTAAAACAGGCAAATAATCAGTTTCAACTCTCAAGCCTTTCCTCATATGCGGCATGGTCCAAAGGCGGTCAGAATGATGCAAAACCATTTCCATTTCACTCCCCCAAAGCCTTCCATAATCCATACCAAGACCTTGATCTTCCTTTCAAAAACCATTCTCCTTCCCTCCTAATTCTCATCCAAACAAAGTGTTGAGTCTTGAACTCCATTGAGAAAGTTTTTTTTTTAAAAAAAAAAGCAATTAGTTTCCGAGACAAAAATTAAACACACAAAGACTCATAAGGCAATTTTTTCTTTATTTGGGGGCTTTAATTATTTGGATAATAGACTAATAAAAAAGAACAGCTATGTAAGCTACAGAAACTCACGGTATTTGGTAGTGTAGGTAGGTAATCTTCCACTTCATAAAAAACATGAGCATCCAAATCCCCATAATGCAATGCAACTGTACCATTTGGCTTCTCTGACATAATCAGCTTTGTTTTAACTGAAGTTGGAAGCATATTTGCTGGAAGAATGAGAATAAATGTCATATTACAAGGAAAATAACAGGCATCAGAAAGAAAGGAAGTCTAAACAATGAAACCTAACCTTGAGACTGCACGGCGATAGTCCTTATTTTGCAAAAGTTCATGTTCCCACCATGTAGTGAGTTTGACATGCTTGTCGATAATTCATCCTTAGCAAACTCATCATTGCAAGCATTAGCAAGGCGGATCTGAAGTTCCTTAGAAGAAAATGTTTGAGGTCTCCTAGAATATAAATCAGCCTTACTCTTCTTACAATTCAGCTGGTACCTGTAAAATAAACCAGTTCAACATAAGCCGAGAACAAAATGGTAAAACTAGAACATCATCACGGAACAGGTCAAAGAATCAACAGGCTTCCCTGAGACACGAAATCACAGAGGAGCTGTAGAAGTATCAAATGGGATAAGGAATTCTAATAAAACAGACAATTCCAATGAATCACTCGGTCAAGAAAAACTAGATTGTCCATCATTACACAAGTAGTGGCGTCCGGAAAAGGGGTGGTTTTCAGTTTTTCTTAAACCAAAATTCTTATACCTATAAAAACAACATGCCATCACCGAAATGCCAAGTGGCGTATAGTCATATGTAAGCAATCTTACACTTATAACAAGACGTTGTTTTCGATTGATCTTCGATTACAAACATCACCTATAAGTTCACGTAAATAAGAAGTCCATTAATTTAGAGAGTCATTTCACTATAATCCAATCCAAAACCAAAAAACTATAAATATTCGGCTCCACCGAGAATGGACACAATTCTACACCCCTGTCCTATACCTTATTTAAATTCTTACGGATTTTTAGACTATTTTGTCAAACTTCATCTCGGACAAATTTTCAACAGTCTCCCACCTCCAACTGAGCATGAACTCAATAAATACAATATACAGCAGAGAAAAGGGGATTTAGTGAGCTACAAAGAAAAATGATCATGGATCCCATCAGATATTCAGTATTTAAAGACAAATAAGGCAAGAAGAGTATTTTGAAAAGGCATTTACCTTTCACCCACATCAACTGCAGAGAAAATAAACAAAAGTAAACTTATGAAACTAAGAACCACCTAATTCAAATGCAGAAACTTCTAAATAAATATATTAAGATGCAATATGCTAACATTCTAAACACCAATTTCGAGAGCAATGGCAACCGCAACTATTCCTAACTACTGCCTACAACATAAGAAAAAGTCAACAAATAGCACACATCATAAATTCACTTTACAAGATTTTAGATACTGCAAAGCAGGCAAGTAAACAAATAAACACTTAAACAGGATATATACCTCATAGCTACTCTTTCAATCTTCGCAAATCTATCCTGCATGTATTGATCAATTAGTTGTGGGGTGCTCACAGATGGGCTTGATGCATTCATTGAACCACCCATAGTATTGACACTAGCAGGAGAGCCAATTCCACTTATTATTTGGGTCTTGGGAAGAGAATTTGATCTTCTCTTCGAACCAAGTTGTACTTGATGTTGGGCTTGCATGGAATCGTTGGCACTTGATGTTATTGATGTACTAAGAACAGCTACAGGATTACCTACCCCAGCTGATTTTTCTCTATACAATTGTCCAAGGGAAGCAGCTGAAGAAGCTGCCCCATAAGGTGTCCCCATTGAACCACAAGACACCTCTGTAGATTTCACTGTTAATGGTGACTGAGCTATAGCACCAGCAGAAAGACGTGGACTTTGGATAATTTTCCTCTTCTGGTAATGTTCTTCCTTTTTAAATTCTTTCTCAACTTGATGGTTCAGATTATTCCAGCCTGGTTGTTGATTAGCAGTTCTCATGAGTGAATGTTGCTGAAACTTTTGCTGGAATCTTGGGTCCATGAAACTGCCTTCGGCTTCCATTATTGGCATATCGGTTTTGACCATGATGGAGTCTGCCTTCTCCAGTTTCAGACCATCCTGATTGGTGATCCCTCTTGCATTAGGCTGTTGTTGCATGAGTTGATATCCTTGAAGGCCAAGGTGTTGAACACTGTCAGGACCACCAAGCTTTGCTCTCTTACAAATATTGTTATAGTATGACATCCGTGCTTGATCATCCATTTTTCCAAGAACAGTGGAGTTCATATTATCAGCATATGAAGAAATTGGCATATCCTGACCAGCATGAGAGGCTCCTGGTGTATGCAAAACAGAATCATGCATGTTTCTTTGATTCCCCATCCCTATTTAAAATAAACAATGCTAAGTAGAATTGCTAACCAAAAGAGAAGCATATTACGCTAAATCTCTTCATCTAAATAACAAGTATCAACAATAAATACCTTGGGCAGCTACAATGTCTTGGACCTGCTGCAACATTACATCACCTGATGTTGGCCCATGCTCTCCAATCCTGTAGCTTGAGTTATTAGGTGTACGATCTACGCAAATTTTCTTTCCATGTGACCTATTTATTGATGTAATGCTATCTTCAGCAATTTGTCTCAGTTTCCTCTTCCGTGATCCCATCAGACCCAAGTCAAGCTGAATTTTAAGACAACGAAAACAGCTTACCATATTTCACAGATACAGATTCATAATAAATTACTTAAACGCGCAAGTATAATTTAGACACCTACCTTTACACAAATTGGACTCTCACAAAGCCTATCTAGCATAGGTTTTGGATCAAGACACAATTTTGGCTGTAATGCTTTTAGTATTCGAGACTCTACTTCCTGCATCCAGTGACTGCAAATCAAACTCACTCACAAGGGACAAGAGCAGAATTCTTGGGTAACGAAATTTTAGTAGATATCTTACCATCAGATCCCCATACGTCCAGGAATCATCCGCCATTAAAGAAATATCCTTCACAACGTTCTCCAAAGACATCTTTAAATTCACCTTGCTGATGGTTGCAGAACCATTACTTGAAGGAAGACTGGATCTAGAATCAGACCTGCATCTTCTGTAATCGCGGACCTGCAAATAGTTGTGACCAAACCCATCATTTTCACGATGTTAACAGTTACATTATTAATCAAAGAAGTTCACAAAGGTTGCATAATCAAATTCATCACTAGGGAAATAGTTCTGGAGAAGGTAGTGTCCCGGATAAGCTTCCCTAAGTTAAAACCATATATCAGACTACAGCTAATTCTCAAAAACATTCATTCAGACATATTTTTATATTCATGCCGATAATAGAGGGTAGGTTAAATATGAAGCAACAAAAATACAATAGGAAGTTGGATCAATAATTTTTATGCCACTCACCTCGCATGTGAGAATGCCATCAATATACTTGCACGGAATATCATCCAAAATACTGCCAGGCAAACGACCAGACTCGATAGCCTGCAAATAGTATATAAAACATAAAAGTTCTATGAAAGATAACACTGAATTTACAGAAAAATAAAGTATAATAGATTTTAAAAAAATACATTATACATACATAACAGAGAGAACCAAATGAAATGTCAATTTTTGTCATGTCAAAAAACATTGTATAATAGTTAGGGAAAATTACATTAAAAACTCCCAACTATTCGCGATTTAAATATAAAACTCCCAACAATTGATTATTATTTAAAACTCCCAACTTTAGGCCCATTTTATATTTAATGTCCAAGATAACTTATATCCGGATAAATTGGTTTTAGTTGAGAAGTAGTGGGACCCAATTGTATTTATTAATCACCTCACTTCCTTTGACCTTACACGACCCTTGACGTACCCTCCCATTTCAACAAAAGGTAACCGGTTAAAACAGGTTATAAAATGTATCGGTGCTTTATATTTAAGATGGGCCTATAGTTAGGAGTTTTTGAATATTAATCAATAGTTGGGAGTTTTATATTTAAATCGTGAATAGTTGGAAGTTTTTAAAGTTATTTTCCCTAATAGTTAAAGTACTATGAAAGAATAAATCAAGAGGAAAGTAATAGAAAACATCCTATTAGTCTAAAGGCTATGTCTATTAATTTTATGCTCCAACCAATCAAGCCAAGTTACTTAAAATTGTTCTACATTGACCTAGATTAAAAACAGGTGACGAAATGGAACAATGTGGTACCAAACGAGAAGTGTAAAATGTTAATGTACAAATGAAAAAAAGCTTTTATATCACTATACTAGGAAAAAGAAAATGGTTTCTAAGCTAGTTTACCATGAATTTTACAAGAAAATAGATAAAGACAGCAAACATACACTGAAGAAACCTTCCGTGGTCCGATCATAGGGATGTAACGTCCTTGAACCTTCTTGAAAACCAGTATGAAGCTCACTATCATTCTAAAAACCCATAAACACAAAGTTATGTTACGGATCAAAACAGAACCAAATTGATTAATTTAGATATTATACAGCTATAATGATGGAATTAGCATACCTCTGAAGGCTTTCCAATCGTATATCCATCAGGGTAGAGGTTCAGAATGAAAGAAACTTCATCTTCTGTAACAATACCAAAAAAATGGAATGTTAGAATTTCGACTATGATTCGCAAAGTATGTACTGAGAAAAAGTGTCCCATACCAACAGAAATTTGATGCCTTCCAGATAACAAGGATGAACTCGAGAGACCAAGTGCATCTTCATGCTTCCCCTATTTTGTTCAAGGTTTTAATTATATTTTAGTATAAAGTGCAATCAACCCTAAACAAAATATAAGAGCCTAAAGCCATATTGATTTCACACAACTTAATGGAGTGCATGAATATGGCTTACTAACAACACATAAAGAGCCCCCCCTCCCCCCAAAGCTAATGCAAGAAATGCTCAATTCAATGTAATAACTCCATCAAAAGAAAAACATTTCAATGTTTCCCATGATTCACTAATCTTCTTGCAAATCACAAATCGAAAAAATCAAGTTGTGGTTGGTTTTGGCTATTTTTTTGGGCCATAATGACCAATAGAAAATCAACTTACCAGGTGAATTCAAACCCTAACTCTGATAAGAAAATGTAAAACCAAAAAAAGACTTTTGCTAACTAAATTATCAACAGATCCCCAGAAATCATACTCATCTACTGGATGTATAAAACCTCCAAATTAACTCACAAAATATAAAATAAAATTCAAGTCGCCCATAAACACACTATTCATACAATACTAAGATTTTATGAGTAAATAGATTGAGAAATTTTAAGAATGAAAACCCCAGCTTTAAGAAAAACCCAGAAATATAAATAATAATAAACCCAACCTTCCCCAAAATACCCAATAAAATACTTAATTGAAAGCAAATAATGAAAGAAAACCCATAATTAAGAAGCTAATCAACTCCTATACTATTTCTTAAGGACAATTAAACCCAAATGTAAAAATTTCCCCAATTAATTAAGAAACAAATCACCTCCTAATTTCTCTTAAAAAATGAACCCTTATTTAAAATTTTAATATTTTCCATTAACCCGCAATAAAAATTATTGAAAACAATAAGATAAGAACAATTAAAAGGGAAACAGTGTAATAGTACTTACATTGGGTACATTATTGGAAGGAATACTGGAAAGTTCAACCGGGTGTTCATCATCTTCAATGATTGAATTAGATTTAGGGTTCACAGGCTTTGGTTTAACTCTAGTTCCTCTCTTAGAAATTTTGAATGAAATCCCCATCCTTTATTGGATTGATTTCAATTTTCAGGAAATAATATAGCAAAAATGAAACATTAAAATTAAATCAGAGCTAATTGGAGCAAAATTTTAGTTGATTTGATTTTCAAAAAGGGGTGAATTGTTGAAAGAAATAAAAGATTTCTACTTAATAAAGTGATGGAAATGGGGGGAAGAGACGAAAGAAGAAAACGAAGATCGAAACGAATAGAGAAATCTTTATCTACTCCTAAAATCTAAAGTTTTTGCAGTGAGATATTAATAAAAATGGGAAAATCCATCGCGATAATACCTAATTATTTCGTGTTAAAATCCGAAAAAACTCCTTTCAACTATAAAATTGACCTAATTTTTGTCAAAAGGGAGTGGGAGTCACCGTTTTATATTTCAGCCGATCTTCTGAGAGACCGTCTTTTTGAGAGACGTCTCTCAGGTTCAACCCATTAAAACTTAATTAAACAAAAAAATCATAATGAACTCATCAAATTAGAGATGGTCTCTCAAAGAGACCGTTTCTTAAGAGATCGTCTCTTTGAGAGACATATCTTAAGATTAGCCCATTAAAGATTAATGTCCACTTACCATATTCTTAATGCTTATTTACCGTATTCTTAATGCTTACTTTTAATATCTTAAATGTCTACTTATATTATTCTTAATGCCTACTTACAATATTTAAAAAAATATATGGTGGGCCGACCCAATTATAGATGGTCTCTCATAGAGATCGTTTCTCACAAGAATTTGTGTTAATTGATTTAATTAACAGCTAGTGTCTTGATACATCGTCTTTTTGAGAGACGTCTCTCAGGCCAAGCCCATTTAAACTTAATACCTACTTATATTATTTTTAATGCATACCCATCGTATCCTTAATACCTACTCACAATATCTTACATGCCTATTTACATCATTTCTAATGCCTACTTACAATATTTCAAAAAAATATACATCGGGTCAGCACAATTAGAGATGGTCTCTCAAAGAGACTGTCTCTCACAAGAATTTGTGTTTAATTAAAGTTTTTTTTTCAATAAGTGATTAGTGATTCATCAATTTAAAGTCATAATAGATACCTTTAAGGTCAAAATTGATTTAATTTATAAGTTATAATTGAATATTTTATTGAGCATTTAATATATAATTGATCATTTAAAAGTCTAAATTGATCAATTTAGCGTTGAAGACTTAAAAGTAATTAATCTATTTAAGGTTATAAACTTGTAGGTAGAAATTGATCACTTTAATGTCAAAATTAATTATTTTTATGTTAAAATAAAAATTTGTATCGATTTCTTTTATAAGTTATAACTGATCATTCTATTAATCACTTTAAGGTTTGAATTGATCACTTCAATGTCGAAATTAAAGACTTAAAAATAATTGATCACTTTAAGGTCTGAATTGATCACTTTAATGTCGAACTTGAAGACTTAAAAATAATTGATTCATGTAAGGTTATAAACTTATAAGTAAAAATTGGTCACTTTAATGTCAAATCGATCATTTTTAGGTCAAAATTAAAAAATTTTAATTGATTTATTCAAGGTTTACTTTAAGTTGAAATCGACATTTTAATATCAGATATCTTTAAGGTCAAACATTAATTTTATATGGAAAAATTATCCTCAATAATGCAACCTTTCAATAACTTTTTACAATAATCCCAACTTTCGATTAATCATGAATAATCTCAACTTTAAAATGTGTTTTCTCGGAGTGATCTATGGCAACCCACAACACGTTACATTGGTTACCTAGCCAATAAAAATTTAAATTTACTAAAACAAAAAAAAACTAAAAAATTTGTAATACTCTTCTCTACATTTCTTAATTGAACCCAAACCACCACCATCATTTCCGACCACTCCTTCATCACTGCTGTCAACCTCACTTCCACCAACTTAGTAGTAGGATTATTTCTTGTTGTTAATATAAAAAATATATTTTGTTAATTTTGTATGCTTTAAAATCATTAGTACGATATCAGAACGATACTGTTTGATAATAATCTGACTTCCGAGTCGGGGCAAACTTGGAGTATGCATAATCCGACTCCGAGTGGAGGTGGACTGAAAACAAAAGTTCGACTATTATCCAGAGCAAAGTCGGAATATGTATAATCCGAACCGAGTCCGACCCATTGTCATCTCTAACCTCAATCGCAAACAACCCTTGTCCATAAAGCAAATGTGCCTAATAGAAGATGGTGGAATTGGAGAGGTGGTTCATGAGGTTTGTAGTGGCGGCTAACAAGGTGGGTTTTAAATTTGGATTATTAGCGTTGGGTCTTGTCATGTGGTTGGAGCAAGTTGGCGAGTGAACAAGATATATCCATGAGATGATGTAGGCGCGTGAATGAGGTGGCTTGGTGGTGGTGCGGCGGTTGGTGTATATATGGTGAGTGAAATTCAATAATCATTTAGGGAGTGTTTGTTTAGTTAGCTTACTAGATAATGTTTTTTTTTAATTGTTTTACATTATTTTAAAAATAAAAAGAAAATAATTTGTAAATTAAATGAATTATTAATAGCATATAATAGCTAATGTTAATTTAGTTTTGACTTTAAAAATACTTTTTTATAAGTTATGTATGATGTTAAATAATGTTATTTTTAATATTATTTAAATTTTATTGATCACTATATAAGATTGTAAGTGACAAATTTTTATTTTTTGTTTCCAAAATGAAAGTTAGCAAATTATTATTTCAAAGAACAAATTTTTCGGTTTCTAAAATCAAAGCTATCAAATTATTATTGTGTATTGAACAATAAAAAGTTACACACATCTCATTCAAACAATTTAATGAAAGCTAATATAATGATAATTCACATATTTCCCATACACTTTTATTAGCATATAATGATTGTTTAAAAAAAATTTATTAGCAAATAATGACATCATCATTGATAAATGAAGGGAAAAAATTTCTTGAGAAATTGACAACTCATCACTTTTTGAATTTGCTTATGTCATCCGTTTTTTGCTTTAGTATAATGTATAGATAGAGATAGATTGGATGAAAATTAGTTGGTTAGGACAAATAAGCTAAAAAAGTGTTTGGTGAATAAGCTAATCTTATTGTTGTAAATGTAATATGTACAATTAAGGACCTTAGATTGTGAATTAGTGGAAGGCAATATAGATTCATTAATAGAATAAATAATGACCTTGTAATTTATGATTATAACAATATAATTTTTTGATATTTTATCAATAATTTAATTAAATACTTTTTTCATTTTTTTAGTTGCACCAAAACCATTTTTTTACACTATTCTCGATAGTATTTTACATATTACGGCTATTAAACGAGAAAAAACATAGTTATATGGGATCATGTTTTATTCCTCTCGTCAGATACTTTCATAATATCAAATATTTATAGTTTATAGTTGAGTATAATCCTAGGTTTAAGCAACCTGAGAAACGTAATGGACTGCATAAAAAGTTTCTTGGGTGCAAGTAAAAAAATGGAATAGTATAAACAAATATACTTTAGTCTACTATAATGTTATCATGTCCTTTAATCTCTTTTTACACAAATCAGCCTTCAGTATATCTGTTTATACTATTGAAATTAAAAAAAGCAAAATAATTTGATTCATATTAGCATAATAAGTGCCTTATTTATTACATTTCATATATTAATTAATTAATTTAATTCCCACAAAATATATCCTCTTAACTAACACGAGGGTGTGGGATGTCAACACTACCATAAGAATTAACAAATATAATGACACGATTACAGCAGAAATCAGTAATTGTTGTTGAACTTTCTTTGCTAATAATCACAGCTGTTAATGATGGATTTTCACTTTCAATTATCATCTTTGCCTCCACACCCCTTTTCCCTAGCAATTCTGGCCATTCATACTTTTTTCCTACAAAAATCAAGTAAAAAAACCCAAAAAAAATAAAAATTAAAGAAATATAATAGACATGGGAGGTTCTGAATAACATATTCAAACTCACAGGGATCCGAAAATTAGGAGCCTCAATATTAAACTTTATGGTGTATGTTATGTGTTTAAAGATATAATAATATTGTTAGAAAATATCATAATTTTTAGAATTTTATCCGGCCTTTAACAAATTTTGCTTCGCCCCTGATAATTGATGATTACATTTTATTAATTTGAAAATATCTAGGTAATCTACTATAGGCGTTAAAAAACGAATGATAAAAAGAGGGTAAATTTTGATATTGGTTTTAGTATCTATTTATACTCTAACATATAAATAAAGCGGATAATATTAGTTATTAGAAATAAAATGTAAAATATAAGTATAAATAGAAAATAATTAATATTTTTATTCTGGTGTAAGATAGAGAATTCATAGGGTTAATAAGAGGGAGTGTGTTAATTATTCATGTAAATAACTCCCATCACGAGGATATAATGAAAGTCTTTAATTACTATATCAACTTATGATTGTCAATAAATAAATAATATCAAAAAATATAATTGTATAATTAACCATTTCTAAAAAAAGAATCATTAATTATAAAGGAAGTACAATAGAGTGAAAAAAACATACTCACTCTATTACTGTCAAATGTCCTATTTGCTTTTGGGTTACTAATTATCAATCACTCTTGATTTGTATTTTATTCTTAATTCATGCATTAAAACATAATCAAATGAAATTTTGTTTAATTCGTGTCAAACGTGCAAAAATTAATAAGACATGTAAAATAAAACGGATCGGTGAGATTACAAAATATTACTAAACAAATCATGATCAATGATCAGAAACTGGAAAAACCATAAACAAAAGGATTCAAATATGATTGATCTATACTGGTCACTAAACCATTTTTTAGGGTTATGGATAGTATAAAGATAAAACCATGAATAATAAGGTACTCTCCCTCGGTTTTAAAATGTTCTTTCCATTTAAAATATTTTACTTTAAGGAGAGAGAAATTTAATTAATATTTTTGACATATATTTAGAAGATAAAATATATCCATGTGAGATCATTAGATACGTCTTAATTTATACATTTTTTTTAAATTTTTTATCATGTATATTTAGGGATATTGAAGTTCAAAATTTGCATTAAAAATTGTACAAAAAGTAAATAGAAAGAACAAAAAGAAATCGGAGGGAGTAAATAATTATGTTATTAATCAATTAAGAAAAAAAATTTTTGGGTTTCTTTTTATTTGTTCATTCACCACCAAAAATATTTTACATGTTGCAAAATTTTCAACATATAAATTTTAAATTTCGATATCTATAATTACACATCATAATTTTGTTATAATTTATATGATAAAATAATTATATATTAAGTTGATGATACCAAATCTGGATATAATTTTTTTCTATATAATTCATAAAAATCTTATTTTTAATTTTATCTCTTTAAATTGGAATATATAAAACTTAACAAACAAAAAAAGGACGAAAAATATAAGAGTAATATGAAAAGTGAAAAGTTATAAATATACCTTGAGTGCAACATGGTGAACTCTGACAATGCCTAGGATTTTCACAAGGAGGATAACCCATTTCTTTAATTTCTTTAAATTTCTTTTAATTTGTTTAATTTTTGATGTGATAAATGTGTCACTCAATTCCATGATTTATATACGGCATTGAGCATTTTATGTTGGATGCATAAGGAAAGAAATTATTAATATATTAGGATCAAATAATAAAGGAAACATATAATATACATAATACATATACACATATATATCTCCATGACTAAGAAATTATTAATATATTAGGATTAAATAATAAAGGAAACATATAATATACATAATACATATACACATATCTCCACGACTAAAGAATTATTTTTTAATGCATGAAATCAAATTTTATATTTATATAAGGAAAATAAATATTTTGGTGTTATACTAGTAAGGGAAATAATTATTGGCTATATATCTTATAAGGAAAATTATTCTTTGGCTATCTTTTTAAATGAAAAACAATCATATATACTAGTATAGAAAATCGTGCAATGCACGAATTTGTTAGTGCAAAATATATACAAAAACAGTTTCAAATAATAATGTAAGTAGTAACTACTGTATTAAATTTACCAAATACATGACTTTTTAAATCAAAACATAATTACTGACGTTTATTTTAATCATTTACATGATATATAACTTTTTTTCATTCAATTGAACATATTAAATTCGAAGTTAACTAAATAGAATTACTATATTATATCCTACAAATACCTCTTAATTTAGCTTCAAACTTAAACAAAAAATATTAGATTTTAAATTTGATAAATATAGTCATGCCTCTTTAAATGATGACATTTGAAATTTTCCAAGACTTTTATAGTATTGTATGGTATGATATATATATATATATATATATATATATATATATATATATATATATAGGGTTTGGATCATGTGAAAACCAATTAAAACCAATTTCATTTGCTGGAAAATGTACAAGATCCTATTGCTTCAATTGTTCATAGCACATATCCTAATCTAATCGGCGAAGTGAACGATGGAAGCTTTTTCTATGATAGGGCTGTTCTAGCCCCTACAAATGAAATTGTTGGCAGAGTTAATGATTATGCAATGTCACTAATACACGGTGAGGAAAAAGTGTACTTGAGCTCAGATTCTATAAGCAAAGCAGATGGTTTCGTCAACAATCAAAACAATGCATTCTCAGTTGAGTTTCTAAACACAATAAAATGTTCTGGTTTACCGAATCATGAAATCAGATTGAAAAAAGGTGTGCCAATTATGTTGCTTAGGAATATTGATCAGTCAATTTGGTTTGTACATGTACAAGGTTGATTAATAAGTCGTTTGGGGAACATATTATAGAGGCTAAGATTCTTACAGGATGTAAAGAGGAGATCTTGTCCGATTCCGTTATCACTCTTACTCCAAGCGATAATGTTAATCTACGTTAAGATACAAAGAAGGATTTCCTATAAGCATATGTTTTGCTATAACTATTAACAAAAGTCAAGGACAGTCTTTGTCAAATGTTGGGTTATTTCTCCAAAACTTTTTGACCATGTCAACTATATGTAGGTAGTATCCGTGTTACAAGCAGAAGAGGACTAAAGATTTTAATATGTGATAATAAAAACATCACATGTACTACTACTTATAACGTTGTGTTCAAGGAAGTTTTCTCATCTTTATATAAATTTCAAATAATTAATATTAATACTTTATAATTTTTAATAAAATGTTAACATTTCATATTAATAGGATATTTTTTGTGGGAAAAAATATTTATGAATCCGTGCATTGCACGGGTAAATACCTAGTATATATATATATATATATATATAGGGTTTGGATCATGTGAAAACCAATTAAATTGGTGAAAAGTGAAAACAGGAGTACTGTACATAAAAAGCTCATTTGGGTGGCAGTTTTGTAAATAATTAGATATTTGCTAAATAAGGTACATATATGCTTAAAAGAAATTACATATTTAGATTACATTTTTGTAAATAATATGAACTTTTTTCTTCACGAATATATATATATATATATATATATATATATATATATATATATATATATATATATATATATATATATATATATATATATATATATATATATATAAAAAATAATATTTTTTTTTTACAGAAAATGTGTTACTTTTGGGTAAAATAATATTTTTTTTTTATAAAAAAGTTGTTACTTTTTAGCAAAAATTTTTAAAATTAGTATGTCAAAATATTCAAAAAAACTTATTGGGCTTGGGCCGGTTGCACAACAAAAACCGTCTCATAGGAGAGTATTTGTTCAAATAATGGGTATTAGTTAGCAGGTGCTCTCTTGAAAGACCGTCTTTTGTAAAGACGACTCTCAAAGTCCAGCCCAAATCTATATTTATAGTTGTAACAATATAAATTTAGAATTGAACTGGGCTTTTGAGAGCCGTCTTTACAAAAGACGGTCTCAAGTAAGAATTTGTGATTAGTTATTACATTCACTTAAATGCAATTAATTAATTGAACGCAATTAGTTTTATAAAATTTTTGTTTTTTATATGCTTGGCCGACCCATTTCAACTGGTCTCTATGTAAGACGATCTTTCATGAGATTTATATGGTAAAAGGCACGGTAGGGTGTCTTGTAGGGTTGAACTCAAAATGCAAAGCGATCATTATAATTTTAAGGCGACCACTATAAATTTTAAATAGACTAATTAAATTGACTTATCATGAGATAGTCTCCTACAAGATTTGGTGGACTATGTATGAATAAACTCACTTGATTTGTGACATTACTCATTAATGGCAAAATGAGCGTGTGGATGCGATATGTCCTCTTCATACCTATATCACCTAAAATTTACTTATCCACCACCTAGTCTACCCACCACCCATAGCGGGGTAAAATTTTCATACTCATACCTGCTTACCTAGGTAAATACTCGAATTCATCCCCACCCACTTTGCCAACCGGATACAGCCAGGGTATACCCACTTTATAGTCGGAGCACATTCACTTCGAGTACACATTATACACTTCATAAATCCTTAAAAATTTGATTATACCATACTAGAGGTGTTCATTCGGGTGATCGGGTTGGTTTTGGACGAATGTCTTTCGGTTCGGTTGTATTCCGGATCGACTATTTTTCGGTTGCGTGTTACGACGGGTCGCACTCAGGTCGGGTCGGTTAGTCGCGGTTCGGTTGAAGATCGGTTATTCGAGCTATCGGGTTAGCATCGGTTCGGTGTCTGTTGAAGTTCGTGTCGAGTGTTAATCGGTGTCAAGTTGTCATCGGTTAATAATTGGTTCGGTTTTGTCGAGTACAGATCGGGTTCGGGTTTTTATTACTATCGGCTACGTACTACTAATTACTATCGATCGAGTCAATATTAAATTAAGTTGTTAGTCATTTTTTAATTGATGACAAGATTTCCTTTACTTAAAGCAAAAATAGTTAAAATGTAAATCAACTAGTGATCTTATTACTTTGTTACTTTTACTTGTTTAACCGAAAATTAGAATTATAAAGTTCTATCAATTTTCATCGAATACGGTTATATACATTGACCATTGATTATTAACTCTAAATATATGAAACCATATATTTATAAAATTTAATTTATTAAAATATCTATCACTTGATTAGATTAAATAATAAGATGATTGAATATGAGTCTATCATACTTCTATGTTAAAAATTGGTTCAGGTTTAAAGCAATTCGATCTAAAATTTATTCGGGTTTAGTCGGTTTTTGCCGGATCAAGTTCGGTTTCGAGCATGATTCGGGTCGATTTACTTTCGGTTTCAGGTCGGATTTTCGGGTCGGGTCACTTTTGAACAGCTCTATACCATACAATTTAATAAACAAAATTAGTGTACTTAATTTTTTATCAATACTTTATAATAAAAACATACAAAGTTAATATAAATTAATACATTTTAGATGTAAGGTGGACGACTGTTGTACGAAGTGAGTGGGTAATGGATGGGGACAGGGGAGGTGGATATTAGGTTGTGCGAATAAGATCCTATACTCACCAGCTACCCACTGCCTATAGCAGGTAAAACTTTTCATATCCATACGACAATATCCTTTCAATACCCACTATCATTGCTTCTATATCCATCCCAGTTAAAACGGATGCTGTTGGTAGTTGAAGTATAGTGGTAAACGACCACTTGACTACTCCTCCTATTTCTCAGTAACTGACTGCCCACTTCTCCCCTTTATCTAAGTAATTGGTGTACTGCTTCCTATTTTTAGACATGTAACTCTAAGGCTTTCAATAACTGAATTGACCCAAGTTACACCTTATAAATAAGGAAGTGTGAAGCACAGAAATGCAGGAGAAAAACTGAGAAACATAATCACAAAAATATTCTCTCTTTCTGTCCATCATCAAAGAAAAGGCTTTGGGTTTAAGGAGTGGAAATACCGGAAGCTCTAGTAGTAACCGGAAACTAGTGGACATACATTGATCAGAGATTGATCGCTTTACTTTCGCACTATTGGTTAGTCCTCTTAAATTACTCTCTTCATTGGTATCAGAGCCAGCTCTGTATTGATTATGTCCCATATAAGTTTTCAGATTAATTTGTTTAATTTTTAAATTTCCACTAATGTTAATTCGTTTAGCGGAGAAATTTTTTTTTTCATATTAATTTGTATATCATGATTCATTATTAACAAAGGAATTTCGTTGAATCTGTTTACTATGTGCATTATGATTCATACTTTTATCTCCCTTGAATTAGTTATACAGATGAAACCTTGTTTATGTAGTTATTAGTTAACACCGTAATTATAAATTTTCTTTTAATCAGTTTACAATAGAGATTAAGATTATTAGTTATCCTTTTTTTTTATCTGAGTGATTAAAAACATACCTGATTAAGCCGAATATTTCACCGGGAAATCAAAATCAATGTCGCGTGTAAATCTCGTGCCACTATACCCATAAACGTGTGGACTTGGTGTTTCACCATTTTAAACCCTTTTTTTTTTGCTTGAAAGAGAAGGAAAGAGTATTATGCATGTCTGACACTTATTGAAATCTATCCAACATTTGTGTGTACCGTGTATACACAGCAAGCATTGTCTACCTTTTTTATTTAGATAAAGTTACTTTATTGTTTTTATCTTTACTTTTTTTTGTCCTTTGCTATTGGACAAAGTATGAGTAAACAAAGGTATATAATGTTGCCCTTTACTTAGTACAGTAGATGATAGAGTATGAATTGGGTCACTCTTTATATGGGCTTTTTTTTATATATACTGATAATAGTACTTTTGTTTTACTATGCTCAAGTTAAACTATTTTATGGAATTAGTTTCTTACGGTAATCTAAAATTATATATTTTATAACAAAAGAATATAATGTAGTATTTTTATTATAAGTCTGTCTTATATAAAATACTATTAAAGTCTTATGTAGATTTTAAGATTAAAAATATAAAATATAAAATATAAAAAAATAAAAAAATATATGGATGTGTTTCATAAAACTTTAAATTATTTATATTCCTAGTTTGTATTAAATGTGATGATTATGAGCTTAGCAATTTTTTCGATCATGAGATACAAACAAAAGAATTACGATAATTTAATGTTAATCAGAAGTTGTGCTTTATGTCTTTTTTTTATTGTAGATATGGAAAATTCTACACTTTCTGCTACCGTAATTTCTGAAATGCTTACCTCAAACAAACTGAATGGAACCAACTACGATATCTGGCATAGGAAGGTTCAGTACCTCCTCAATGAAAGAGGTGTGATAAAACACATATCTAGTGCTATGGTTGCACCTGATGAACCAAGTCAGAATGCTAGTACTGAACAACTTGCTTCGTATAAAGCTAAAAAGGATGCATTCGACGAGTGGTCCGAGAAAGATCGTAGTGCAAGCTATGCAATTCTGGCTAGCATGCATGATGATGTAATTGGCCAATTTGAGGTCTATCCCACTGCTAAGGACATGTGGGATAATCTTAAAGATACGTTCGGAAAGACTTCAGTCACAAGGCTTCGTACCTTACATTTGATTTGGCTGCAATATAAGATCGATTCGTCTCGATCAGTTCCTGAACACATTCGCGCTATGAGTGCGATGCTTCGAGACCTTAGGGCTGGAGGTATTGAGATTTCTGAATACGAGCAAGTGAATAATGTGATTCGTTCACTACCTGATAATGATGATCGATGGTCACCGTTTAAGGCTTTAATGTCTCATAACGTCAATCTAAAGTCATTTACAGAGATTGCTCGTCATGTGGAGATGGAGGATGAACGCCTTAGGGGGTTAGCTCCATTACCTGTTGCTGCTGCACTTGTTGCTAAAGGGGGAAACTCCAATAGAAACAGCAAAAGCGCAAACCTTTTAAGAAATCTCAAGGACCTCAACGACCACAAGGAACGGGAAAGACACCTAATCACTTCAAGGCTATAGGCCCCAAGAACTTAGCACATGTGAAGTGCTACAATTGTGGGAATAAGGGCCACTATGCTCGGGATTGTCCCGAACCTAAGAAGGTACCTTACTCCTTCTCTGCTCCTAAAGTTTATGTTTGCTCTTATGCATTAGTTGCTAATTGTTTTCCTAATTGGATTGTAGACTCGGGAGCAAACCAGCACGTAGTTCGTGATCGAGCTGGGTTCGTTGACTTCCACAAATTTGTTGCGGGATCACGGACAGTGACTTTAGGAAATGGCAACGAGGAAGATGTTCTAGGAATTGGCACATACGAGCTAAAGCTTCGTGGAGGAAGTGTGTTATTGCTTCATGATGCCTTGTATGCGCCAGGAGTGAATTGTTGTTTGGTTTCTGTTTTTTCATTGGTTAAACTTGGTTTTTCATTTAATTTTATGCCTGATGGCTTATGACATTAAGTATCATGACAATGTGTTTGATCATGGTACCTTTAGGGATGGTTTTGTGTATTGGATTTGGATGATAATTATTATAATAATTCTTCGCTTGCTTATGCTTCATATGTTGATGATTATTCTGAATGTGTTTTATGGCATACTAGACTTGGTCATATTGGTCAAGATCGAATGAATAGGTTAGCCAAAGAAGGGTTACTTAATCAACTCACTAAGGTTAAGTTGCCCAAGTGTGAGCCTTGCTTAGCTGGCAAGGCAACTAGAAAACCCTTTGGCAAGGCATTACGAGCATCTTTACCCTTAGAATTAATTCATTCCGACATTTGCGGACCCATGAATATCAAGGCACGTAGTGGTGCAATCTATTTCCTCACTTTCATAGATGACTACTTACGCTTTGGGCATGTTTATGTTATCTCACCGATATGAGGCACTTAATATGTTCAAGCGTTATGTATCGGAAGTTGAAACCCAATTAGAACGAAAAGTTAAGACTCTTCAAACTGATCGAGGTCGTGAATACCTGTCTGATATGTTCAAAGGGTATTGTGAGGAAAAAGGGATTATTAGACAACTTACCATTCCTTATACTCCACAACAAAATGGTGTTGCGGAACGTAGGAATCGAACTTTACTCGATATGGTTAGGTCGATGATGGCTCAAGCCAACCTTCCAATTAAGTTTTGGGGGGATGCATTGCTAACGGAAACATATATCCTTAATCATATACCGAGTAAGAGTGTGTCTACCACTCCATATGAGTTATGGAATGGAAGAAAACCCTCTTTGGACCATTTACGACCATGTGGTTTGGCAGGCTATGTGCATAATCCGACTCATAAACATGGCAAGCTTGGTCCAAGAGCAACCAAGAAGGTGTTCATATGATACCCTGAACATTCAAAAGGGTATGTAATGTTTGGTGAACACCCTAATGGTGGAATGACTGAAATGGATTCACGAAATGTCGAATTTCTTGAGAATCAGTTTCCCGAGATAGGTGAAATTAAAAAGGACTTGGATTTGTATGAATTACAACAGGATTTGCAACAAATTCTTAGTGAATGGGAGAATATGTCTCTTTTGGTCACCAAGAGTATATCAATTTCTATGATCACTGACTATTTACCTAACAACGAGGAAAGAGTTGAAGGGGAGGCAAGTCTTGCAACTTCCTCGCCTATCAATGAGAATCATTCTCATAATCAGGATACTGAAGTTGGGATTAGTTCTCAAACTAGGAATCCTACCCCACATCAAGACGGTGGGAGTAATCCTTTATTCTCACAGGTGAATGACCAAGTACCTATGATACGAAGGAGTGAAAGAGGGAGAATTCCTCGACGTTATTTTCACATCGAAGAGGATGTTTTCTTTTGTACTCCTTCTGAAATCGAAGAACCTACCTCTTATGAAGAGGCAATAACTTCACCTAATAAAGAAGAATGGATTAATGCTATGAAGGAAGAAATGGACTCTATGTCTAAGAATAAGGTTTGGGAACTTGTTGATCTTCCACCAAAATGAAAATCAATTGGATGCAAGTGGGTGTTCAAGATTAAGCGTGGGGTGGATGGATCAATAGACAAGTTTAAGGCCCGTCTAGTGGCGAAAGGTTTTACCCAAATTGAGGGAATAGACTATGATGAGACTTTTTCTCCTGTGGTGAGATTAACCTCTATTCGCCTTCTTCTAGCCTTGGTTGCTCATTTGGATCTTGAGTTATTCCAAATGGACGTAAAGACTGCTTTTCTCAATGGTTCTCTTGAAGAAGAGATATAAATGGACCAACCTACTGGATTTGTTACAGAAGGAAAAGATGATAAAGTATGTTATCTTAAAAGGTCAATATATGGCCTAAAGCAGTCCTCCAGATCGTGGTATTTCAGATTCCATGAAGCCATTACTTCTTTTGGCTTATCCATGGTAGATGAAGATCATTGTGTGTATGTCAAAAAAACAAAGGATGGAATTATGTTTCTATCTCTATATGTTGATGACATACTTTTGGCTGGAAACGATTTGGAGATGATCAATGCCACAAAGAAGTGGTTGTCTTCTGTCTTTGAGATGAAAGATATGGGTGAGGCTAGGTTTGTCCTAGGTGTGGAAATAATACGTGATCGTTCAAAGAAACTATTGGGTTTGTCCCAAAAAGCTTACATCAATAAAGTATTAGAACGTTTTCGTATGAATAATTCCAAACCCGTTGATACTCCAGTAGACAAAGGTCTTACGCTAAGCCTTGACGATTGTCCTAAAACGGATGAGGAAAGAAAAGAAATGAGTATGGTGCCTTATGCTAGTGCCGTGGGAAGTTTAATGTATGCTATGTTATGTACTAGGCCTGACATATGCTTCGCGGTAGGCTTGGTAAGTCGTTACCAAAGCAATCCAGGACGTGCTCATTGGCAAGCTGTCAAAAGAATCCTTCGATACCTTTGTGGTACAACCGACCTTACCCTATGTTATCGTGGTGGTGACTTGAGGTTAAAAGGTTTTTCAGATGCAGATTGGGGAGGTGATTTAGATGAGTCTAAGTCGACCTCGGGATATGCTTTCATCCTTGGTGGAGGAGCTATATCATGGTGCAGTAAGAAGCAAGACTGCATTGCTTTGTCATCCATGGAAGCTGAGTATGTCGCGTGTAGCTTGGCTGTGCAAGAGGCTATGTGGCTTAGATATTTCCTACAAGATCTTAACCTCACTCCGAGACCTAATGATCCAGTGGAAATGCGTTGCCACAACACTAGAGCTATCGACTTTGCTAAGGATCCTAAGTTCCATAGGAAGACAAAACACATTAAGAGACGCTATCACTTCGTTCGTGATGCTATTAAAAACAAAGAGATTGCCATTAAGTATATATCTACTCACAAGATGATTGTTGATCCTTTGACTAAGCCTATTCCTAGAGATGTGTTCAAAGCTCACGCAATGAGTTTAGGATTGCAAAGGGTTTAGTTTATAGTTGGATAAATCTTGTTTTATGATGGACATGACTTATTTTGTAATTGCTTATTTATGAAATAAATTTACTATTTTCATCTTTATTTAAAGATTGATTATGTAAATGAGTATGCACAATTGAAAATGTCAAGGCTTTAATGACCCTATCACACGAGTAATTCCTATGATTATGCGACATAGATGATAAGACGATTTTTGTTGATTGTTTCAATCACATTCTTAGTGAATTAAATGTGAATTAATTTGTATTTATATTAAAAGCCCGAAGCCAAATCTTATAGAGATAGATGAACATTTAGTGTGTTTGATAAAGTATATAATCGGTTAGATTTTTTTTGTAAAATCTAGACTAAGGTTTGCATAGTATAAGTGACATGCCTAATTCAGTGGGAGTTATACCATGACACACTTATCATACTGTGTGTGCTACGTCGACCACTATAAGGAGTAATAATGATATCCCTTGTTTATTACTGTGTGATCCTATGGACATATGTTGGTTCCTTTTTTCTTTTGTACGATGCCCTTAGACTTAGAACTATGACTTGAAGTTGAAGTTTAATGTTGCTACTTTAGCATGTTTTCAAAGACTATGATCTATACAGTCCCACGGAGCATGTTAGGAAAGCAGTTGAACTAAAATGAATTGGCATAAGTATCTAAGAAATAATCTAGCCCGATTCACTATATATTGCCCGGGCGATTATAGTTAGTATATAATCGAATATAGTTATACCATAAGAGGGATGTGTATGCTATCAGTGATGTAGGGAATCGTTTATTCGAAAGTGTTATGTTAGTTTGATGATGACTTAATATATCACTACTTGTTAACTTTTGGTCGCACTCCTTACTTCCTGTATGAAGAATGAGATTTTGTTTAGAGTTATGTTTCTACGTCCAACATGGCTTATGTGGCCGAGTGGGAGTTGTTGGCAGTTGAAGTATAGTGGTAAACAACCACTTGACTACTCCTCCTATTTCTCAGTAACTGACTGCCCACTTCTCCCCTTTATCTCAGTAATTGGTGTACTGCTTCTTATTTTTAGACATGTAACTCTAAGGCTTTCAATAACTGAATTGACCCAAGTTACACCTTATAAATAAGGAAGTGTGAAGCACAGAAATGCAGGAGAAAAACTGAGAAACATAATCACAAAAATATTCTCTCTTTCCGTCCATCATCAAAGAAAAGGCTTTGGGTTTAAGGAGCGGAAATACCGAAAGCTCTAGTAGTAACCGGAAACTCGTAGACATACATTGATCAGAGATTGATCGCTTTACTTCCGCACTATTGGTTAGTCCTCTTAAATTACTCTCTTCACGACACAAAACCCGTATAATTTTAACTGTATGCTATCCCTACTCAGTACTCACTACGTAGAAAAGGAGAAAAAAAGAAAAGATATATCATTATATCTTGTTCATCCACGACAAAATCTGGTCTATCTTCTAGATTTTCGTTTCAGTGTTTTCTCCAATCCTTCTCATATCTCTCCTTTCTCCATCAAAATATTTGTACTATTCTTCTACTTGCACTTAATCGCAGAGTACGGCGATGGTTATTCAGTGCTCTTCTCTACCATCTCCTGCTAAGCAGTCCAATATTTCTTCATGGCAACAATTATTCTATAAAAGGTTCAAATTCGAGGGTCAGTATTACCTATACTCAACTCAAATACCCTTTTCCATTTGTATAATTTGTAATGTATATGAATCAAGCTTGTTTTCTTATTAAGTATCATAATTATTTTACCCATTTGCTGAAATGCTAATTTTTTTGCTGGGTTAGTAAAATTCAACCTGGGTGTTTACTTTAAAGTGGGATTTTAAGAGTTTTGGAAGTTTTTTGAGCTAAATTAGTTGGGAGATTGATGTGATTCGCACTCGAAACTGGGGTTCATTATGTCTTTGTAAGTAGAATCATCTTAACCGGAGGCATGTGGTTATGGTTGAGGGCCTAGAGAGTGCTTTAGGGCAGGCCGGAGCAAAGAATTTCGAGCCAATTTATTTTTCATACATAATACATTTCTAAAATTGAGAACCTTCTTAATTAAATTGACTAAATTAAAACTCAACACAATTTCAACATTTAAATACTATAATTAAATAAAAATTCAATACCAAGTCTAACTACATTAAAACTGATTTTATAAAAATAACGTAATTAAATTGTTATAAATTAAATTTTGATTTTTAATGTTAAAAAAGAGAAAAAAAAGTAATAGGGTTGATTATAGATATGTTTTAAAGTGTAAAAGTTTGAAAGATTCAAAAATAGAATTAAAAGATGTAAGAGGAAATGTTGAGACTTGAAAGTTTAAAGGGTTGCTTTGGAAGGAGACTAAAGAAAGGAGAGAAAAAAAATGTGATCGATAGGATTTGATCCTATGAGGCTATGACCATTGATATGTTACGTAGAACTCTAATCACCTACTCTACCTTATTATCATGTTATTTGAATATGATTTTTTATATATGTGGCATTATAGTTTTGGAGCCATGTGCCACAAATGTGGATACAACATAAGTCTTTTTTTATACTTTGGCACTAATAATTGCACTTGAAAAATTGTGTGAATATAATTTGAAACCGTGAGGTGAGGATCTGATACCATGTCAAGGAGCATCTCAATCGATGTTTCCAAAAGCCTAAACTTGTGGTTGAGGTCTTGGCGCTATTCATTTTATTTGTAGTGAAATCTACTTAATGTGATTTTTTTTTCAATTTTTGTATCGGTAAGATAGTTTTTGTTTCAAATTAAGACTAGAATATCCCCCATAGGCAAGAAGGTGGGTGGAAATTAATGGTGAAAATCAAACCATGTCACAAGGGTGGAAGAAAAATATTCAACTACTAAGTTAACCCATAACTCACTGTTTATGAATTACAAAGGACATGATCCCATAAGCAAGACTGAAGTATCAAACATGAGTACATTTTAAAGGGAAATTGAGCTGAAACTAAGAAAGTGAGGAGCTTGAAATGAGTATAGTTTGGTAATCTGAGGACAAGAATAGTGATGTTTCTAAAAACAGTGATTTTGTCTGTTAGTGCAAGTGTGGATTCTCATAGCGTGGGCAATGATTCCAATTTATGACTTGTGCATTGGATGAGGAAGTTGGGTGTGCAATGAAGTATGAGAGGTTGAGGTTTGGATCACCACTTGAAGTGATTGATGAGGTGCGTGTAGGCTGCCTTTGAACAAGGCATGAAGGTACGCAAGGAGGGTCTTGGATCATGCCTTGAACGAGGCATGAGGAGCTTAGATGGTTTCTTGAAAGAGGCAGCTAACAATGAATTAGAGGTGCTTAAGACTTCTTTTACTCTTGTTATTCACTAAATAGAGTCCTTAAGACTTCCATTTCATTGTCCTTGGAAGCGTAGACTAGAAAGAGTAAACCTACCTTGCTTGCTCTATAGCTAGTAGTAAACAATGGCATTTTTTGTGTAAATTTTCCTGGAAAATCCCATGTCAAACATCCTGGTATGGTTGCTCAATGGATGGAAATTTATGTTGAAGAACACATGTCTGGAGATTCTTTGGCTGTATGCATCAAAAATGGTTCAAAGTAAAAGCAAAGCACGTGTGCAGTGCTTAATAGTTCATTCTGCCTGGCTGATCTTAATACCTTTGCAGTTTATAAAAGTAATATCCTAGAGGTGCATTTGGAAGCAATTTTGTAGTGGTAACCATTGATTTCTGAAACTACGTAACTCTTTTCATGCTTTCTGTTTTATTGTTGTGGAATTGTCTTTAAAGGTTTCTTGCATGCCTGTGAGAATAGGAGTACAAGACACCATTGTTCAATGTGATGTATTTACAAACCTGATTCCTTCTTATCCATGGACCATGGTTATAATCTGTTACTGAACAATCATCATAGGTGACATGTTCACATATTAGCTGCCGTAGAAATTAGAAAATATGCAGTTGTGGACCAGAACATATGAATAAAATCTCAGAGTGCACAATCGTTGTGGACATTGTTCAGGCTTATGTATGACAACCATAATAGGTGAGGAAACCAATTTGATTTCCTGCTAATGTTCAGAAACTTCCGTATTGCTGTCTGGGAATTTTGATTTCTCCTCATTGATAGTAGAACTATATTTTGCTTGTGGCTATATAACCCCACTTCTCTTTCAAAGTTACAAATAATGACATTCTTATGCGGGTAAATGTGATTTTTGACTCAGGGGATCCAGTGATGCTGTCACATGATCCAAAGAATATCATTTCGTTTAGCCAGGGTGCTGTGTCTGCACTGTCTAAGATTTATGCAAAATTTCCAGGAGAGTCATCTATGAACCAGCTGCGGAAGAGGATTAACAAAAAAATGTACATTGATGCTTCTCCACCACTTTCGGAAGATGATTACCGAAGCCTTCTTGTCAATCAGGTATATTGTCCAAGTATTTAGTTGTGTAAAACTACACTGATTCATATTGTTGTCAGTGAGTCAGTGACAGTTCAAAATTTAATGCTGTATGTGTGATCCTCCTAGGCCTGATCATTTTTGCTTACATGATGCTATGACCTTAGCTTTGCTTTTGGGATAGACGGAAGCGCACAAGTATAGATAGAAATGAATGTAGGAGAACATATGTAGTTGATCATTGGAATTGATTTTCTTATAGAGCCGAAGAATGTATTATTTTTTAGCGATGATTTTCCATGGTTCATGTAGTCGATCTCTGATTGCTGGGATTAAGGCTTTGACATTGTTTGCTTGTTGTAAAGAAATAGTGCTCCACTGTGGAGACCTTGTGATTTCTATTACACTTCTCTTGGCCTATCCACTAGTCTACAGCAGTTCCTTTTGGTCAAACATTTTTCTTAAACTTTTAAAGGGTTGTATAACCTGATTTATCTCCATTTCAGTCTATTAATTATAATTCTACCCAAATTAGAAGGAGTCATCACATCTAAATTCCCTCCATCTAACTTCGGTGGCGCGTTAAATACTGAGCCAAATATAAGTGTTTTTTTTTGAACACTGACATCCAGTATTGCTATAGCTCACTCCATTATTTTTTTTGGTACAGTTTCGCCAAAATTTCATTGTCACAATTGGTTCTATCAGTCAAAGTGCATGCATATAGGATACTGTGCAAAAATTACGATAATCATTAGATGTTATTGGACACCCTTCGCCTAGGTGGCTATTCATGATTTTGCAATGCAAATTCGCAAGCCTTGTCTCTAATAAGCAGGAAGAAAAAATATCTGTCATAGACTGGAGGCATATGCTTCGAACTTTTTCACCTGAACTTATAATTCTACTAATTGGAGTTTATTCAAACTCATTTTAATTGTGATTCTAAAATAGACCATAACGGGACAAAAATTCAATAAAAAGATAGGAAAGAACAACAAAAAAGAAAGATAGCACTGCCTTACTCCCAATGATAAGCCTCTATATCATTCCTGAATATTACTGTCTTATTAATTACATCCTATATATCTAGTTTCCAAGGCTAACAAACTTGATAACAAAATGGATACTATTGGCTTATTTGGTTACGCAATATACCTTTCTAGAATTCTCATTTCATTATCTTTCATGTTCCTTCTAACAGAATCTGCTCGCACGCCCTTCCTTTCCATGCATGACAGATTCTAACTTGGGTAGCCCTTTTATAAACTCATTGAAACTAATTTGAAATTGTTTTACTTGAAACCATTATTTCAAATATAGATGCTATATACTCTAACACGCCCCCTTAACGAGAGGCTAGAACTATGGATACAAGTCATACAACACATGTCATCCTCATACTCAGCGCTGAATAATCCACTTAAAATGAAGGGTGGTTGAGATTTGAACCCATGACCTCTTGTCATGCTAGCTTCTGATACCATGTCATAGAACCTACTCAATCAAAAGCTTAAGCTGATGGTTAAAGCCCCAGGATATGTTATATACTTAACAAAAACTGCAAATGAATTGTGAGAACTAAAAAATTTCTTTGCATGTATTTAGTGTCAGAATTTGTCTCATAACTTGAATTCTATTATGAACACGACAGGAATCATGTACTATCAGATTCCCGGCCGTAGCAGTTCTTTTAACAAATGCCATGTTTATGGCTATGCCTTTGGAAGCTCTAGCAGAAACATGTGAGGCAGAGAATTCCTTCTTCAATATGCCCCTGCTTCTACTTGTAGCTCTAGTTGGGGCTACTGTTGGAGGTTAGTTGACTTTTTTGCTCCTCATGTTTACTTCATTTTCAGATTAGTTTTCTAATTCATTTGAGACTAATATGCATATCTGTAGTACATCTGTACATGTATAACTAATGGATGAAATAAAGCATAAGCTATATTAAACCATAGTCAACACTCAACACAAGCTTACTATTTTGTCTCAGCTTGATCTCTGAAGTCGCTGAAGGACTTTATCCAAAGTTTGGTTAATTACTATATGGTTCTATGAATTGTAACGTAATTTGCTAGCCGCTTTTTAAATTTGCGATTTGCTCAAAATTGGCCCTAAGTTGGCCCAACAATGACTATAATCGCTTTTTTCCATTTGCGATTCGCAAGGAGATTAACGAATCATGTGACAATAAATCTATATATGTTAGTAGCCTATAAAAAACCTCGCACATAGTAAGCTATCTCGTCACAAGAGCATTACTTGTTTAAATGTTGAAACATTACCATCCAATGGCTACTTTCAGTTCAGTATTTGCACCTTGCTATCTCCTGTGTAGTAATGCACCTAAATGTGTGTGCCCTGCTGCAGACACGCCCCTTGGCGAAACCCTCCCTCTACAGGGCTTCAGTAATGTATAAAGTTTTCGAAGAGTTGTGTCTATCAAGTATCAGGAGCTCTTTGGCTTACCAGAAGTACAAAATATACAAAAATAGTCCCAGATTTGAATGTTTTTAAGAAAAATGCATTGAATGAAAATTCTTCAACGAAAAAGAACAATTACCAAGAGCCTTGACCATTGCTGATGTACCCAACTTTCAAATTTATTTCTGTCATCTGCAAATATCCGATTTGTATGTTTTTCATTGTTATGTATAATTAAGAATTTAAGGTAACTTTAGTCTTTAATTACATCCCCTAATAAGCTAAGCAAAGAAGAGTGTTAATAAGGGATAAATTTGGAATTGGTAAAGTTGGCTTTAAAAGCAAAATTGGGTTTGGAAACAAAAGCTAAAACTGACTTGCCTTTTCCTCGGGCCAAGGAAAAGCCAACTCTGCATTATGTGATGGTGCTGTTGCTCATCTTTTTCTTGGCTGTTATGTTTTAGGACATTTTTCCTCGTAAATAATTAAGGCTTATGCATTATAAATATGCCTAATTACATAAATTAGAATACATTAGTTTTATACCCTTCTCTCTAGATTGCTTAGGATATTTCTCTCTCTCTCTAATCTCTCTTATTCTCAATTGTGATCATTCCTCCATTGTAGCACCTTCAAGCTCTTTTGGAGTTTCTTGATTGATAAAAAAGACATCTAGTCTAGCCGTGGACGTATCCCAATTAAGCGTGAACCACGTTAAATCATTGTGTGTGCTTCTGATTGTTCTTTATTGCTTCGTATGTTGAATCTTGTTTAGCATTGGTTCCGTTTTTTATCATAAGTGTTGGGCTCAATTTATTCAGTTACCCAGAACGCAATTCGTTTCGGTATGTGGAAAAGAAACGGGAACATGAAACGCAACCTAGAGTGATTCACAAACGACTATATACAAGAAACTTTATGTGTAAAATGGAAAGCTAATATAAAAAAATGAAATTGATTTTTGTGCTTCAAAATTTTGTTTTCAAACAGACTTTTTCAGCTTTAAGCCTTTACTCGTTATTTCCTCCCTTTTATAGGCCTTAATTATCTGTCTATCTGATGGGAGTTTCTTTTGTAGTAGATAATCCGAACCTAAGATATCCTTGCATGCCGGCCACTAGTTCTAAAACCTAAATCTATGATTGATATACTGTCTTAGACCTATTTATGTGCAATGTTACAGGGTTGGTTGCTCGACAACGAAAGGGGGAACTCCAACGACTTAATGAACAGCTGCGCCAGATTAATGCTGCTCTTAGACGACAAGCAAAAATTGAGTCTTACGCCCCTGGGTTGAGTTATGCTCCTGCTAGTACTAGAATCCCAGAATCTGAAGTAATAGTTGATCCAAAGAAAAATGAGCTGATCACTCGGCTAAAGGCTGGGAAAAATCATCTAAGGAACCAAGATCCAGAGAAAGCATTTACAGAGTTCAAGGCTGCTTTGGAACTGGCTCAGAGTTTGAATGATCCGATTGAGGAAAAGAAAGCTGCCAGAGGCCTTGGTAAGTTTTTTAAAAAACTTATCTCGCATTCTCGCTTTAGGATTGTATTTTTCTGCGTTGACTTTGGTTCATGTCGGATTGATAAAATTCACAAGCAAGCGAATGAATGAGGCTGGGCCGCTCGGGGCTTAATAAAATAACATCTAAGGAAAGATAAGATTAGAAATTTGGCTGGGCTTTGATTTCAGCAGCAATTTTTTTTAAAAGAATTTAACATAAATTAGATTTGGGTTGGGCTTTTGAGAGCCGTCTTTACAAAAAGACGGTCTCAACTAAGAATTTGTGATAAACTATAAGGGTTGCATATGTTGTTTCAAATGTGGCAAGTGCATCTTGATCAAGCGTGTCTTTTATGTCATCAAGAAACTGGTACAACCCTAATGTTTGAGTCTACCAGTAGTTCTTGGTTGATCATCCTTCACTATTGACAGTTTTAGTATATCTTTGGTCGTACGGAAAGTACAGAACCGATACTCATTGCATGAATGACAAAGAACTTGTCGATTGAATCTCAGGGGCCTCATTGCAAAGGCAAGGGAAGTACCGTGAAGCAATCAAATATCATAACATGGTGCTGGGTATATCAAAGCGTGTAGGAGATCCATCAGGAAACACAGAAGCATATGGAGCAATTGCTGACTGCTATACCGAGCTAGGGGAACTTGAAAAAGCCGGAAAGTTTTACGACAAGTATATTGCTCGACTAGAAGATTGAGATGCTACATAGTACATACCCGTTGGCGGCATTATCTTTTTGCTAAAAATTGTAGAGACATGTTGGATGTTTTCTCAATTGGAATATCACTTCTTTTTACATAAGTCGGTCATTGATCACCGACATATGATATGAGGCTCTACAAATAACCAAATTATTATTGATTAAACTAGGAGATTTACAAACTTGAAGTTGAACTTTTCCATTTTTTTCCCATTATTTTGTTTCTAAAGGACAGAAATTTTGCACAGAATACTCATATATTGGACAATTAGTATACATCAAAAACTTCCCTCTATCATCTTCTGGGATGTCACATAGCTCCACAAAAATAGAAGGAAAAATTAAAATCCTTTAAAATAAATAAAAATAAGACATAATATAAGCTAGTGTCCATAAAATTGGACAAAACTTCCTCTAGATCAACCATGGGTTCCTACAAGATAGGAAGGAAAAGAACGAAAATAAAAGAAAAAAAAACGAGCTCCAAAAGCCGAGGGGTAAAAAAATAAAAGTAAAAAAGGAAAGGAAAATAAGGTTACATCACATCCACACACAGGACAATCAAGTACAGGGAGGGATAGGGTCTCACACCCTCACCATTAGAGAAACAAATAGCTTCAAACGATTTTAGACACACGAATGCAAATCTGCAGGTGCAGAAGAAATTGAAGAGGGCTGTGCATCGAGAATTTATTGATAGTACATCATCTGCTGGGCTGCTGCAAGGTTTTGAAACCCGCCATCATAAATAGCTTGGCTAGCACCAGCGGCTGCCATTCCCATACTAGCTTTGTTGAGAGGATGAGGCCCTTGTGCATGCATCCCGCCCATCAGAGCATGCATCCCGCCCATCTTACTCATTGCCATTTGCCTCTCATAGGTGAGAAGATCTGTAGCGGAAAAACCTAAGGGCGCAGGAGCTGGTGGGGGCAGTGGATTTGATGCTGTTCCTGCTGGAGTTGGCTTGCTTCCCCATGAACACTAAATGTAAAAACCCATAAGTACATCAGAAGTCCAGCAGCGAAATTGATAACAAATGCAAACACAAACAGCATGGAATTGATCAAACAATTTTTCAAGCACAATAGACAAATATAAAGCAGTGAAAAATGGTGTCTCGATCAAACAAGTGCACTGCATGCTTTTAGTTAATGACACACAAAGACATAATTAAAAATAAAAAAACAAAATCAACATCATAGAAGCATAGAAAACTGCATATCAAAAGCCCAACCTAATTAACAATTGATAACTGTAACTATGTACACATCCATATTTAAATCAATTGTGTTCTAATTCATGCATGTGAGAATAGAAAAATTGATGAAAGGTCCAAGTCTTTGTGTGTCATTAACTAATTCATGCATGTGAGAATAGAAAAAACAAAATCAACATCATAGAAGCATAGAAAACTGCATATCAAAAGCCCAACCTAATTAACAATTGATAACTGTAACTATGTACACATCCATATTTAAATCAATTGTGTTCTAATTCATGCATGTGAGAATAGAAAAATTGATGAAAGGTCCAAGTCACAGAATATGAAGCAGAGCACATACAAATCATATACATGTTTACTAGTAATAAACCAGAGCAAACTATGCATCAGTATCAACAGAGCCAGCCTTCATCCCAACAATGTGGGTTCGGCTACATGAACCAAAAGTAATAAATGTGGAAAATTGTCAATCACAAAAATTTTACTATATTCGGTTATTTCGGCCTATGCATAATATAAATAATGTAAAATATATCAAAGTCTTAAGAAGGACACACCTTAATCTGTTTGCCCAAAAGCATACTTTGTGTATTTCCCAACTGAATGCCCAAGGCAGCTTCAGCATGAGTACTATATCTAACAAAGCCAAAGCCTTTTTCACGCTGCACCCTTACTTCTTCAATAGTTCCAGCACCTAAGTTATGAAAGTGTCTGTGAAGGTCAAGTTGAGTAGTCTGCAAATCAAACACAAACAATCAATCTATGCCCTATAGTGAATATTCCAAAATCAAAAATGGAATTTTAATTGCTTGTTCTTCATAAAGCTGCTTAATGTTTTAGCATGTTCACCTTGACATCACAAAATGTAATTGACTCCAAGAATAAAAAAAAAGAATGAAGATTGAAACAATTATTCTAGAATCAGGATTCAGTGATGGAACTTAAACATCAAGAGAACGGGGGAACTTAGTTTTTGACCAGTCACTTTGATTTCAGTAATTTAGCAATTTTAAGACTACAAAGCATAGCTTCTAGAGAAGTAGAAGACAACTTGGCCTTCTGTTGCAAAGAAGAACAGGAACCCAAAACATAAGTGAAAAAGAACATTTCATTACCTCAGGAGCAAGATTCCCGACGTACACAGTTGTATATTGAGGATTATTTTCAGGGGCTTCGCTATTTGTGGCCTCCTTTCCATCTTCTGGAAAATGCCAACAATAAAAAATAAAAATTCAAAACAGACACATTAAACATTCCGTTGTAATGAAATGACAACCCAAATTGGCATGGAAAATTGAGAGAGGGATGACCCCTTTTCAGTGTCGCAATCCAACAAGGACATCAGTCAGAGCAATGGAAGCAAATTAAATTAAGTATACAAATTACTGATGGTTTAAAAGGTTCAGTATTCTCACAAATTTTCGTTCGAAAGAAAATCATGAAGAATGAAGAACCACTAATCACTTAAATACCAGTTATTTCTATATGTAACATATTAGTGTCACATAATTCACTACTTGATCACTTTTTGATTTTGTGATTTGCCCAAAATGGCTCATAAGTCCAAAAACGACAACCATTTGCGTTTTTCTAATATGCAAGGAGATTATAAAATCACGTGACATTGGGCCGACTCATCCTAGAGATAACCAGCAGCAAGCTAGCAACTCATGCAAATAGGAAAAGAAAAACAGTTCATTATAAATCCTCCTCAAATGGAACAATACAATTTTATATTCCTCTTTAAATCCCGGAAGATAGCAAGTTATATCCTCAATTTGTAAAAAGGCACCAAACAGTTTCTCTTCAGCAATAGACGTTCCTAATAGCTTCATTTCTCTATTGCTCAACTAAAGGTGCTATATATGTATGACAAGCACACTCTTAAACAAAATATTTAGAATATCAACTTATGAACAAAGTTTCAAAGTGCGCCAGAGAAATAACAAATATAGCAGCTTTTGACACATTGTACCATAGTGCAAAAACAAGGATGCATCACTACATCACGACCGTATTGTAAGGTTTTTGAATTTATTATGACCAAAATATAGGCTGCATGGACCATAAAATCATCCACATTGGCCGTGAAATCCTTTTTGCGATCATGGACTGAAATCATATATTTATACGATTTATTGTTCCATTGTCGTACTAAGGATCTCCACTGACATAAGTGGTTCAATTCTACATTCTAGTTCCCGTCTCAATTCTACCCCTTTTAGTTAATTGAGAATCATTCAATGTTCAAGCCCCAAATAACTATGAGGTCAACAATAGGCTTTTGAAGTGTTAAGACTTTGGCTTTTACATCCCATCACTAAGTTAATTTCAACTTATTAAAAGTGCATAAATAGAAGATAACAAAAGTTTCCAATTATTTTATAGGAGATATACTGTTGCTCAGTTCTTACAAAAGAAAAAGCTCAAATATCTTCCAAATCAGCTTTACATAGTCAAAAAGAGAAGTGTAAAGGTGAGGTGACTTTTCTGCATTACATCGTTGTCAAATCATCTATATCTGAGATTATGTCAATAAGTATCCAGCATGCAACTCAAGCTTTAGATATGCAGCAGATTTTTTTTAATCACCTTAAAGGCATTTCCATTCCTTGAAGCTCTTTGGTTATAAACTAGCTGTTAACAAGAATTGGACGCTAAAAGAAAATCTCAAACTCTTGACCCACATTAGTGGTAACATGCTCAATTAAACAGACTGAGGTAAGTAGAACAAATTTATTGCACTCAATAACACAACTAATATGGACATCTTGGAAAATCAAGAGTTATTAGATTCTGATCATGTGCAAGAAAGATCGATTCTCTTTCCCCCCTTGCTTATACGAATTCTATAGCTTATCCTCAAATAAAAAAAGGAAATCTTGATGATTCCTACATATTGATATAATTCACAATGATCAAATGTACACATCTTTGTCCTTGACCCCTTTACCATAAGAGCAAGATTGATTGCAAACACAGTTGACATTATAACACAATTTCTTATAATCCAAAAGCCTGACAGGAGGGAATCTTGTCATTCAAAAGAGATACATCAATTATCATTGATATTGGTCATTGCAAGTTCTGCTCTCCTATGATAACATCAATGTTAATTACATTCAACTTGACATCCAATTGTCCATAGGTCTCGGAGAATCATGAGTTCAGCAATAACACTACTACATTTTCCTAAATAAAAAGGAAAAATTGACATTAATAATCCAACCTTTCACTCATCCGCTATGAATAATCTCACCTTTGGATTATTTTCTAATAATCCAACCTTTGTAAAAAATTTGCCCACAACATACCTTATTACTAATAATAGGTAATAATAGGGTATGCTGCTAGCAAACTAAAATAAAGGTTGGATTATTGGCAGCGAACTAAGGGCAAACATTGTATTATTAAAAAAATAATCCAAAGGTGGGATTATTCATAGCGGATGAATAAAAGGTTGGATTATTAATGTCAATTTTTCCAAATAAAAATTGCAAAACAAAACCATTTAAATTTAAGATAGACAAAGCTAATGGAAGGTATGATGGTGATCAATACATAATAACCCACTCAAAATGTCAATTTCAGCAACGAGAGATCAACCTTTCATCCAAGAGTCACATACTCAAGCCTAATAACAACCCATAGAGCTAATATGAGCTATTTTGCCCATGGATTATCGGTGCCAACCACCAAGGGTCTCAGTTACAGCAAGGTATACGATGAAAAAAAACTCTAGCGGATCCGGCGCAAAATCTAGCAACGACGACGAAAATTGAGTCTAGCTTATTCTTTAAACAAAATGGTACCGGAAATTTAATACATATTATTACAAACCTGATGAGCCATTCGTCAATTCCACCACACTTTTTGCATCAGAACTCTGCTTATCATCATTGCTAGTAGCTCCTTTAGTTGCCCAATTGCAGCGTATCTGCCTACTACCCAGCCATTTGCCTGAAATGAACACAAATCCATCATTCTATTTGACATAGGTTATTATAATGATAAGCCAAACAGACATCAAATGTCCAAGAAATCATACGCATGACTGAAAGTTTTTACCTGTTAGGTCATTTATAGCACTTTGTGCATCCTGTAGCACAAAAGATGTGTTAGAATGATGATTTAGCAAACAAGAAAGCCAATAAAAAAGGCAGAAAGAGAAATAACCTGCTGGCTGCGGAAAGAAACAAATCCAAACCCCCTAGAGCGGCCAGTTTTTTGATCCCACATTACTCTTGCATCTCTGGGTAGAAAAAAGATTTTAACAAAAAGTCATTTTGATTTGATAACAAACAACATGAAACAAATGACATCAGAAAGTACAACAACACATTACAATCAAAAGAAATAGATAGCAACCAAGGCTAAAGTTGATCAGAAGTGAGAAAAATGACATATAAGAGAGATGGAAGAATGACGCTTACGAACAACTAGGATAAACAGAGAAACAAGCAAACAACATAGCATCTGTAACCTCAGGGCTCAGGTCGCCAACAAACACATTATAATGATCTGACACAGAAACCGTAGATGTCAGTCAATGATCAATTATCAAATTAAATTTCAGAAAAAAAAACTACAACATAATAAACTCACTTGAAGTGTCTTCTCTCTGACCACTAGTATATGCCCAATTTACCTTTATTGGCTGGCCAAACCTGGATAACATAATTTCAACATAAGCAAAGAATCAAAAGCTACAAGTTTAATAGAAAATCTAAACAAGCCACTACTCACAAATGCCTTCCATTTAGTGTCAATATAGCCATGCTGGCACATCTGCGATCATAGTAGTGAATGAACCCATAGGATGACTGCATTTAGTACAAGAATTTTATGAACAATCAACAATGAGCTAGTAGTCAATCCTAATATGCAGCAAACTACTTACAGTTATAGCTGCGAGTAAGATGCATATTATTTTGCTAGAAAAAGTAATCAAAGTACTTCAAAAAATATCAAAACAAACAAAAGCTTTAAACCCATGAAGTAGATCATAAAAACCCCATATTACCTACAACATTGACCTCTAAATTATCGATGAGGGGCTTCTCATTTTGGGTTGGAAATGCTTATTTAGAAGCACTACTTCATTTTGACCAGTAAGAGTCAATGATCACATTATCTCAAAAAATGATCCTTTTTTGTTCTTGACTATCTACTTCTGCAAAAGTTTGTCCTCAACCCTTGCAAATTTATAGTCATGGTTCATGCCATCAATTTGAGAAAACAACTGTCATTTCATTTATACAGGTTTCACTAATAGCTAAATAGACATTTAAAGATGCAAGGAAAGGAATGGAAGAACATGTTAAAGGAACTTGTGTTCTTTTAGATTGTTTTGATTTGAACGAACTGGAATTGAAAGGACTCGTTTATCAAGTGAGTTACTAGAAGAGGGATTGAAACACATGAAAAGATAACATGTGAAACAAAAGTTGATCCAAATTCCACTGATTTTGTGAGCAAAGATAAGTGTAAACCAAACATGACAAAACCATTTATTTACTTCTCTTTCCTTTCTTTTACATACATCTCCTTCATACCAAATAAGTAGTAAGCTACCTTTTCTTTCCTAATAAGCTTGCAACCTTCAACTGGGCCGGCACTAGCAAAAACCTCTTGAATTAATGGTTCTGTGACTTGAGGATGAATATTACCCACATACCTGCATTTTCATCAAAAGAAAAAACAAGCTAGAAAATTATTAAAAAAAAGGAAAAAAGAGAGAATAATAAAATACAAGGAATCTCCTTCAAAATACTCGAACAAAAAGGGCAAATAAAAAGACAAATAGAAGCAACAAAGTAATCATAAGATCGATGTACTAGAGCTTACACACTACGACATGTAGAGGGATCAAAACCAGGAGGAAGGTTTCCACTTGGATATGGCTCTATCTGAAACATAAATAAGTGAAAACATAAGTTACAGGACAAAGAACATAAAGATTCTCAACTTGATAGAAGTTACAAAAAGAATTCTTGACAAATGAAGTATCAAACTTGTTCAAGGAGACAAAATAGAATCATGCAACATTACATCTTCCTCTAGTTAGATACTATGATTATTTTATTAGTTCAATTAACATGAAACATCCATTTCAAAAAACCAGGAACACGCTTTTACAACCCCTCTTTTATCAAACTTCTAACTTGCTTTTGAACAAACAAGACAAGTGATGGAATGTGTGATAGACAAATCATAAACGGAACTGCAAGTGTTACACATTTGTGGTTAAAATAAACTCCCAACCAACAAAGAAACTAAGCAGTTATTTCTCGGTCCCCCAATGTTTAATCCTTATGTGCTTGCATGTGCAACCTTTAGGAGATCTTAGGTTTCGAAGGAAAAACATTTTCCAGGAAAATAGTTATTCCCATATTCCATTGTTGCTTGACAAAAAATTAAAACAAACTTGAGTAGAAAAGTGTTTTCCATCACTTTGCAAACATTTTGCTTCAAAAAAGGAGGGAAATCAATTTTCTTCCACCCTCCATCAATAACACCTCCAAAACCCGTAAGCTACTTCCATTAAACCAAGCGAAAGAACAATAGTTAACATTTGCATTTTCCTTAAGATAATAGTTTTCGCTGGAAATTATTTTCCAAGAAAAATGGTTTCCACTAAACCAAACACCCATCAATGGGAGGGCTTTAGAACAAAATGATAATGCCCCACTCCCCAAAAAAAAATATCATCAAACCTCTACTCGATCAGCATGAAGATAGAAGTTAGCACACTATCTCCTTCCAAAAAGAAAGCTCATTCATTAGCTCATTACCCAAGTAGTACTCTAAAAACCCAAACTCCACCAATGTGAACATTTTCAATGGTTTGAACACACATTTGTTACTCTATTACTCTTCAAAATGATATACTTCCTACATTCTGTAATAGTAGGACAATCGCTCCCAGATATCTCAAAATTGGGAAAAAAAAGGTAAAATCAAAGAGAACGAATATCACATATCAGAGTTTTAACATGATACAAAAGCTACATGAGACTGAAGAAAAAACCAATTTATTTTGGCTAAGTAAAACAATAAGCAATATAGTGCATATGAAGAAAAATGGACAAAAATATTGCAAGCCTGAAGTAAAGAAGCAAGCTAATACTATTTACACTTGCCCAAATTGATAAAATGATTCAGCTTACCCCATTTTTGTAAAATCTAAAGTGTTAAAATTGTATATTTCAGCTCACGAAGATCAAAACATGAAACACAGACATAAAACGAACCCCTAATTTAAAAAAAAAATCCGGAAACCCTAAATTCCATCTATCAGAAATATGGGAACTCATCGAAATCCCTAACAATATGCGACGAATCACACCAAACCTCGAGAAAAATAAAAACTTAAATAGATCAAAACAGAGAGCTAAAAAGTAACCTGAGGAGCAGCAAGAAGACCAGGATGGTAAAGAGACTGTTGCTGAAGAAGAGCTTGTTGCATCAAAGCTTGTTGTTGCTTCATTCTTTGGTTCTGCATTTTAAATTATCCTAGTAAATTATAATCAATTTGAGGGAAATGATATATACGATGATTTGGGGATTGTGGTGTAATTTTAGGGTTCGAGAGGGTTTCGACTTTCAGGGGAAGAAGAAGACCCTCGATGAAATTTTGGGGGGAAGAGAGAGGAGAGAGAATAAGAGGGAGGCCTCAAAAAAGGGGAAATAAAATTTTCCGACGTTTCTTTATTAATAGTAACTCTATTATTTCTTTTCTTTTTCTTTCGTTAAAAAAGAATTTCACGTGGTAGTATCGAAGTTTCTTAAAACTTGAAACGCTAATAATAGCCCCTTTATAAGCTTTTTCCATAGGAGCATTCAGTTTAGATCTACTCTAATTACCGTGTCATTTTTCGTTAAATTTTTATCAATCATCTATAACTATTACTAAAACAAAACACGCTACTAATTAATAGTGCTTATGTATTACAACCTCAACAAAAAATTTCCCTCCAAAACTCAATGATGACATCATCACTAATTAATATATTTGACTTCATTGCTTTCTAACTATGTCTATAATGTTATTCATATTGATGTTATACTTTGTAAGTCACATCATTTAATGTACTAGAGATCTATAAATTTAATTTTATTTTTTTCAATTATTTATAAAATCTTATCAATTTTATTTATTAAATAAGTATCATTTAAGTGTATTGGATATTATAAGTTGGTTAAAAGATAATATACTTTTATGAGGATTTTTTTATTTATACTAATGAAATTGGTTACTTAAATGAAATGCATAAGTCTAATATGATTTAGGTTGTGGCTACCTTTATGCAAGTCACTTATATTTTTTATGACAAACATTTTTTTTTTATTTTATAAAATAATTTTACATAAATATTTATGTTAAATCTATAACTAAGTTTTCACAATCATCTACGCACAATGCAAAGTATGATACAAATCAAACAAGGTATGTAATGTATACAACTATTCAAAACAAAATGAGATATAACTATAATGTAAAATTTATTTCTTAACATTTTAATTTCTTAAATGATATGTCAGTAAATTTAATAAAGTCGTGCATCGCACGGGCACTATCTAGTAAATTCTACTAAAGCAATAGAAGAATGTGACAAGTGTCACAATTTTAAGAGTTGTTTTCCCGCCTAATTTTACTTAAGTCATTTTAGGTAGTTTTTTAAATTTAATTTTTTACCCATATTTGATTTTGCCTCATATGTTTTTTTCATTGATGCTTCTTTTCTCTTCTACAATAGTCTTTAATATCCAATTTTTTTCTCATATATTTTTTCAAAAATTCTTATGATTCCGTGCTTAGCACGGGTATGTACCTAGTTTTCTTTTGATTCACCATTTTGACATTGTTGGTTGTTGTCTTTATAATTTACCCTAAACCATTTTTATGCTCTCAAATATTTAATTCATCATTTTGATATTTAATTCATCAGAGGTCTCAAATGTTGTAACAATTTTATTTTCATTTAAAATGGTGAATTAAACATTTGTACTTTACTAAGGTAAATTAGAAAGACAACAATTTAAATGAAAATAAAATTGTTACAACAGTTAAGAGCTTTGATAAAATAAACGGTGAATTAAACGTCAAAATGGTAAATTAAACATTTGAGAGCATAAAAAGGTTTAGGACAAATTACAAAGACAACAACCAACGCGTAATAAGGGTATAAACGTCAAAATGGTGAATCAAACGGAAATTGACAAAAATTTAACGGAAAATGCTACGACAGTAAGATTAGGCATAAACTAGATGCTACCATATGAAAAAAAATCTTATAAATGTGCTACCACTAACGTTTCATAAAAGTTTAATTCTATCATGTGGAATTTCCCTAAAAAAATTAATACCAACTCTATTTTATCAATAATAACACAGCACTTGTTTTATTTAATTTATATGTAAGCGGTAAAAATCAAAATGGTTATGAAAGTGTATGGTAAAGTTTTCAACTCGAGTACTTTAGGAAACTAATTCTTAAGTTTAGCAAGTGTCACGTCTAATCATTTGCATCAAGGGTTTCCCTTTAACTTTCTCGGTTCTGGTTCATTATTTGAAGTTACTATCAAGATATTCCATCATCAAGTTCATGGTTATTTTAAGAAGATTATTATTGGGTGTATTGTCCCTATTGTTGTAATTGATTTTAGGTAAAATTGTTTTTAAAAGGCAAATATTTAACATTTCTACAAATAAAGGGCTAATCTTTAGTTAATTGTACAAAGGTCCAACTTTTACGTTCTATTTGCAAACAAAGAACTTTTAGGTAAGTGGTACCTGTAATAAAAGGTTTCCATTTTAATTACTTAAAGCTTATAAATGATTAGGGACGTCCAATAACTTCTTTCACCCCTACTTCCTCTTTATTTCATCTTTCTCTCTCTTTGTCACTCTTTCTCTTTGTTGCTCTCTCTCTGCGAAAATGAGTGGTTGTAGTTTATCCAATCGTAGAAAGAGCTCAAATGCAAGGGGTATTTGATGTTTTCATATATTGGAGGCAAAATTGAGGATTGTTCTAAGAGGACTAAACTACTTTTACCCCGATTGGCCTGTAAGTTGATAAGCTCGTTTTCTCAGCTTTAGTAGTTGTTTTTTGAAAAAAAAAGTGTTAATCTTGATTTTCTTTTACTTTGTAAAACGATGATTGTTCTTTTTTTAAATAGGAAAAAGATTCAAATTTCTTAATAATTCAGACTACATGCTTGACAAATAAGCGGAGTTAGAGGCATAGTGTAGCTTAATGGATGAAAAGATGAGAAAATTCAATGTGAAGAAAGATGAAATGAAGAGTACCTTATCTGCTTTAAGGAAGGCAAACGAAGACATTAAGATGGATTTGATGAAAAATGCTTTTATTTGCCTTGTTGCTTTCGTAGGCTGTGTTTTCCCTTATTTTTTCAACAATGTATATGGTTTAGGAAAAACTTGTAGTTGTGAAGATGCTAGTTTTTGCACTTTTGTTTATAATGGGATTATGAATTTCATGAAGTTATATATACAATGATAATCATTGCACTTTTGGCTTAGGATGCAATGTAGAAGTGACAAATAAATGAAGTGATATATGTAGCAAATTCCTAGTCTACTGGAGTAATGAAATTGAATGTCTTTTAGTGCAATTCAAATCATTCCCAATCTAATATCATGTATAAATGAAACTAAATAAAATTACATCAGTTACATAAAGTAACTAACTGGTATGCTAGTTGTTCATTCTCAGTCTAACTAGAGTTACAACAAAATATTAACATAATATAATTGTTCGTTGGTTGAGTTACAACCAAAACATAAAGATAACACAATTGTTCAATAAAGAACCCAAAACTTATTGTACATAAACCAACTGGTATACTATTAAGTAACATTATTTGCGATCGATGCTTGAGTTGGTTGAGATGTAGTAATTGGAAAGGTGTGGGTAATTGACTTTCGTCCTCCAAGTTGCTCGGGCAACTATAAGAACACAAAGAAAGTGAGCATATACCAATAAAAAGCACTGTGTGATGGGAATGTAAATTTTAAATGAAGACAATTAAGATAACTTACATGACTCAAATTTCTTGCAGCTACAAACTCCTCATCACCAGATCTTCAGCATCTTCTAACTCGTCAACTAAATTAACTTCGCCCAGCTCATCCTCTAACTCAACATCTTCACTACTCACACTATTATCAGGGTCTACATCATAATCCTCGTCTTCGGAACTTCTATCAATATATGTACTCCTCATTGTAGATTTATCCACGAGTTTGGATTAAATTTTAGACTCAGATGTGCTTGTGGGTTATCAGGCTAGTTACTGTTACTTGTAATTGAAGCTCCTACAATAATATTGTTAGTGGCAACAAGTTCAGGCTCTTTGTTGTTTTTTTAGGGATTTGTTTGGTGGTCAACATTGGTATCCAGACATATTTCTCCTTTATCACTAGTGGATGCGATTAAATTACTCCTCGAACTTCTCATTAATGATAAATTACTACCCAACACCAACATGTGGTCCCTTCCTTCTAGGGGTTAACGTTTTTGGGCTGGACATTTAGTTGCTTTATGGGCTACTCTTTTCATGGGTTTACATTTTGAATTTCAATAATAGGTTTAGATGGAATTGGATATTTATGAAGCACATACACATCCATTGTTTTATACAATCTGACTTTTTGCATCATGCAAATGGACAACATTATTCCCCCCATATATCTTCCTTAATCCATTCTTCAAATTAAAACCTAATAACATATAAAAAAAATCCCTTCTATCCCTTTATCTTCTATTGTATCTAACAACGCAGTTCATCAAATATTTTATGGACAAATAATTAGTATCTACCGCAAATATTCTATCAAAACCTCCAATATACATGATAGAACCTTTGTATTTCTTAAATTTACCCCATACTGCATATATATATATATATATATATATATATATATATATATATATATATATATATATATATATATATATATATATATATATATATATATATATATATATCTACTCCACCGTTTCAATTTACTTGCAAGCGCTTTAACTTCTAGCTTAATCGTACTAATTCAATCTTTAATATCTCAATTTACATATAATAATGCTGAATGAATAGTGTTATTTTTGTCATGTTGCAACAAATTTGGAATGAAAAAAGTATGATAATCTACCTCATTAAGTTCAGGTTAGTTAAGGAGCATGATGACTCCAAAGGTATCACGTTGAACATGTACTAAAAGGGTCAAAAGGATGATGCGTGTTATGGTCTTACTTTTTCCGTTCTATATTAGTTGCAATATTAAACTAAATGACACTATTCATTTATCACTCATAATTTGTGATTAGTTTTTAATCTATAAGTTGAAACATAGTCAAGTGAGATATTGTTTGATAAATGGAGGAAGTATATATGTGTACAATCTTTCAAATGGTAGATTTTTAGATTTGATTTTATCCACATGGATCAAGCAATATAACCAATAACCATCTATAAGAATGATTATGCTATGCACAAGTTGAAAATTCAATGGTTTGAGAAATTGTCCATGACGTACAAAAGGAACAAAGCTCTAGTATTTGTGATAGTCCTAAAAATACTTCAAATTGGTTAGGTTTGTTGAAAATTTGGAAAATTAATTTTTTTAACACCAAAATGAATTTTTAAATAAACGTTGAGTCAACGAACTTAATAAGACTAATAAGCTTCGCTAAACAAGTATTCCAATTTTTCATCTTGAAACTCTCATACACTCCCTTACAATTAATGAGAAGTCACACTGATCTCATAAGACTCTAAAATTTTGGAATACTAATACACATGTGAGACGGTCTTTCCTATAGACGCATTAGATATATAGGCCAAATAGCCCAATTAATACAAATTAGAGAGAAAATATAAACATGGGTCTTTTGTTTTGAGGTCGTCTATTTGAAAGACGGTCTCTCACAAGAGTAGCTGATACTAATATAATATAAGTAACCTAACATCCCTACAAAAAATCCTAAACCTCATAAAGTTAGTAATCATCATAACATATAGTAAAAAAAAAGTAAAATCATACATGTCTTCATTCTAAGACCCATGCCATGTGGAATTATTTGATTGGATATCATTATTATATGATAATTATTTAAGGAAATTTTTTGATTGAATAATAATATTTGAACGTGTGATATCAATATTTGAAAATTTCAACTGTCTAATGCATTAAATTATTACCACTTATTTAAGAAGAATATGAAAATTATTTAAACACGATAATAATATCTGAAAATTTAATTATTATTATAGTGATAATAACTATATATATCTGAATGATAATATTTGAATAAGGTAAAGATCATATGTAATTGAACCATAATTAATATTTTTTAAATTTAATTTGTATTAAAAAATCGTGCATTGCACGAGTTTTTATACGAGTATAATATAATATTATTGTATAATATTCGCTCCAATTCACATCTATTGACCCATTTAGTTGGGCACGGATATTAAGACTGGGATGAAGTCCACCAAAAAAATGGTAGTTAGGACAATAGTTGATTAAATTAATTGTAAAGGTGGTAGTTGAGGTATTGTAAGTAGTTAAAGTGGAGGTATTTTGGTCATTACTTGTGTGAACATGGGGTATTTAGGTAAAAAAATCAATGGGACATTTGAGGTGAACTTATTCAATAAGAAAATAGGACAATAATTGTGAATTTGAGGGAGTATTATTTATTCTATTAGTTTGGAAACTAAATAATGATAGAATACTTTTGGAAAACCTATATTTTCCTAATTATATTTCATCATACTATTAATTAAAAGAACTGGAAAATTCGATGTGGCATCTTCATAATGATTTGCCACATGAAATAATCAAGTTAATTAATTGCTATATTTATTGAACTAAATAAGGTATTAAACTAAAATAAATTCACTTCTTATTCAACTCATTAGTCCCATTTGGTTTTTTAAACTTGTTAAGACAACATTTTAACTTTTAATATCTCTAATTGTTATTAATCAAAAATTATAAAAGTTGATATTAATAATTCATGTATTGAGACGAATTAAATAAGATCCCCCATGACTATATTTTAACTTACAGATTAAGAATAAAATACTGTTGTATCAAGACCCAGTTCCCGCTACGTCGATGACGACTTTAAGCATCTCGTAGCTCACGCGATGTCGTGCACGCTTGAGAGTGGTGCGGAAAGTGCCATGGGTAACGGAGTACTCAAGTTTGGGATGTTTGATCACGTGATGATGATGATTTGATGTGCCTTGATGAAGGCAAAGCTCATGGAATGAGGTGCTTGACCAACCGAGCTGAGGAGTCCAACAAGTTGAGCAATGGCCGAGCAAACCAGCAGAATTGAGGCAGTAGCTAAAGGAGAGCCGCTCGACCAGGTCGAGCCTAGGCTGCTCGGGTCGTGCAAATGATTTTGCAGCAGCAGCAGCGAGATTCTGTTTTATTGCTTCGGTTTTGTGGGTTTGTTAGCAATTGGCCCTAAGTTTTCTAATATGTCTTAGGTATATATAAGGGGTCTTAGAAGAGTGTTAGGGCAATCTAAAGAGAGCCAAATACAAGGGTTTTACTAGGGTTTAACACCAAGAGAGTATACTCCATTGTATTACGACATTGTGTGGGAGATTGAAGTAAATCTACAATATTGCTTTGGAAGAGTGTTTTATAATGCTTATGAGGTGAGTCATTGATGTAATATTGTTTATGTTAATGATAAAAAACTTTGTTTGAGGGGGAGGTATCATTAGATACCTCATATTTCTTGTGTGTTCTTCATTGTTGTTGCATGCTCTGTTTTTTGTGCTTTCTTTTGCATTAGTTTGTTTATTGTTTTTTCACAATTTGGTTGGCCCACTCACAACAAATACAAATTAAGAGTGATAAGTGAATACTGACAAAGAATAAAATGGGACTAATGTGCAAAATAGGGGGAGTACAAATTAATTTATACATATAACTGTCAAAATTGAGTGTTTTTAGTGTATAAAATCTTTGGCTTTATTGTTTTAATATTATATGTTTATATATGCAGATGCTAAAAAACCGTGAATTGCATGGGTTTCTACATTAGTATATTTCTAATCTCTTAATTATTATCAAATAACAATAAGAAGAAATCTATCAAATAATATATGCATATTTGGTTAATATCTTAACAAACCTTCTCTTAAACTCAATATGACTACCAAGGCAAGTTAATGAGTCACCAAAGTTCAATTTTGACAAACTCGTCCCAATGGAGCCTTTCGATTTACGCAAATATATATATAGTAGGTAATTAGCTAATGTGACATATTCACATCTATATAAATTTATTGAAAAAATTAGCTAGTATCAATAATAATTTGGAAAAATTATTAGAATAATCCAACTTTTTCAAGATTTTTCTATAATAATCTCAACTATTAATTAACTAGGAATAATCATAACTTTAGGGGGTATTTGCCTAGAATAAACTATTAGGTGACCCGATGACCTTCTATAATAGATAAGTCACCCAAAAAAATTAAAATGAATATTAATGTAAAATTAGAGAAAATTTTTAAAAATTTACGTAAAAAATTTTGAATAATTAAAATTAGAATTTTTTAAAATATTATTTTTATATTTTTTAGACATTTTATTTTAATTTATCTTTTTTGTAAAAAAATAAAACTTGTTTTAGCAAGTCATCTGGTTAACAAGTTTATTTTAGGAAAACAATCCAAAAAGTTAGAATTATTCATGGTTAATCAATGAATGAGATTATTGTATGAAAATCATAAAAAGGTTGGATTATTCAAGGTAATTTTATCAAATAATCATCATTATTTTCAAGAAATTTTTTTTCATCAAATAACAACACATATTTTTGAGCTAATCTTGTTATTTGAGCTCAAAACAAAGAGATCATCATACAATCTATTAATTTTAATATAGTTTAGAAAAAGAAAAAGTTGAATGTGAGCACGCCATTTGTCTTTTTTTCATTGGATGGTGTTAATGGAATTGATTTATTTGCATTTTTTTGACTTTCCATATTTACACGTTTGCATTTTTTGGAAAAATTTATACATTAATGAATGCAATAAATCATAATTATTCCAATTACACTGTTATATATAAATGTACAATTTAGAAACTTATACAGAAAAATAGATAAAAATAAAAATACACTGGTAGAAAATTATATTGCAAAATAAATTACTTTCATTACAATTATACCGCAATTCAATAAATTATTAAAAGTATATAATTGTTCTATTTTCCAGGAATAGTTATTAATTGATTATTAAATTCAGTCAATTACATTGTCAGACTACCATAATAATAAATTTGAATTTTAGGAAAAATGTATAAAATATTGAACCAAATGATAATTATGGAAATAAATAAATTAATGCAAAAAAATCAATCAACTTCAGTTAGTGTGTAGACAATAAGACTATCTTAGCTACCAAATTTAGTGCAATAAAAATCAATCAACTAAAAATATTGTCTGCTTTTTTGTAATTCAATTATTCCTTTATGAAAAAAAAATGTATAAACACTTTTATGAATGTAAACACTTTTATGGATGAAATTACAATATAAATAGCCACATATGGCCCCAATTATTTGCTCATACTATTTCTATTATCTGAATTTTTAGTGTTGTTTAATAATATTTTATAGAATAACCATTAGTTTAATTACATTCAAGAAATTCATGGTGAGATGGGAACATGAAATATTAATGACTATTAATAAAAGTCAAGGACAAACAGTATCTCATGTTGGTCTATTCCTACCTTAGCCTGTTTTTAATAATAAACAATTTTACGACGCCATTTCTAGAGTGACTAGAGGGAAAAGACGAAGAATTCTCATATGCGACAAGGATGGTGAAATATGCTATCGTACAGAGAATGTAGTATATATATTGATGTGTTTCAAAACCTATAAACTTTTGATTAACAATGTATATTGAGTTTCTTTATATTTAATTCTTTTAATTACAATATATATGTGTAAATACTTATTACTCACCTTCATATAATATTTGTATTATACTAAAATTTCATTAAAATATTAACGTAAGTAAAAATCCGTGCATTACACGGGTTTTTATACAAGTATGCTAATAATTGTATTATTTGAGCTATTTAAACCATATTAAAAACGTATTAGGGTTAAACGACCGTCTCATACAGCAATTTATGGATATTTTGGCACAATTTATCTCTAGTTTCTTAATTTTAATAGTCAACTCGACATTGGGTCGTATTTCTTGGACTTTTGGGTATGCTTTATCTTAATATTTAATTAATTAATCAAGCTAAAGTGGACTATTTAGGTTATCTTAAATACCAGTCATATTATATGTAATTTATTAGGTCAACTGTCAAAATGGGTGTCCAATGCAGCTCATCTACAACTAGTCAACTACTCTTTCTTAGTACAAATTAAAACCATTATCAATGAGTGGAAGGCTGATTTAGACAAATCCTTTTTGTTATGTATTAAAACCATTATCAAAATGGTTATTTATTATATATTTTAATCTGTCTTGCTGAATTTGTTATGTTATTTTTTTGGATATGACCTCACCTTTAATAATCCACTAATATAAGCTTTTACTGACTTTTCTTATTTCTTGTGTCATCCCCTTAAAGAGCAATCTCAAGGAAACATAGGAGTATAGCATATGCATCATAGCATGAATAAAAAAATGCAATACATTAGCATTAAAAGTATTCTCTCGATCCTTTTAATTTTTTCACAGTAATTAAGAATAAAAATAATGATTTCAAAACGACTAAAAATAATTCTTATCATCATTTATTCAACATCTACTGATTCTTAGATTTGATACTGAAAACTGTAATTAAAAAATAAAGGCATAAAAATATGAATCTAATAAATAATAAGGGATACACCTATTTTGTAACATAGTGGGTAAGGATCACATACCCTTACAAACTAGCAAATTTAAAAATGTACACATATAGAAACTAGAGTCTTAAATTTTAATAATGCACCTTAGACTACATTTGAGACATAAAATTGTAGGTTTAACAAATCTACAATTTCAACTCAAGTTGTTGCGGCTCATACAAACTTTTCATCATGTTGAATTTTTGAGGATGCAAATCTGATATTTCCACCATTGAACTTTGTAAATGGTATGGTGCATTGTTCGCGATCCGATGCTTCCTCTTCTCCATGAATCGATGAAGGGAGACTCGTCTTGCAAGAGGTAAATCGTACAAGCTAGAAGGTCCTTGAGGAACTAATTCTTGTGCAACATCAGTTGTTATATATTTTATATTGCGCGGAGTCTGAATATGAGTTTGAGTTTCAGTTTGAGTCGAAGTCTGAGTCTGACTCTCGACATTGGCCTTTATGTTTCCACGACTAGCAACTGACATGATTTCCCGAGCTTTTTCCTCGGGCAATCCATTGAAAACCAACACTTTTCCACCATAAAATATGGTCATGCTTGGTGTAGTATTTTTTGGCTCTTCCTTTGATGCGAGAAATTCCCTATATCAATAATAATAAAAAAAACTTAATTATTGATCATCATACCATTATAAATTCATGAATTAAAGGAGATCCCAAAAAAATAATAACATATGTTTATTAAAATATGAAAAGAGTTTTAGCTTTTTTATTAGGATCATGTGGTGATTATAATCAATTAATGATTTTGGATTTAGGTACAAAGTACTATATATCTTCTTAATAATTTACAATATTCTCTTTTGAGAAGAGGAAATATTTTAAGTCACAACTTTACAAATGGGGCAATTTTAATTTTAAAATTTAAACATAAATAAAATACTATAATTAATTTCACAAGAGCTACAATATTACAATATATGATGTTGTACCATGCTAAAAGTTAGCTAATTCACAATAATTACCACAAATCAAGTTCATAAAAATAATAATAACCTAGTACTTAATTGGAGGGTAAAATTTAATGATCATTAATTTTTGAGGAAAATAATTGAGCTAAAAAGATCATTTATGTAGTACTCCCTCCGTTTTCATATGTTTTTCTCACTTTTTCCATTTGGAAATTTTTAAAAGTTTTTCCCATTTAGAATCTTTCTATTTTAGTAACCAATAGAATTCAAGGAAATTATTACACTTACACTCTAATCTATAGAAATTAATTTATATGTTAATTCCCAATGCATTTACTTTACATACACCCAATGAAATTTAATGATATTATTACACTTACACTTTAATCAATAGAATCTTTATTTTTTATATTATTTTACTCAACTCTCGTAGTATCTATTTTGTAATTATAGTTTATCTTGATTTCTTCCCAGATTTCAAATGAGAAGATAAAAAAAGAACGGAGGGAGTATGATCTTATGAGATTTTCCTTAATATGAAATATCACAAGATCTTCATTATCATTAATTAATCAGACCATTTCATCCAACAACCAAATCACTAAAATATATATGATAATAATTAACAATATTTGGAATTAAAAAATCCATGAAATAAAAAAAAGTATATGATTTACCTTGGTTTGGCCATACTTTTTGGTAAGTTCTCAGCACCAGCATTCATTGAGTTCTTCATAGGAAAGAGCTTCAAAGACCTTTTCTCCTTTTCCATATTGTTGGGGAATGAGTTTGCCCCTACAAATAAATTTTAATTAAAATTTTAATTAACATTTCATAATAAAATCCATGTACAAAATAATATGCATTTAAAAGTGTTTGAAGATATAAGTCTTTTTTATTTCACTTAAAAAAATTGGATATATACGATATTTCAAAAGTAGCCATTAAATTTGAAACTTTTTAAATTATAACGACAAATTAATTTTTTTCAAATTACAACCCTCAAAAATCGAAAAGTCATTAACATTATTGCCAACTTCCAAGTGCCAACTAGTCGGGTTCTAATGAACTTAAAATAAAAAGACTCATTTAAGTTTGAATTTACCTTTTAACTTTTCAAATTATAGTTCACCAAATCAACTCAACATGATAAGTTTTACTCAAACTCATCTAATTTGAACACCATTTACAATTCTAAGCCTAATAGCTTCACAAATTCTCAAATGAAACAGTTTTATAGTGAGATCAAGGCCGACCCTGAGAATTCAGGAGTCCGGGGCGAAAAATAATTTATGGGCCCTATTTATTCGCTTTTTGATTGATAATCGTGCAGTTATAATTCAATAATTAGTAAATAAGGTAACAATTTTCATTATTAACGCTTTGACTTGGTTAAATGTACTATTTAATCACACAAGGTTTCAAGTTTAATGCATAAGAAAACAAAAATTGTATATTTTTTTCTTGAGCCATGGCACAAGCTAGCCTTTCTTGCCCTTGCCTAGGGGCTAGAGCCGACCCTGAGTGAGACCATCTCTATTAGACTGACCCATGTACATTTTAATATGTTAAAGTGATCACTTACAATTTTAAAATAATTATTTAGAAAAACAAGCTTATTAGGATGGGACATTCTCATAATAATAAACTCATAACTCATAACCCTTAACAAACATAACTAAAAAATGAATAGAAAAAGAAAATGAATATATACCAATGATATCAAGCTCAGATGAAGCAATACCCTTAAAAGCATCAAGTTGCCCTAAACTTCTTTTCTCCTTCAAAAACTTACTAAATTTACAACATGTTTCTTTGAAATTAGACTTCGTTATCTTCTTCTTCTCCATTCGTTTCGAAAACAACATCTCGGCTTCCATGATTATAATGTTCTTCCAAAATAAATCTTAAAATTAAAGCTTAGAATTAATATATGAAGAATTGGTTATATATAATGGTATTAGTTATGGAGAAGGGAAGAAAAAATGTAGTAAAATGAAGAAAATATATAGTCTTAATGAAAGAGAAAATTAATAATATAATAATAATAATTATTATTATTATTATAATTAAGAAAAAAGAGTAGGTAGTTTCCTTCAATTCAATACTCGTGTTTATGGTGGTAAGGTTGTCTTTTTAGTTGTTGCTAATGCTATCTTTTAATATGGTCCTGTGGACCTCTTTTTGTACTTGTTTTGTCTACGATTATTTTTCACGTGTTTTTTGCTTGGGTACCCACAATTATTATGCTGACCTTTTTTATTTAACAATTATTAAAGTTCATTTTGAATGAGACTCATTTACCATGATAAATTTATATTATTTTCGGTTTTCAATAGTTGTTATAGTTTTTTGTAGCAACTACTGTTCATCAACTCATCTTATTGGTATAAATTTCTCCATTTATAATGTAAAATATAGTCATGTGAAATCTTATTTGATTCGTCTTAATGCATATTTTGATAATATTAACTTTTTAGGATTTTTATCATATGAAATTAAAGATATTAAAGATTAAAATCATGCATTGTATATATAACGTAAAAAACAGAAGTGTAGCAACTATTAAAAATCAAAGGAAGTATAAATTATTCATGTTTGTAATTGCTCGCTTAAAATTGTAACGGTTCACTTTATAATATACTAGATGTACATGAATTAGTCCAATAGAGATGTCTCATTATTATTACTCTTTTTTGTGTCATATTGCATCTTATATGTCATAAATGGGAAGACAAAGTCACTACAACATAATTTGCTTTTAGTGGGATGTATTTAGCGATATTTAGTTTAAATGTCGCTATTTCAAATTTCTAATAATATATATAGAGGATTTAGTGACATTTAATAGACCCTTTAGCAGCATAATAAAAAATCACACCAACGATTTTGATGACATAGGATCTAGTGACATTTATCATAAATGTCATTATAGACTATAATAACAATTATATAGGTCACTAAAGACAAAATAAAGTAAAAAATCAATAATTAAACTATAAATTAGTGACATTTTTTTAATGTCATTAAATTCAATGTCGCAAAAACTTAAATTTGTTGTAGTGAGTTAGATATTATGAGTTAAAGTTGTGAAGTTATTAAGAAATAATAGAAAATATATAAAGTAAAAGCAATGAGATCTCAGATCATGTCTTAAAATAAAATTAAGGTATTAAAATAAGTGAAACGAACTAAAATAGAAAATAAGTTGATTTGAAAGTGATGTAGGAATACTTAATGAAGATAAGGTCGTCGGTGAGAAGCAACCAAGTAAAAGTATACGAAATGAAAGGTTGTAAACCATTTGATATGATAGATAGATATTTTTGTGATGTATTCTTGGAAATTACTAATTTATCCTTCATAACCCTTGTATATAGTTGTACTTGTATGTGTCAATTGTTTGAGCTTTTGTTGAAAATTTGTTTACGAGTTTTTTAAGATTTAGTAAAGATTTACTTCCTCCGTTCCATTTTACTAGCAACACTTATCGTTTTTGGAAGTTTCATATTACTTGCAATATTATTATTTTTGGCAAAAATAATCTACTTATTTTATCCTCACTTTATTCCTACCACATATCACCATCAATCATACATCATCCCATTAATTATTCAATATATCCACAAGTCACAACCACTATCTATTTATAATAGTTTTTTTTATTTCTACCCCACATATCACCATCAATCATACATTATTCCTACTTTTACCATACTGATTTGACAACCCTTAAATATTGTGCCAAACCCAATGGTGCAACTAAAATGGAACGGAGGAAGTATTATATAAAAATATAATAATTATTCAAATATGATGATTGTGTTGAGATTTGAGAATCAAAAAGATACTTTTACGAAGAATCCATCTTATAAAGAAAAAATGAGAAAGGAAGTTTCTTTGTAATTATGAGGATGAGAATGTGCATTTAAAATTAAAAGGAGAAAGTTTAGGTAAATAACGGTTATTTATCAAGCTAATAAATTACCATTATGTGTTAAGATATGGTAGGGTAAAAGGTTTGTTGTTTTAATTTATCTTTTTTAAGTTTGTTTATTTTAATATTATTATTTTTGTTTTTTTATGGTTATTTACAAATCACAGTTATTGATTAGGAATTTTTGAATTAAAAGTACTTTGTTGGTCTTATTTACTTTGCATTAATTATTATTTAGATTCGTCTCGTTTGTTTTGTATCATTTTTATTTTTGAACAATAACCTACTACTCCCTCCGTTTTTTTAAGTTCTTCTACCTTACGATAACGGGTAGTTTTAAAAGTTCTTCCACTTTAAAATACTTTATATTTTTGAAAAATTTTCATCCCACTTTTACTCCTTAAAACCCCACTTTCTTAACTTCACACTACTATTTGATTATTTTTTCTCTCATACTTCCAATATAATCATTACTTCACACTACTATTTAATAATTTGTTCTCTCATACTTACAATACAATCATTATTTCACACTACTATTTAATTAAAATAACATCCACTACAACCCAAAGATTCTATCTACCTTAATATTTGTGAAAAACCAAAAGTAAAGGAACAAATAAGATCGAAAGGAGTACTTTCTTTTAGTACTTCTATTTAACTTTTTTAATTTCCTCCACAAAATTCATTTTTTTTTTCATTTATTTTCAATTTTTACTTTTATCTTTTTTTCAAATTCACTTTTTCCTTAAATCCCCATATTATATTTTCTCTTTGATTTAAATCTATCCGGACAAAAAAAACACTACCTCCCATTCAGCCTAAATGAGACATTTTTTTTGGCACTATTCACTCATAACTTTTAATTTGTATTTTACTCTTAATCTATAAGTTAAAACATAGTCATGTGAGATCTTGTTTGATTCGTCTCAATACAAGGATTATTAATATCAAATTTTATAATTTTTAATTAAGAATAATTTGAGATATTAAAGGTTAAAATGTTGCCTCGGCAACTGTGAAAAACTAAATGGGACATTTAGGCTGAATAGAAGGAAGTATGTTTAAAAGACTACCAAGTACCATCAATAGTGTTTTTAATAAGAATTGATAGTGAAATTTACAACACATTTTAATACAATCTAACACAAAAATAGACACTAATATCTATACTATACTATATACTAAAACAAAACATAGCTGACATAACCAACTCAAAAAATTGATGAGTTGTCATTTTCTCATGAAATTGATGATGTCATTGAATAAGGATGAAATAGGAATATTAAATGTTAATGATGTTTATAAGATGATTAATTTAACCATCATTAAAATTTTTAGTTGGAACTATAACATAAACTATTAAAATTTGAAAAACAATGTAATAAATAGTATTATGTAATAATGATGTACAAATTATTATCTTTGATTTTTAATTTACAAATCATCACTAATTTATATTTTTTTAAAAAAATATTCATTCATTTACAAATTAATTATATTAATTTTAATTATTCTTTAAAAAAAGTTCACTATAATGCTAATTATATTATAGATACAATTTACAATGACCCACTACTTTATCATTATTAGAATGATAACTATAAAAAAAGTTTAAATTTCAATTTTCATGAATTTAATAAAATGTGTATTAAGAAATAATTAAAATTAATGTAATACTAAGCCGGACTTATTCAATTTATTTGTTTTTTACATCAAAATGAAAAAAAAGTGCATCGCACAGAGTTTATCTAGTATTGAACTAAAAAAAATCAATTAGAAGTTTCTTGAAGTAACACTTGTTGTAGGGTGATTTGAGCTCGCATATAATTTGCACTCCTTTGTTTATTAGACATATTTGTTGATGGGAAATTTCCATGCATTGGATGATGTGGAAGATTGTATTATTTCATGACCATAAAGTGTCCCGATCTTTAAACATCGCCACCCTTTTTATTTTATCGTCACCCTTTTTTCAATAAAATTACTAAAATGTCCTTAAATTCAATCTTAATTATAAAATCAACCATTATTATTTCTAAACTAAACTTCTTAATAATAATTAAATTAAAATAAAAATTTAAATTTTAGTAAATAAAATAATTTATAAAATCGAAAAATAAACTTGATCACACGTTTTGTATTGAAATTTGATACATAATCACTCTTTTGGCCGAAACTTTTGATACGAAAAGCACATTACTGCAATATTTGTAGCATTAGAACCTAGACTTCAAAATCTTTACAATGATATATTATATGCCCAATTCCGATAACCGAGCGAGAAATGACGACCGTTTGAAGTTTATTTGTGCTGAAATTTGATACATGTTCATTCTTTTTGTTATAACTTTTTATAGAAAAATTTTATTAGTGTAAGGTTTGCGGCATTAGAAACTAGATTTCAAGAGCTTTCCAACGACATATCATATGCTCAATTCTGACAATCGAGCGAGAAATGACGACCGTCTAAGTTTGCAGTAATTTCTAACACTAGTCGCGTGCGACCAGGCCATGGTTGAATCGCACAAAATGTGCGATCGGACCATGGTTGAATCACACAAAATGTGCGATTCAACAATGGTCCGATCGCACAAAATATGCGACTCAACCATGGTCCGATTGCACATTTTGTGCGATTCAACCATGGTCCAATCGCACATTTTGTGCGATTCAACCATGACAAATTACTGCAAAATTAAAACGGTCGTCATTTCTCGCTCGAGTGTCAGAATTGAGCATATAATATGTCGTCGTTGGAAAGCTCTTGAAGCCTAGTTTCCAATGCCGCAAACTTTGCACTAATACGATTTTTGTATAAAAAGTTATGACCAAAAGAATAAACATGTATCAAATTTCAGCACAAATAAACTTTAAACAATCGTCATTTCTCGCTCGGTAATCGGAATTGAGCATATAATATATCATTGCAAAGATCTTGAAGTCTAGGTTATAATGCCGCAAATATTACAATTATATGATTTTTCTAGTTAAAGTTATAGCCATTAGAGTGAATACATCTCAAATTTTAACACAATCATATTGATTCCGCAATCATATTGATGCTCATTTTCGTTGGCCATTGTAATTCAATTTTTAGTTTTAGCTTGTTTTAGTTCAATGACTGTTCGGAGAAAGTTTTTAAAGAAATGTTAGAGATTGAAGGTTTAAAAAGTAATCAGGGGTAATTTTGAAATTTCAATATACAAGGGGTGGCGATGAAAAGGGTGGCGAAGTTTAATAATGCCCTAAAGTGTTTATATGGTTGCTTTAGTGATAAAACATTGAAAGTTAATCATACTCCTAATTTGGTTGATGAAACAAAGCATCGAAAAAATTGCAAACTTAGCGCTAGTCTAAGGGTTTGGTGTTCGACTTCTATTGGGCGCAGGTATCAATTGGGGGGTTTGTGATTGCGCGCATCTCTCTTTACTCCCTTCTTGGAAGAACGGGTATGATTTGTCCGTATTTTTCAGGAAAAAAAAAACCCCCACCCGGACCGTGCATTGTGCAGGATACTGGGAGTGTCATTTTTAAGAAGCATTGAATTATGATGTTTTTACTGTCAAGGAACCAACTTAACAAAAATCGTAAGCTTAAGGTTAAGCTTAAACTTATGGTTGAGGCCTCATGATTTATATACTCTAACATGCCCCATTACACGAGAGTCCTTTGGACTAGAAGTGTGGATGCAACACAAGGCTTCTCAAACATTGCGCTAAATATCCACTTTAAATGAGGGGTGATTGAGATTTAAAACCGTGACCTCTTATCACGCTGGCTTCCGATACCATGTCAAGCAACCAACTTTACTATTTTTGAAATTTTTGAGTACTTTCTTATCTAGTATCTTCCATTTCTATGTCTATTTCTAGGTTCTTATAAAAATTTAATATTATGAAAGTATTCGATTAGACGATTCAAACAAAATATCACTTGACTATTTTTTTTAACACATTAGCCGCAATATATAAAATAAGTTTGAAAGATGAATATAGTATCAATTACTTTTATGTAGCGATTATTTCAGAATTGATGAAACATAAATGAAAGATAGATAAGAACTACTTAGTCTATTGACTAAACGAATTTAAAATATAAAAAATAATATAATGTTTTTCCTGGTTCATTATATTTGCTACATTTAAGTTTTTACCCAATCTAGTGTTTTAATTTGATTATTTATATATTAAATTATATATATCTCAAAAGTCAAAATTATAAAAATTTAACATTATAAAAATATATGTGATTCGGTGATTCAAACAAAAATTCATTTGACTATATTTAATCTTACACATTAGGTACAATACAATAGTACTCCCTCCGTTCCATTGAATTTGCAGTATTTTCTATTTTAGTTCGTCCCACTTAATTTTGCATCATTTCTATTTTTGAACTATGACCCACCATTTTCTTTTAATCTCATCCATACATTTTAACCTTCTTTAAGTTTATTCTCCCTCTTTATTTATTATCACATTCTTAAATTGTACTCACTTGCCTTTTAATGCAAATCAAAAAGGACAAATAAGCATTAGGTTGAACGATAAATAATACTATCAATAGTGGTTATCTAACGAGTAATACGTGAACATATCATTCACATGTATGTATAAATGTATATGTATATAATAATAAAAAAAGAAAAAGTCGAATCAGACAAGCAAATTGGAAAGACAGAGTGGTCATATCACATTTCAATATCAAATTAATGCAGTGGGTCAGTCTCAATTTGAAGAAGTCTCACTAATTGTGCGTTTGATTTAGAGGGGTTCAAAACAGATCTGATGATATAGACACCTAATTTTATAATTAAATTTAATTTGACCCGATTTAAAAAGGGATCTATAATTATGTAAAAACCAATATGAACACAAAACCCCATTTTGATCCGACCCGAAAAACCTATAGTTTGATCTCATGATAAAAAAATGGTTAGTACTACAAAATCGTTCCAGTTGTCAGCCTCAATAAAAAGACGAATGTCTGAAAATATCACAATTTTACGGTAAAAGTTTTATTGATTTTTTATGCAATTTAATGTCTTATATCGATATATATTGATTATAAACATTTAAAATTTATAAAATCTTAATATTACTTGTATGAAGGAAAATTTGTTAAAAAGTTTCTAATAATTTTTTTTAAAAAAATACCTAATAAATAAAGTTTTGCCAAAAATACCTAACAAAATTAATTCTTTTCCAAATAGTACCAAGTAACGTTTTTTTTCAATTGACCATCAAATATAACGATCGACTAGTCAAAATTGAAAATTACTTTTTACTCAATATATAAATTTTTCCTTCTATTCAACTATATTTACAAAATGATTTTTTATTTCAAACATTGAAGAATAAGTTTGATTAAAAAAAGCAAAGTGAACTTAAAACTTAAATATTTATGTGTAAAAAGTATAATTTTTTATAAAAAGACAAAAAATATAAGAATTTAAAATTCTAATCGAAATAAGATCATACGAAAAATCAAATATTTGAATTCGGTTTAATCCGATATACAATTTAAAACACCCCTTAGGCCCTTATTATGATTATCAAAAGTCAAAGAATGCATACATTTGTTGCCTCCATATCATTTGTCAATAGTCAATACAATGCAATTAGCCAATTACTATTGATTAACTTTTACATTACCAAAACACATGCCTTAGTCCTTACTTTGACTACAAATATTGATATGTAAAAATGTCAGTGGTATTATACTTCTAGTAGATTTGGATTTGTCAAAATTTGATGAACTCAAAGTACTTCATAAACACCACATACAATATTTAATATTGTTATTATACTTATTTTTTGGTAATATTTATGTACTCGAATTCAAAAAAATTATTTTATATATATATATATATATATATATATATATATAACTCTACCTAAAAAGCAAAAAAGTATTTGTTTGTCCGTTCAAATTGTATAATTTTTCATCTTAGTCTGTTGTAATAAATTTGTCTCATTTTTATTTTTGAATATAACTCTACCTATTTTACTCTCTAGGTTCTCTCTATTATTTCCATAGTCTTTTACTCATGGTACCTAATTTTAGACTATGGGGTGTTTGCAATGACTATTAGTACGTTGGCTTTTTTATGACTTTGTTTGACCAGCTGGAAATGTTAGCTGTTTTTGTTGGCTTTTAAGCTAGCTGTTTGTGGAGATGTTTGGTAAATTTGAATATTGGTTGTTGGTTGTTTATTAGCGAAAAAGTGGGCCAACAAGCCAAAAACCAACCCAAAAAGTCTACGAGAGTTTTTCATTTGCTTAAAAGCCGCTCAAATTTTAGCTTAAAAGCCATTTACCAAACACTTTTTTTGACTGTTTGACCAACCAACAAACCAAAAGCCAAAAACCAACCAAAAAGCTGTTGGAATTTAGAGTATATAATGGTAATTGGAAATGTTTAATTAATTATATTAAATAAATAATGTAATTAAATTAATTAAGAATATCCCAAAGTGTGTATTTAAAAGGAAGAAAAAATGGGACAGAACAGAGTGCGCACCCCGCGGAGTTTTACGCGGCATGCGGAGTCTGTCAAGAAGCAAGTCTGCACCCCGCGCAAATCTGTTCTTCGTGCGGGTTCGTCTTGTTTCTTGCTCTGTTTTGTTTTGTTGGTTATTATATAACTTCCAACATTTATTATGGTTATTATAACCATGTTCTTTGGGATGTACGGGTTGAGTGAAAAGCGATATTGGTTCGTGAATCGATCTCGTGTTTCACAGATCAACCTTGTGGTTCATGGAGCAACACCTTGCTTCATGAAGTAATGTGAGCTATTCTATAAATATAGAATGCTTGTGTGTTATTTGACACATCCATAATTTCTGATTTTCTTCTCTTCTTGAGCATTTCAATCAAGAACTTGCAATCCTTGATTGTGTATTTCCATATTTCCTTCCATTTAAGTTATTTTTATGTCATTCTAATTTCCATGTGCTAGGAAATTAGTGTAATTCTTTGTATCTCAGAGCGTATTTCCGGTTTGATCCCAAGCACCGTGGTAGGGAGGAAATAACGTTTTAGGAAAGAACATCTCGCCTAGAATTTATATCAAGTTCCAACAAAATCTTCTTGTTACTTTGATCGTGTTGAAGATTGGTGTATCGGAGATCTCGGTGGTGTACATAAGCAAGACTTGATCGTCATATGTAATTTGGTTTTTCTATCACAGACTTGTATTTTAATTTATTGTTGATTTATGAATTAAAGTACATTTCTAACAAAAGCTAGGGTAAAAGCCATATTGAAACAGTCGCATTATTAATGAGATTTCATTAGTCATTTTTAGCGACTAATTTTTTTTTAATATTTGTCCGTCACTTATTAAAATTTAATTAGTGATGGTAGAAATTTGAAAAATTTCTACGATGATTAGAAACTTGTTAATTCATAACGTGGTTGTGAATCATAACAAGTAAGGTAAACTTTGGAGGTAAAACCTTAAAGTTGAGCAACTACCGATAACAGTTCGAGAAAATTTTAATTATTACCCGAGCATATTATTTAACCATGATGGGAGTAAGTTAAATATTTCATACACATATACAAGTGATTTTTAAACATATAATACAAGTTACATAACTTGTTACATGTACAACAATTTTTACCCAAACTTTAAACTATCTTAGATAAACCTTTCCTACACTATAATAGATCAAAATGAGACAAAAACCACCTCCAAAACAACCCCAAACAGCAGCCCCAATAGCTGTCCCAAACCCTCTTTATAGCCCTTTATACACTTACATACTCAAGCAAAACACTCTAACCAAAGTACCCTTTTGTTCTAACCTAGATTATACATCATTACAAGCATGCAAGAGGCTAATATTTGAAGCAAAGACACTCTAATTTCTGAATAAGAATTCAGCCATGAATCCCCAACACATTGCTCCCAAGTTCATCCATGAACAACCACTAGCATCCTCCAAACTTTCAACTACTAAGACACCTTCTTTTCTCATCAAATGTTCTTCAAAAACTCATCTTAAACTTCTGAAAATTTATGTTTATAAACTCAAATATTCCATAAAAATAATCTTCATTTCAAGAGCTTTCCATAGACACCAAACTTGAAGAAATCTACCAAGTATAGAGTAAGTTACGTTCATTTCCTTATTCCACTAGTTTTTGTAAAACTTGTTCATGTAGAACACTCTTACATGAATCTTTCTATAAACTAAGATCGTTTTAATATTGATATTTTTTTTTGTATCTAAAACTAAGAAAATTATCACTTATAAAACCTCTACAAAAAAAAATCGATTATAATGGAAAGTAAAGAAAAGAAAATGTTATTTTCACAATCTTATAAATTTTGTTACTTCAAGGATTTTAAGTAAAATTATGGGACTTGATTAAGTATGTTGCTCAACATAATAAGTACACTCCAAATATGTTAAATCATCACAAGTATTAGTTTAACAACTCCAACTAAGGAAAAGTTAAGTGCATGTTAGAAATCCAAAATTATTATTGATTTTTTTTGGATGAATGCAATATTTTTAGTTGAAGAGTTGGAGTTGGGACTTGAAGGGCAAGGACCCGAAGTTGGAACTACTTCTAAGAACGTATAGGAGCTTACGTGGGAGCTTACGGAATATTTATATAGGCTTGGAGTCGAGGTATGTCACATGGAGTGATTTTTAAAGGATTTAAGAACAAGTTGGGAAAGTTTTGTATAAACTTGTTTTTAAAAATAAAACTCCCAAAGAGAAGTTCTTAAATCTTGAAAAATGATATCAAAATGATAATTTTGAGTAAGAAATGATTTATTACATGTATTATTATTATGGGCATCATGCATGTGAATTTTATGAATTGCTGTATGGTTAAAGGCATGATTTACACTACTTTGTGAAAGTATTTGTGATGGAAATGATTATATGGATTTGGAAAATATTTGAAATGCATTTTAAAAATAATTTTCAGTAGCTATATGTTAAAAAAAAATCTCTTGAATAATTTTTTGAAATTTATTTGTTAAATCGATATTTTAAGGGATTTTAAGGTGTTAAAATCTCTTATGACAAAACATAGTATGAGATTAATTTTTGATCATAAAAACTAATTATAAAATCATATTATAATGTCTCCAATAAGATTTGGCCAGAATATATTTAGTTTGGAATTTTTCATGATTTTTGAGTAATCGTTAAATTATCTATCGGTAAATTGTTAAATAGTAAAATATAAAATAAATACCAAATAAAGGCACATGGACTTGAAATTTTTATCACATACTCATATGGACAGTAACTAAATTTGGTAAAATTTTAAGAATGTTTTGTTGACGTTTGACGACCTTAATAATTTTTACTCGGTTATTAATAATCGGTAAGTTAGAAACCGATAAAATACAAAATAAATACTAAATGGCGTCTTTTGGGCATACAAATTTTATGAGACACTTATATGAACAGTAGGTACATGTGGAAAAATTTATATCTTTTTTCGTGACCATATATGGACTTAAATAAATTTTATTCGGTTTATTGGCAAAATAACAATGTTAATTATTTAAAATACTCCACACGATTTTAATGGTTATTTAAAATTTTATATTCCTTAAAATAGTTTCTGAAACATCATAAAATTTTTATATTATTTTATTCGGACTTAAATAATTTTAAACCGATTTTATTTGATTTATCGATAAGATGTCTATATAAAAAGATAAAAATATCATACATGACATTTATAAGTTTAAATGAGCTAATAAAAATATTATATAACTTCTAAAACTTTGGTAAAAATTTATTAAGCTAATAATTAATTATTTACTAATTTATCAAATTCATAAATATTGTTTAATTATTTAAAGACGTAATATCGTTAATTAAATTTGAGTAAAAATAGACCTATATCAAAAACATATAATTTTGTTAGTAACCTACTGTCTCATAGTATAAAATAAGTTTTACTTAGATGGTTTATAATTTTATGGATTTAAAACATCATTTAAATAACGGTAAATACCTAAATTGTCGAAATAATCGTAAAATCATTATAAATTTGTATAAGCAATTATAATCTGATGGGATAACCTTAAATTCATTTTAATTAAGTTATTATAATGACTTGATTAATGTGGGCCTTGTTGGAGAATTAATATGTATTTTGTAAATCAATTATCGATTTTATTACTGGTAAAATTATCTCGTATTTAAGAAAATAGTGTTTTATGAAATCTCCTATGATAAAGATTTTATAGACTTATGAACTAAATTCTATTTGTTTTGAATGAATTTCAAAACTCTTTTAAGTTATATTTACTTTAAGAAGGATTGAAATGAAACATTTTAATGGTTTCCTTGAAAAATCGTATAGAATTTTTAATCACGTTTTGTTACGATGCATTTCCACACATGCTAGTGATGCCCCAATATAATACAAAGGTTATGTTTGATGATATGATTATGCTATGCATGTTTTACCCATGTGGGAAAAATTATGATTTGATTTTGCTATGTTGTAAAGAAAATATGTTTTGCTATGTTGCAAATAAAAGATGTTTATCATAAGGAAAAAGTTAATATTTTTGACTTTTCAAATGTTATTGAAATTACAAGGTATATATTATATACAAAATATTTTAGCCTAAATGAGGTACATATCCCACAAAATGTTGTGTGCATGATTAAGCGGCTCACCTTGGAATTATTACTATAAAATTTGAGAACTTGGAATTATTACTATAAAATTATTGAATTAAGTTTGAATGATAATATGATTTATCAAATGAAAAAGCATCTTTCAAAATGAATTTACTCAAATCAAAAAGGTTTTAATAACTTGTTTGACAGACACTAGTGTGTTATACTCAGCCTTTTTGATACTATGCTTTGTATGTTTTTCAATGGTTTTGTTTTTAGAGTAAACCCCTATGGCACCTCGACGAAGAATGGATATGCGAGCGGAAGATGAACCCGAGTTGGAGGATTTGGTTGTAATTTTCCTATATTTTGGACAGTTAAGACTTCCGTCATATTGCTTTGGTTTGGTTGAAGTATTTTACTTGCATATTGGTTTAACCTCTAAGTAACCCCTTAATTGTGCTGGCAAAAGTAAGTTTCCGCTTGATTAATACTAAATTCCAATTAGTGTTTGCCTTCATAATTCAGGGCGGTTACACATATACCAAACAACCCCTATATGCCAAATCCAAATGAGGCTATTTATTTTGGCTAAGCGAAGTATTTGTAAGTAGGGATTGTCATGAGTCAAGTTTCAGGGTCGGGTCCAATCCACACTTATTGATTTAATTATTCACACTTAAAAACTTTTTTATAACTTAAAGATTTCATTAGTATTAAAATAGGTCTATGAGTTGTATATAAGTAGGTTCAAATTAAATATAGAAATAGGTTTAGAACAAATTTAAAATTGATTTTGGAACGTATAATAGGTCGGGTCTAGAGCGAGTCTAGGTCAGGTTTGACGGGTCTAGGATGGGTCTAGCAGACTGGGTCTTAAATGGGTCTAGAGGAAAGACATGGGTCTGGTCTAGATCCGAAGACCTTAGATCCGTACTCAAACTCATTAATTTTTTGACCCAAAATTGAATTTGAATCCGCTGTGTTGCCAAAAATTAGACCTAAATTCTAAAAATAGAAGCAGATTTGGAACGGATCCAATAGAGTATCAGACATTTGGACCCATGACATTAATTCCCTATTGGAAAGATCACAAATTATTGTACACAAATTCTTGTGAAAGACGGTCTCTTTGAGAGACCATCTCTATTGGGTTGGCCCATTAGGAAAAATGTAGAGTAAATATAGGCAATAAGCTTTAATGGATTGGGCTTGAGAGACGTCTCTCAAAAAGACGGTCTCTCAGGAGACTAGCCGATTATTGTAAGAGTTTTATAGAAAACGTGATTGGTAGTTTGGAGGTTTGAAAAAGTGTCCAAACTCCAAACTAAAGTTTTGAAGACAATGAGCAAACTGTAAATGAAGTCCAAGTTTTGTGGCCAAGGATTATATTTAGTGGGCAAATGTAATTTATGGCCACCAACCACTAACATGTCAATATGAAGTTTCCTTGAAATAGTCAAGAACAATGTTTTTTTAAAGCATACAAACTTTATTTAAGGATCAGGATTCAGCCTAAGATCGTTAAAGGGTATGATCGAAATCAGTAGAATAGGATTGTAGGGTTGTGTGATCCTATAAATATGCATTAATGTGCTTTGGAACACTGATTAACGTTTACTTCATATTTGTTCTCTTTTTATGTTTTAAGGTAGGTTTTAAGATGTAAGTAAAAACTTATTTTATCTCATCTATTAAGTTTTGGAAAAAAATATTTTTAATAATCATTTTTAAACTGCAAATCAAGAAAAACTTGAATTTTATAAAGATATTGATATAATTATTAAGTATATATATTTATATGTAAGTGAAATTTGTATTATATGAAAGTATTTTACGATTGAAACTATCCATGTAGGATCGAAATGTTGATCGTAAATCGTGTTATGATCCTACCTCATATATTTTTTAGCTAAATAGGATCGCACAATTCTACCAAATTAAGATCCTACCTACGATCCGGATCGGTCGCCTATTTTGGATCGTAACATCGTAGAATTGTAGATCAGAATCGGGATTCTGATAACTATGGTACTAATGATTTTGAAACATACAAAATTAAATTATTTTTTCAAAATACAATTTAACAAAGAAATATATACTTTGAATTGAACTTTAACATGAAAAATAGTCCTAGTATCACAATTTAACATATTTTTCTCGCATTTTGATTTGTCGTATTTTATTTATCTTTATCTGATTAGTCGTATTTTGATTGATTAATCTAAATAAAGATACCAAGTTTATTCTAATTACAATTAGTATTAGAGAGAACTTGAATTAGTCACGTCTAGAGTTTTAAAGAAAAAAAGCATTGGGGTAAAAGTCAAATTCAAAGTCGAATTTCCTTCGCAGTTAGAGTCGGAGTGTCAGATTTTTAATAAGGTCCAACTCCGATCCGTCTCTAACTCAGACTCTGATCATAAACTCGAATTCGGATAACTTTTTCCTCGGTCTCAAGTCGGATAATTTTTCTCAGATCAAGTCGGACTAGGATCGAATCGGACTGAATTGCCATCATTAGGTGAGTTGTTACAATCTACCGTATCAGTGCGATTGCTTAGGCCTGGTTAATGGATGAGAATTTGAACATACAAAATCAACTCATAAGAAAAAATGTTTTTTTTTGACCGAGCTAACCAATTTGAACAATGTCCATTTGATGGTGTTTCTTTATAATTGATGTTTGCAAATTTAGTTTGACTTATCAATAAACTTTTGAGGCGATTCAAGAGAGCGACTAGAGAGAGAGAAAGAGAGTACAAAACGTTTTGAGCGTGTTTAGCAGGAGTTAAGGTGAAGGACAATTCTAGGCCCATTTAAGATATCCGACCGTCTAAGGCCATTAGAAAATTTATCAATTAAATGTAGCATAGTCGATAGCATTCCTTTTTGTGATATTATTGGTCAAGGGTTCAAAACATATCGATGTTTAATTTTGGTCTCTATTTTACCATTTATTTGATGATTACTACCTCCTATTCAGCCTAAATATCCCATTTAGTTTTTTGGCACTATTTACTCATCACTCTTAATTTGTATTTTACTCTTAATATATAAGTTAAAATATTGTCATGTGGGATCTTGTTTGATTCGTCTTAATACAAGGATTATTAATATCAAATTTTTATAATTTTGAGTTAAGAATAATTTGAAATATTAAGCGTTAAAATGTTGTCTCGGCAAGTGTGAAAAAACTAAATGGGACATTTAGACTGAATCGGAGGGAGTATTATTTTTTGATTACTTTTGTATGTATATTTGACATTTGAATCTTTTTTGCCAAGTATATAAAGTTAAAATTTTATTTACTTTGCTATTTATCATTATTTTAATGGTTTATATTTAGTTCTTTGGTACCGTACTGAAAAAAATATAGCATAGTTTTTTTTTTTGTCTTTCGTCAAATTTCAAATAGTTAACGGAAGGCTTTAATTTTCTGAATGTTGTGAATGTGACTTGAGTGCATATGTGTGTGTGCATTTATAGGTAGGATGAAATTCTATGGAGGTTACGAATGAGTTTTAAGTTGATAAGTTAATGTATGTGTTGAATGTGGAGATTAAGTGTTAAGATTAATTGGTGAATTGATTATACACAGGTTTTTATGATGAGTTATGAAGGGTTTTATGATGAGCTATGCAGAAATATAAAAGATACTGTACAATGCAAGTCGAGCAGAAACTGTCCAAGAGGGACCTGATAGCCGCTCGACCCCCCGCTCGACCCGAGTCAACTATTCGTTCGGTCGAGCAACAAGTCAGAATGTATCCAGTAACTTCTGTTTCTCCGCTCGACCCACCTGCTCGCTCGACCTGGTCGAGTGGATCCTCTGACAGTATAGGATGTTGTTTTTCGACGGATCAAGTGCTTGGGGAAGTTACAACTCATTGAATACCAACTGATTAACTCTCTTAATGCTGTTTATTATGCAATTTACTAGTTATATTAATCATGTGCAACTCATACAGTAATCTAGCATTATAAATAGTGAGCAAGAGTAATCATCCAAATACATCAAACACAAGCCCTTTAGCCTAAACACATAGCCTTTTGTTTATCTTTTACTCAATTGTAATACTTCATTGAAAGAGTGTTTTCTCATTGAAATAATATAAACAAGCAACTACACGCCACGGAGGACGTAACCATCATTGGGTGAACCTCCTTAAATCATTGTGTCAAGTTTATCAATTTTATTTTCGTTCAAACATTTGTTAGTTCATTGCATTTGGTATCGTTCATCAAAGTTCTTAACGTTATATCGATCCCACCAATTATTTCACTGAACATATAAAGTAAATAACACCCCTATACTCTTTGTTCCGCCCTTGGTTGCTCTTATGAAGTGTAAATTCATAGGCTATGTATAGTAAATATTTTTGTAATGCCTACAAATTTAATAAACGCTTGTCTGAGCACCATTGCTTATTTGCTCGCTCCGAGCTTCTAAAATCTACACGTGATTTCTCAAATTCGGGCATATTTAATAAATATTGTAATAAAAAATGTACACTTGTGAAATATTATTTTAGCATAAAATTAATTTATGAATTCAAAGACTTACATATGATTTTATTGATGATGAAGTTAAAACTACATTTTTATGTAGCAACATTTTTTTCATTCTGATAAAAAATTTAAATATGTATTTTAGAATTACTATACTATGTACATAAGTATATAATCTACAAATACATATATTGTTTATTAAAAATTAAAATTGATTTAAATTATGAACAATATATATTAAAAATTAGCTCATTTCTCTAATTATTCACTTTAAAACCGTAAGTATTCACTTCAGTATACTACTAATTGTACATGTATCACCACAGTAGAGATAATTTCACCACAAGACCGTTTCATTAAGAATTTGTGTAAAAAAATTTTAATCCACCATTGCATAAAAGAAAAAGTATTACAAATAAATTAAAAAATGGAAATTACCTCAAGATAGGGCTAAAATTGTTCCTAGAATTTGATGGACCAAAAATACTACAATTCCTTTGTTTCCGGCAAGTAAATGATTTTGTAAAATCAAGAAATTTTCTCTAATCATTCAATTTTCCCCTCTTTCTCCTAAACATTTTGATTCTTTTGAGACCTCTATCAATTTGAGGCTCTCTAACCTTATCCTTTAATTTATCACAAAAAAACACAAATATATTTTTTAAAAAAACCCAAAAAAGAAATACATTAAAAAAACATCATGATTTCTAGGCATTGGATGAATGAAAAATCATCAAAAAACATTCAAAAAAACATAATTAAAATAATTGAAAAAAGCAAGAAATTGAACTTATCATCATCAAGAACAACACATAATTATTCCTCAAATAGAAGAATATTTTGTTGGGTAAAAATATAAATGGGCATTGTATTACCATATTATATTTTGATCATCATATTATGTTTAAGGGTACATTCCCTTAATGATGTAGAAGCCTTGCTAAAATTAAAGAATTCCTTCACAAATTCAGAGTCCCTAAACTCTTGGGACCCTAACACTTTTCCTTGCAAAAACAAGACTAGTGTATGGAAAGGAGTCATTTGTGTTAATGGGGTTGTAATAGGCCTAAGGTTAAAATCTATGAGATTATCAGGCAATATTGATGTTGATGCATTGTCTAATCTTCTAGGACTTCGAACACTTAGTTTCGAAAACAATCATTTTTCGGGTTTTATCCCTCAGCTTAATCGATTAAGCTCGTTGAAAGCCATTTACTTGTCCGACAATCAGTTTGAAGGGAACATTGATCCCGATTTTTTCATTAACATGGGATCTTTGAAGAAACTTTGGCTAGCAAATAACTCATTTTCGGGTGAAATTCCATCGTCGTTAGCCTTACTAAGGAATTTAGTCGAGTTACACCTCGAAAATAATCGATTTTCAGGCATGGTTCCTCCCCTTAAGCAACCTCCATTGGAAAGACTTAACTTGTCATATAATGAATTAGAAGGGCAAGTTCCTATGAGTCTTTTGAACTTTAGGGGTGGTAGTTCTTTTGTAGGGAACCCTAATCTTTGTGGGGTGATTGTAAGGAGAGATTGTACGGCTATGATTAAAGGAAATAATCATGGAAAACCTCCAATTTCTCCTATGACATCTATAGGTGATTTGAAATATAATCAAGAACATAATAATATAAGGCAATTTCAAGGGATTTTAGCAATTTTTGTAAGTGTCACGGTTGTGCTTTTATCCTTGGTTGTCCTAGCTATCTTCATTAAAGAAAAGAGAAGAGAAAAACAAGATATTCCTACAAGTAGTAAACCCAAAAACAAGTCTAATGAGGCCGCGGTAGGGATAGATGTTAGAGGTTTTACTAACATTTCCTCGAGTAAAGGGAGTCGTAGGAGAGGAGGTAGTAGTGCGGGGAGAGGGAATTTTGTCATTGTTAATGTTGAGAAGGGAATGTTTGGATTGGCAGATTTGATGAAAGCATCGGCTCAGGTGTTAGGAAATGGGAGCATGGGATCGGCCTATAAGGCGATTATGGGTAACGGATTAGGAGTTGTTGTGAAGAGGATGTGTGAGCTTAATGTGTTGCAAAAGGGTGATTTTGATGCACATATTAGGATGTTAGCTAGTTTCAAACATAGGAATGTTTTGCCTCCTTTGGCTTATCATTTTACAAGGGAAGAGAAGTTGGTTATTTATGAATATGTTCCTAAAGGCAGCTTACATTACCTTCTACATGGTAAGATCAATCTATTTTCTATGTTTGCTAAGTTGATTAAGAGTTTCATATGTTTGTATGTTTGTGTTGTTCTTGTGTGATTCTTTTGTGTATGCATAGCCCATAGATACTATTTTTCTCTCTTAGAATGATGGGTATTAAAAAGGCAATCGTAGAAAACTAGCGTAAGACGTGTATATATATATCTTAAAAATTCAAAATGAAGGCTTAAGTAAGGATCTTGAATTTGCAAGTAAAGTTAATTGTTGAGATATAATTAGACCAACATTACTATATGGGTTAGAATGTCGGTTTTTTTAGAAGGAAGCGTAGGAAGATGGGGATAGATGAGATGCGTGCATCCTTAAGAATAGAAATGAAAACGAAGGAACGAATAAAAATGAATCTTGAAGATAAAAGCGAGAGATAATTATTTAGGTCATGTGCAAAGAAGAATTAAAAAAAAATTTTACTTGAGTTATGTAAGTTGGAATGAGCTCACACAAATTCATTTTTCGGCCCTTCCCCAAAAGGGCTCAAATACATAATTAAGAACTGAATTACTTAAATGCTCACCAACTCCATCTTATTTTTCAAACGTGTGACTACAGATGTACACTCAACACCTTATTTATCATACTAATCAATCTAACCTCTCTGTTTTCGAAACGTACTTTCAGGTGATCGAGGAAAAGTACACGAAGAATTAAATTGGGCAACACGCCTAAAAATCATCAAAGGAATAGTGGAAGGCCTATCATTCCTTCACTCTCAATTAAAATCTTTGGACATACCTCATGGTAACCTAAAATCTAGCAACATTATGACTACCTTACACAATGACCCATTACTCATGGACTATGGTTTTAGTCCACTAACTAACCCTAATGTCATAACAACAACATTATTTGGTTATCGATCACCCGAAGTTATACAACACAATAAGGTATCACCAAAATGTGATGTTTATTGCCTAGGAATAGTCATTCTTGAGATCCTTACATGTAAATTTCCTACACAATATCTTAATGCCACCAATGGTGGCACCGATGTGGTGCAATGGGTCGCCTCGGCCATAGAAGAAGGCCGAGAAGTTGATGTACTTGACCCTGATATTGTGTCGAACTCGACGAGTTGTAAGGTGAGTATGGTTAAGATGCTACATATTGGGGCTGATTGTAGTGAAGTTGATGATGATAAAAGGCCTAGTTTGAGTCAAGCTAAGGAGAGGGTACAAAATATTGATGTTCATGATGGTGGTGGTAGGGATGTTATGGCTCTTAATGTGTAATTTTGTTTGGATGCTAACTTGTATTTGTTGATATTGGACTTGTACATGTTTTGTGCTTGTAAAGTGGTCTATTAGTTATTTAATGTTTAAACGTCATTTTAGATGTTAAATTTGACACTTTGAATGTTAAAGCACCCACTTTAGTTGATTTAAAGATTGACTTTAAATCTTTTAATTAATTTTGTTAGACTATTTAATTTAGAATTAGGATGAAAATGGGTCAAACTTGGATCATATTATCCAGTTTGGGTAAACTTTTCCTAGATGAGATAAGAACCTTTTTTTTTTCTTTTTCAACAACTCTTGTATAAGACTATCTCATCTTAAGAAAGTGCATACAATCAGCTCATTTTTAGTTAGTATTCATTTTAAAGTTATGACCGACTACTTTAAGATTGTAAGTAATCAATCTAAGGTGATTTAGTGACCACTTTAAGGTGATAAGTAACTGCTTTAAGGTTATTATTAATCACTTTAAGATTGTAAGTAATCACTAAGGTTATAAGTTATCATTTTTAAGATTATAAAGTGATTACTTTACAACTGCGAGTGATTACTTTAATAAGATTATTATAGTGCATGTTAAAATTACAAGTGACCACTTTAAAGTTATAAGTGATAACTTTAAAACTATAAGTGATTACTTTAAGGTTATAATTGATCACTTTAAGATTATAAGTGCGCACTTTAAGTTTATAAGTGATCATTATAAGACTGTAAATGTACATTAAGTAAGCCTGATAAAAATGATCTTTAACTGTGAAAACGTTGAAAATTTAAGTTTTTGTAAAGAAAATAGAGACCTATTTAGTGTGGTTTATATTTGGGCTTGTATTTGTTGTCCTTTTACAGTTTCACAAATTCTTGTGAGAGATGGTCTCTTTGAGAGGCCATCTTTAATTAAATTGACCTATTAGGAAAAATATCGAGTAAATATAGATAATAAACTATAATGAATTGAGCCTGAGAGACGTCTTTCAAAAAGACGATCTCTCAGGAGACTAGCAATTACAGTATTGATCATGTATGGTTTGGGTTTGCCGCTCCAAATCCCACGTTGGGGATATGGACCATGTGCGACTACCTTATTACCTTTATTGGGCTTCTACTTAACATGCATTTTCATTGAGGCCGGAACTTCAAGTTTTATTGAACACAAAATGTCCAAAATTATCACATTAGACAATTAAAAAATCATTTTAAGTTTCACAAATTCTTACTTGAGACCGTCTATACAATAGACGTCTCAAGTTTTGGAGCTGGCCTAATTTATAAATTAAAAAAAAAACTAATTAATGGTTTTGTAAGTTAAAAGGGAGATATGGGTTGGACTCTTGAGAGACGTCTATACTATAGACGGTCTCTCAATGACCAAAAGCGCTTGTGCCTCAATGAATAGAGCATTTGCATGTGGAGCAGAAGGTTTGGGGTTTGACCCCTACTATGCGCAGGTATCAGTAAGGGGTTTCTTGACTGCGCACATCACTCTTTACTCCCTATTTGGGGGAACGGGTATGATTTGTTCGGATCGTTCAGGAAAAAGAAAAATCCCCCACAATGTAAATTGAACTTTTTATGTGAACATGTCTTAAAGTAAAATCGTTTCATATAATAAGAGTTGTTGAAGGTTTATTAGCTTATAAATTATTTTATTTTATATTTTAGTTATAATTTTCTTCTTTATCGTTGTTAATAAAATAAAATTGCTCAAATAATCTTAAATCTTCACAATTTTTAGCCTCTTCTACTAAAATTCCTTTTTATGATGTCAATATGTAGAGATGGTAAAGAGTTGGAACTCATAGTCAGATTATGCTATTTTTATAATAAATTCCTTTAACAATATGTTTCCAAATTCTACTTAACTAAAAAAGTAGACTACAATTGTATGTCTATATCAATCTTAAAAATACAAAATTATCTAATATAAACTAGAATAACAGATATTTGGACAAAATTAGAGTCGAATGTCAGATTAATCAAATTAGAATTAAAGTCGAGTTGGATGCATACTTTTTATCATATTCGATTCAATTGATGTTTAGAGCCGAGTTGTTTCCTCATATTCAAATAGAACTATTTTCTTAAGATTGAGTCGGATCATAATCGAATTCAGACTTGCCCTTCACATAAATCCTAGCTTTGCCTTTTGAGTCTACCAATGATAATATTCTTCATATAACATGCCATTATTGGGGTTATACAATGAAAATGGGTACGTATATAATTTATTTACCGGGTATTATGATATGATATGATATGATATAATATATCTTCTACAGATATAACATAGCTCTTTAAAATTCAAGTTAATTATTATATAAAGGTAAAAGTAAAGGTCACTCCCAGTATCTCGCACAAGGCAGGGTCTGGGTGGGGTTTTTCTTTTTCTTGAAAGACGCGGACAAATAATACTCGTTCTCACAATGAGGGAGTAACGAGAGATGCATGCAGTCAAGAAACCCCCAAATGATACCTGCGCCTAGTGGGGATCGAACACCCAAACCTTCTGCTCCACATGCAGATGTTCTATCCATTGAGCCACAAGCGCTTTTAAGTTGAAGTTAATTATTATCATCTCTTTAAATATGAGAAATCAAGAAGGTTGTTAAGGCTTATATTATACCCAACTTGCCAGAGTATTTGTACTCCCATATTACTTGGGATTAGACAACATAATTTATTAAGACTATACATTTTAAATGTAGTGCACCTTCTCCATTATTATCCAGCCATGCACTCGTGCAACCATGAATTAATAATTACAATTATTTTTCTAAAAATAATTTATAGTACCTTCTAGATCATATATTAATTATGTATATTTTAATGAGATCTTTACTTGTGGATGGGTCAAATGAATGCAATTAATTACATCTTTAATAAAATTGTTTTTATTAATTTTTGGTAGCAAAAATTATTTATAACTTCTCATAATTAAAAATATAAACATATAGAAAATAATAATCTTCACTCTCCATTAACATATATATGATTTTAATGAATTAGATTAAGTCTGTTTTCTACCTAATATCAGTATGAATTTCTTTGAATTGGTGCAATCTCTTTTGATAAGATCAATATGTTTGTAAATTTCGTCTTTTATCTCTTGATAGACTTAATCATTACTTTAACAAATGGAATTTTTTGTTTTACAAAAGTCATGTATTCAATAAAAAATTTAATCACGATAATATATACTTACATTATTCTTTATAGTTATATTTTTATATATTTTAATTTTCATACTCATAAATTTGTGAATTGCACGAGTTTTTAAACTAGTATGATATAAAAGACTTGTATTTTCTAACAAATTAATATTGATAAAATTTCTTAAATTTATAATATGATTATATGAAATTAATTAAATGGTTGGGATACATTATTTGGGTATGTGCAAAGGAATGCACGTTAATGTCGGCTTGATGAGGCTGGATATTAGTTGACTTCAATGTTTACGTATAATTAAGTTTTGTCATTAAGCTAAGCTTGCTAGCTTGTATCTCTTTGAAGCAACACAACAAGACAAAATTACAGAAAATGTCTACACTTATACCTTGTTTAATTGGATTATAAATTCATTTTTAGGTTTTTATGATGTCATCACTTTTGTGGAATCCTAGGATGATTATAATAAAAACAAAAAAATTCTTTAATTAAAAAAAATAAGTTCATTTTTGAAAATTTAAAAGTCAAAGTTAAAATGTATTTCTACAAATCATTCAATTATAATCATCATATTTAGCATGTCATGCATAAAAGTTATGATCAGGGTTAGAAAAAGATTGTAAAACGATATACCATATATCATAGGAGGACTCTTGTGTTGGGAATAAGCCGCAAATAAAATAATAACCCTAGTATATATCATAGGAAAAGCAAGAAGCACGACAAGACAAGGCTAAGGTAAATAGCAAGGCTAATAACATAAGCCAAAAACAGAAATAAAAATTATAAAGGTACACACGTCTAATATTCTAATTCAGAGTATTTCGTTGCATTCATTTACCCTCATTTTGATTCTTTTATATTGATTTTGTTGCGTTTTCCATTAATGTTATACTTTTAGTGTGGTTCCTTGAGTTATAAGAGTTTGTAGGTATATATTTTTGACCAGAGCTACATGTCAAGCACCCCGACCCACCAAGCCTCAAAGCGCGAGACCCAAAAGACCCGATCCATACAAAGCTAAAGGAACACAAACTAAACTCTTGGGAAGAAAGAAATATGATCAAATAAAAGAAAGTGACCAACAAAGAAAGTGAAAAATGTAGCAGGGTCCACTTGAAATGATAATAACTATTAACATATTTGAAATTTGATGGTTCTCATGGTTGACGATCAATAGGTCACACAACTAAGCAGCTTTAGCTAGGGATGGGTATGGATCATGGACCCTAAGGGTTTAGATCCAATCTTAGGGTCCAAGACCCAATTCAATTCTAGTTTAAGGGACTAGATCCACCTATTTTCGCACTCTACTATAGGTTCCATAATATTGGAATCTGCATCTGGGTCTGGGTCTATACTTTTGAGGTCTTTTTCGTCCTCTTTTTAAGTCTCTTGAGCTCCAACTTACTATCTTCCATTATATTAGGACCTATAGATCAAAATATAAATTTATTAGAGTGATCTATCAACAACAATGTCATAACGTTAATCCCAAATACTGGGGGTGGAGTGCATGAATGAATATATCAATTTCAATGTTGTCCACATGCATTCTTCTTCTCCATTTACTCTGATTTTCTATCACCTCAATTTATAGGTCTAGATCCTTCATATTATTTTCCACTCATGTTCTCCAATATCATCTTTTGTCTTCCTCAACCTCTCTCATTTTGAGTCTCTTAAGCTCCAACTTACTATCTTTCTTACTATTTTACTAATTCTCCGCAATACTACATAATTGGTTTTAGGTAACACCCAAAAAGTGTAACCTAAAGTGCTTAAAGTGTCACTATAGACCTAAGGTAACACTTTTTTGGGTGCTACATTTGGCCGTGTTACATATTCACTTAGGTAACACTTTTATATGCATATGGTAACACTTTTAAAAGTGTTATTTTAAATAACTTTAGGTAACACTTTTTTGCATATGTATCATTTTTATAGTGTTACTTATTATTTCTTATGTAACAATTTTTTATAATTAGGTATCACTTTTTCAAATTCATCAATTAAGCTATTGTAACACTTTTCAATAATGTATGACTTTGAACTACTTTATGTAACACTTTGTTGAGGATAGGTAACATTTTTTTCATATTAGCTAGGTAACACTTTTTCATTTAATCAATTATGCTATGTAACGAAGAAACTAAAATTTTGCAATTAATTACTGCTCGAAGGAATCAAACACACAATCTATGTTCCCCAGCACCTCTGATATTGATTTGCACCCACTGTCAACTGAGATGCATGATATTAGTGATTTGTTATGAAATCAAATGTATATATTCCGGTTTGTAAACAACTATAAATACATACCACACTATATAATCTTAATCTACATTATTCAAAGTTATATATCTTGGACAATTAATTAATAGTTGTAAATTTTGAAAAATTAATTAGCCCTAGCTTGGATAATATAAAATATAAAAAAATAATTTGGGGCGGTATTAATATTGTAAAAATATTAAATTAACTAAACTTCAAATTTTATTTTGTCAATTTTGATTTTTAAAATAATAAATAAAAAATAAAAAATAAGTAAAATAGTATTATAAATGGGTTAATAATGTAAAAAGTGTTACATATTAATTAGTGTTACCAATTTTCAAAGTGTTACTTATTAGTGTTACCAATTCTTAAAGTGTTATATACATTACCAATTATTAAAGTGTTACATATAAGTGTTACCAACTTTAAAGTGTTACATATTAGTGCTACTACATTTGAAAGTGTTACATATAAGTGTTATTAATTTTAAAAGCGTTACATGATTGTTATCTAATATTTTTAAGAAGTTGGATATCAATATGTGTTACCAATATGTGTTACCTAAAGTCATTTTTGTATTAGTGTTGTCTTTGCGCATACTGAAACCATCTTAAATAATTCTTTTTCATTTGTCTTTAAATAGAGTGATCGATGATTAATATAAAAAATAAAATACCCTAGCTTTAAATGGTTCTAATATAGAAAAATAAAAGAAATGGCCAAACACAACAAGTGTATTAAATTCTTTTTTCTCTAAATAAACATCATCAATTAACAACTAGTTTTACTCGACATCTAGTATATGACTTACATGCTAACAAAAAACAAATTAAATGCTAGGACTAATCAAACTTGTTAACTGAATTAAGTTTAAATTTAACCCCAATAACACAAAACAAATAAACAATATTTCTCCTATAGTCTTATTCCCTTCATTTCAATTTATTTATTATGAAGTACATTAATAAAAAAAATTAAATTACCTAGAATAATCCAATCTTTTTATGATTTTCCTACAATAATTTTATCTATTGATTAATCATAGATAATCCCAATTTTTGGCGATATTTGCCTAGAGTAAACTTAGGTAACCCATGAACTGCTATAGTAGGTAATTTACAAAAAAGGTGAACTAAAAATTAATTTAAAATTAGAGAAAATTTTTTAAAATTTACATAAAAATATTCAGAATAATAAAAAAAAACATAAAAAAATTTCAACATTTTATCTTAATTTATCCTTTTTAAAAAAATAAAATTTGCTATAGCAAGTCATTCGGTTACCGGATTTACTTTAGGAAAATAATCTCTAAAATTGGGACTATTCATGATTAATCTATAGGTGTTAGATTATTCTAGGTAATTTTTCCTAAATAAAACCCTTACATTTTTAGTGAAAGTGTGACAAATAAATAAAAACAAAAGAAATACTACTTTATCCTCTTTGATTTGCATCAAAGAGGATTCGAGTTATATGATGATAATTAATTAAGAGAGTGAATGAATTATGTGGTTGATTTTAAAAGAGACTTAAAGTATATAGATGAGATTAAAAAAGTGATGGATCATTGTCTTAATATAAAAATAATGCAAATTAAGTGAGAGAAATCAAAATAGAAAATAATATAAATTCAATGGGACCACATAGAAAATATTCCCTCCAAGTCTTTTATATTGTCACATTTGCATGAGCACGTTTTTTAAGAGTTGTATGAGGTCAACTAAAAAAGTAGTAATTGGAGTATTTTAATTGATTGGATTAATTGTAAATGTGGTAATTGGGGTATTGTAAGTAGTAAAAGTGAATATATTTTAGTCATTACTTATAAAAAAATTAACAAAAAATTAAAATGTGACAATTGATATAAATTTGATAAATAAGAAAATACGACAATAAAAAAAGACTTTAATTTTACCAAAGAAATGAAACAACCACCCATAATAAAAGTTGATTCAAGCAAGCTTCTAGAGTTTAGAGTAGGGATAGGGATAGCTTAAAAAAATAAAAAAAACCTTGGGATCGGTATTTGGTAGCTCCACATCAAAATCTAGCTGTTTTTGTCCAAATAACCACATTTAAAATGGCTTGAAGATTCTATCTATTGTTTCAAAACATAGAAACTTGCAATGTAATAGTATCACATTTATGACCTCTTACAAGACACCTCTTATGTGATATGTCCCTTCTAAAATGGAATTGCAAAGTAAAGGCTTATGTAGTTAGTCCTTACTCAATTTGTAACTATTTTTGCATCAATTTTATTCGAATTTATCTTATTTATTTTGCACTTTTTTTTAGCAATAATATTATTTTTAATCTTTTAATCTTTCATAAATATATGATTGTTCTTCATTTTATCACTTATTTTTATCTTCTATTTGTTTTATTGCATTCTCCAACTTAATTTTCTAATCTATTAAATAGACAAAGTGAGTAAAAGTCTAAGACAAAAACTTATACCGCCGCCTAATTTTTTTTCAATTTTTCAACAAGCTTAAAAAGTCAATTTCAATGTATCTTGGATTTGACTTTTTAAGTCTCAAATTTGAATTGAAAAAAATTTATATAAAAACAGAAAAATTATTGTATGAGACGGTCTTACTGAGAGACGCGTCTTATACATGAGTTAAATGATTAATCTAATACATGCTATAAGAATATGAGCTTCTTATAGGCTCCTTATTTGAAGTAGTCTCACTGAGAGACGATTTCTCACAAGAATAATCAAAGTGTCTTTGTTGAGGTTAATGCTTGGAATGGGCAATTTAAAATTTAGTTTTGAGTGATTTAAACAAGCTTATTAAGCTGGGCTTTCATTTGATCGCATGGATAGAATGTCTCACATGAGATTTTCCGAAGCTCTACTATTGGATAGTGCCTTTGTACATTACAAGCTATTTATAATCGCACTTGATGTAATACGAGTAGATAAATTCAAAAAAACAGGGCTTTCTTTGACATTATTGCTTCTCAATCATATTATTAATTACAATATTTAACCAATAATTTTTTTAAAAATTTAACACATGATACTTGTAGGAATTTAGCAAGATATACAAAATACACAATGTCCAATGAATTGAAACAGATGCACTAATAACTCAAAAAAAAAAAAAAAAACAGATGCACTGATATGATCAACCTGTCTTTACTTCTTCTCCTCGCCTGCGATTCATTCTCCCTCTCGACCCATGAGCTTTAAACTCGTCGGACTTCAAGAGCCATTTTATTCTCAAATGAACTTTTCGAGCTAACCTAGTTTGTAATCATTCTTTTTCTTAGACATGACCTTGCCTTTTTTCTTCCATTCCTTGTAGATTAAAGGAGTTATAGAATGATCCCAAGAACATGATTTCAAAGATTTAAAATACCATTAATAGCGTTGGTTTAAAATATAATTTTTAATTTTTTAAATAAAAATAATAGGAACTCCAACCAATTGAATTTAATTTTTTTTTTTCTCTAAAAATACCTCCAATTCTCCAAATCTATCCATTTAGATCCTAAATTGTTCAAATGTTTTGTGGATGGAGGTGGCAACATAGTTGCCAACATTAGTAGCAAACTTCAAATATAACAAGTAAGAGTTAATGAATGGCTTTTAATAAATTTTAAAAATTATTACTATAAAACATACCTTGAGACCCATGACAATAATAATTGAGGCCACGTCTGTCCAAATAGTATGCATTTATACTCATCTCACCCACTATGACCAACCGGTCATGCTCATCATACGTGTAGACATTGTATGTGATGGCATCAACCCCTGGAGTGTCATTGGGGTGTCCGATATCGTGATCATAGGTTGATATTGAGAACCACGAGATCTAATAGGGAATGTAGTGACTTTATCCCGAAGAGGAATATAAATATCTAGAAAATGCTCTTCCATCCCAAGAAGGACATAACTATTAGTGATTGTTGATGTGTTGTGCCTCGTTCAAGGCATGTGTCTTACACCCCTTACCTCATTCAATGCAACTCTTTTTGCACCTTCTTACCTTGCTCAAGGCAGTACTTTATCTTTTCAAGACACCCTTCAAGCATTTCTTTTCTTGCTTCATATAATAATCCAATGCTTAATCTTTCATACCCCATTGCATACACTTCTTCATCATCATCTAATATGCAAGCCATTGAATGAGCAATGAGATGATCAATATTACATGCTTATGATGGCAGTCCTTAACTCGCTTAATAACGACAGGTCAAGTACACATTCTATAACTTATCTTTTTCTTAGAAATTTAACCTATTAATTAAAATCCAAATCATCAACTGTTCGAACGAAAACAGTCGGATTAAATATTTTGACACCCCTGGTCCCTAGTAAGCATCAAGCATTCAACCCAAAGTCATAAAGACTACCAATAGGTTGACTCCCTAGTTTCTACTTTCTACTATCCAATCATAAATTTGGGCCGCCAACTCCGCCGGAATATCCTCCTCCATTTTTACTCACCAAAACATTCGCTCTTTCAATACGTTATCTGATGTCAAAACCCCTCATTTTCCCCCTTTTTATTACTTCGCCTTTTTAAACCTTCAAATTAATTTCTAAACCCTCTCTTTCTCTCTCTTCCCTTTTTCAACATCCAGACAAAAAACCAACATATCACCATTTCCACTCTCACCCTCTTTACTCCATCTCTCCCATCTTCTCTCTCCGTCCTCCATTGTTATCCAGTTCAAGCTTTGGAAATGGAGTCTCCGCATATTGGCGGAACACTACCACTCAACGAAGAAGATGAACACAAAATCGAATCACCTGAGAAAATCATACTTCGATGGGATTCTACTGTTTCCGAAGAAGCTCGTGATAAGATGATTTTTTCCGGTGATCGTCAAGAAGTTGATCGTTACTTGAAAGCTGTTGATGAGATCCAACGCTCAATTCAATCACTTACTATCTCTTCACCTTCTTCTGGTGATTCAAACCCTAACACTATTCAAATCGCCATGGCTAGGTTAGAAGATGAGTTTCGCAACATTTTACTTTCTCATTCTTCACCTGTTGATTCTGATACTTTGCTTGTTGATACTCCTCGTTCTGTATCTTGTTCTTCGCGTGATCATTTTGATCAATTTGTTGATGCTGCTGTTTCGGAGGAGTTAGATTCGGAGATTCCGAGGTGTGATAGTTCGGAATCTTCTAGAAGAAGTGTAAGATCGATGACGAGCATTCGTGAAGTTGATTTGATTCCTTCAGATGCGATCGTCGATCTTCGAAGTATTGCTGAGAGAATGATTGCTGCAGGTTATTTACGAGAGTGTATTCAGGTTTATGGCAGTGTGAGAAAATCTAGCGTTGATGCGAGTTTCCGGAGTTTAGGTATTGAGAAGCTTAGTATTGGTGATATTCAACGATTAGAATGGGATACTTTAGAGAATAAGATTCGTCGTTGGATTAAAGCTGCGAAAGTTTGTATTCGAACTCTTTTCGCTTCGGAAAAACGATTAAGTGAGCAGATCTTTGATGATTTGAGTTTGAATTCGAGTGTTGTTTCATCACCGCCATCTTCGTCGTATTCAGAAGCTTGTTTTCTGGAAACAGTGAAAGGTCCTGCAATGCAGTTGTTTAATTTTGCGGAAGCAATTAGTATAAGTCGAAGATCTCCGGAAAAACTTTTTAAAATTCTTGATTTACATGATGCGTTGGCGGAGTTACTGCCTGATATTGATGTTGTATTTGAGTCTAAGACGGCAGAGTCAATTAGGGTTCAGGCAACGGAGATATTGTCTCGATTGGCAGAGGCGGCCAGGGGGATATTATCCGAATTTGAGAATGCTGTTCTTAAGGAACCTTCTAGGGTTCCTGTTCCTGGCGGTACAATTCATCCATTAACTAGGTATGTGATGAATTATATTAGTTTGATATCTGATTATAAGCAAACATTATTTGAATTGATTGTAGCGAAACCTTCTTCGAGTGTTTCGAGGTATTCAGGGGAGCTATCAGTTCCTGATTTTGATTTTTCGGAATTAGAAGAGGAGAGGACTCCTCTAGCGATGCATTTGATTTGGATAATTGTTATATTGGAATATAATTTAGAAGGGAAATCACAACATTATAGAGATACATCTTTGGCTCATTTGTTTATGATGAATAATGTGCATTACATTGTGCAAAAGATTAGAGGATCGCCTGAATTGAGGGAAATGATTGGGGATGAATACTTGAAAAAATTAACTGGGAAATTTAGGCTTGCTGCAACTAGTTATCAAAGGGCGACTTGGGTGAAAGTGTTGCATTGCTTGAGAGATGAGGGTTTACATGTGAGTGGTAGTTTTTCGTCCGGGGTGTCAAAGAGTGTGTTGAGAGAACGGTTTAAATCGTTTAATGCCATTTTTGAGGAGGTTCATCGGACTCAAGCAACTTGGTTAGTGCCTGATACACAGCTTCGGGAGGAGCTTAGGATATCAATAGCAGAGAAGTTGCTCCCTGCTTATCGATCATTTCTTGGTCGGTTTAGGAGTCATATTGAAAGTGGCAGGCATCCAGAGCAGTATATCAAGTACTCATGGGAAGACTTAGATTCAGCTGTGTTGGATTTGTTTGAGGGTAATCCAGTTACGCAGCACTTGAGAAAAAGGTCACAGGGATAACATGATTGTTCCATTATGTCAAAACTAGAAGCTAGGAAACTCATTCTTTCAATTTCTTTGAAGAAGCGTTTAGGTGATGGCGTTGTGTTGATCTAGGGTGATTCCTGAAGACTCGTTTTTCCTAAAGCAGCATCTGTTTGATTATCAAGGGTCATAGTGAAGCAAGTTGGAAAAGATCAAGGGATTCACCCTCCAGAACTGCCAGAGTCTGAATGCTTCTGTCCTGTAAGCATTTCTGTTGTATCGCCTTTACACTCTAGAATTTTAATTCATTTTTGCTCCTATGTAAGCTGTTCATCTTGTGTTTTTGTTGTGAATTTTCTTATATCTTCAAGCAATATTCTTTTATATTTTCCTTTTTATCTTTAAAAACAAGTCTATCTGCTGTTGCCCTGTTTACACAAGTCAAAAAAGACTCTAAATCCTTTATAAATCAATAATCATTACTAGCATGATTTATATTTGTTTATAAGCATTCAAAGCGTTTTGGATCCTTCCATTCTTGACCTTATGTGGTTATAACTTAGACGTCTGGGACCTTTCATATTCTAACTTCATACTAGTATATCGCACCTAAGGGGACCATCACTGATGACACCTCCAGGAAATTTCTGTGGAATTGATTTTACTGAATTTCAATGTCCATTTCAATGGAACCAAAATATTTGAAGGTTTTTTTTTGGTTTCGGCTTATATGAACCAGTTTCACATGATTTGCTCATATGAGCGAATCACAAATTCAAAAAGTATTTGAAGGTTTTTTTTTGTTTCGGCTTATATGAACCAGTTTCACATGATTTGCTCATATGAGCGAATCACAAATTCAAAAAAAAAACTAATTAGCTGGCGAATCATGCTATACTGATATTGGCTATAGTAAAATGACATTCATTAGGTTATGTTATGTATACTTTTTAAAAGTTGCAAATCAGGCGGGAGTTAATTGATGACAATGGAGCAATCATATTTCCTTTGCTATTGAGGTCTAAAGCTTTAAAGTACTCCTATGATGTAATAGTGGTTTCTGATTGGTGTTTTCCTTCTTTCCAGAAGTCTTACCTGGTTGATATCCTGAGCAAATCTTTCGTAGTTGGGAACTAAACTTGCTTATGTCACAGACTCACAGTGCATAATTGTAATTACTACATGTTATAGAAGTGTCACGAAGAAGTCTGAAGATAGAGCTCACCGTGACATGGTATTTGGATTTGATTTGCGTTAACCTTCTGGATGATGTGTCGTCTCGTTTGTACACTTGGATATATACATTATTCCATTGTTTTTTGTATGTAAACAAGTTTGATTACCTTTTTTTTATCTTGGGGTGAGATGTCTTCAATCACCTACAATAAGACTAATTATTCGATGTGTTCTTCTTGTGTGATTCAACTATTCTGTGTTAATGCTTGCTTAGTTGATTATAGATTATACTGGAAATAGAAATGCAATTTTGCTAAACTTAAACTATGATTCGGTTGGTGATTTGTATTTACACTATTGTTTAGATGAAGCACCTCTACGTTATTTTTGGGCAATTTAGTCATTCCATTGTGAATTTGACCTTTGTAAAGGTCTAGACTCTGGACAACAGAAATTTGTCATGTGAGTGGGGTCAACACTGAGATATGATCTTCATGAATTTCAAGTCCAACTGATCTTTCATGTGTCAACCTCATCATTTTCATACTCCACTGATCTTTCTTATAACTTTTGTCAAGGAATTTTATTTCCAAAACCCACTTACTAGTATTTTGCCCTTGATTTTTTTTTGGAAAATTATTTGAAACTATCTCAAAAAAGCTTATTTTGTCAAAAGCTACCTAAAATAATTTCTTTTTATTCAAAAACTACATAAAATTTTTTTTGTCAAAGACTACTTAATATGTTTTTCAACTATGTCACATGAAAATCACGTGACTTTATAGATTCCATTCCAATTGCCCCTATTCTTCCTTTTTATCTAAAATAGAACCTTAATTTCGAATGAACTTGAGGTAAAAAAGAATAAGTGGATGCAACTAAAAGATTGCAGGAATTTGTGGGTGATATTAAAAGTAAGTGGTGATTCGTGAAGATTATTTTTTAAACCAAATTCATTTCAATTAATCACTATATACAGAGCTGATATTAGGTGATAATAAAAAATTCTAAACAATTTTTTTTAACCAAATTTTATTACCATAAAAATGATGTTTATATTTCATAAAATTTACATTTTTAATATTATCATTGCCCATTACCACTAAATAGTAGTCTCTCTATCTCATGAAATTTGTGTCACATTTTTTATTATTAGTCTGTCTTATCAAATTTGTCTTATTATTTTTTTTAGTCATGACTGACACAATTTCTTTGATTCCACATTCAACTATTCTTTTTATTTTATATTCATATATTTTTTTCAACTTATTCGATAAAATACCAATTTGCCAATTTTTTTATTACTCCACCAAATACTTTTATGTACAACTTTTTTTTTATTTATCCAACAATCTAACAACCAAATGAGCACTCATAACTTTGAATATGATACCTTTAACAAAAAAATGTGAATTTTTTTTGGAGATAAAAGAGATTATGAAACGATTAACAAAATATATTTAGTTTGGTTACAACATTGGTTAAGGAAATATAAATGTGGTATTTTTTTTGTCTAACTGAGACGAGATTTAATTTTACCAAGAACATTAGTTCAATAATGAATGTGATTAATTATACTTCAAAAAAAATGAATGTGATTAATTAGAAGAAAAACAGAAAATAATACAAAGAAGACAGCTAATTAAAAGCTTTACAGAGCTGCCATCATGAGTGACGTGGCATAACCAATGGCATGGTCATCTCCAGCTGTGCATAAGATCTTAATTCTAAAAATTATTATTCTAATGAATGAACCCATAATATTCATTATTGAAATTGAGTATTTTTTAAAAATTATTTAAATATTCATCATATAAAGTCCTCGCTATTAATAGAGAAGTATCAAAAAATAGTGAGATCCAACTCACCGATTTTAATTATATTATACTAATATAGAAACTCGTGCAATGCACGAAATTATTAATATAAAAGTATATATAAATATAAATTCTAAATAGAGATGTAATTACATGCTATCAGTATAAAAGTACTATAATATTAATTTCTTATAAAATAGATAAAAATTTTAGAATATATAGTACTTTTATTAAAAGAATAAGGTTGTTAATAATTATTAATTAAAGCTCTCATACTTTTTAAGGCAATTATGAGAGATCTTTTAATGTCTAATGACTATTTGTTATTGTCAAAACATTTTTTGATTATCATGTAGCTTTGTTTTTCGATGAAATATTTTAATAAAGAAACTTTTTTAATTAGTTTATAATACATATAAAAAACAAATATATTTTTAAAAAATTTAATTTGAAATTTATGTAGCTTTTAAATTCAAAAATTTAATATTTCAAGAAAATTTATAAGAACATATCTTGTTGTGATATACTACTCAAATATTAAGGAAATATTAATATTAACTTTAGTAAAAATTTCTTTATATGAAAAATCAATATGGGAATGACACGTGGTATTTTACATTCTTTTTATTAGATTGTATGATGATATGATGATATGATTATACTACTCAAATATTAAGGAAACATTAATATTAACTTTAGTAAAAATTTCTTTATATGGAAAATCAATATGGGAATGACACGTGGTTTTTTATATTCTTTACATTAGATTGTATGATTTGTCTTTTGATATTGAGTAGTTTATTCACCGGATGAAATTAGATTTTTCTCGAAATCATCATCGTTTATGTTTTCTGGATACAGTTCAATTGGCTTTACACAACAGATGTTTCTTCCATTATTAATTACACCCGCTATTTTTTCTGTCTTTTTTTTCTATTTTTTCTGACTTTGCACCATATATCTTAAAAAGTTAATAAACCTTTGAATTATATATATATATATATATATATATATATATATATATATATATATATATATATATATATATATAATAATTTCTTCTACTGGTACTTAGTACGACTATTGGTAATTATTTAACTTAATTAATCTGCTTGTTTAATTAATACTTCTCTGATAGCGTATAATATAAAATAATTAATTGATAGTACTGAATTACTGATTGTTGGATTTTGGAGTAAATCGAAGGAATATTGTAAAATTTTTCCTTTTATATTTTGGTTAGTATCCCTCGATTTTAGGTAATTGATTGATCATAATCTTTTATGTGATCATAATCCTTGTATTATATAATTGGGTCATCAATGAATTAAAGGGCAAGAATTGAAGCTTTTTTACGATTCAATATGGTATCAGAGCTCAGGAATATTAAACCTCAAAAAAAAAAAAAATAATACAATCAAAATGGCCAGTGATCAACAGCAGCCCTCAAACCCATCATCTTCAAACCCACCACCACGCATAGACCCCTCTTCTCCATACTAACTTGGTCCTCATGATCGTCCCGGATATTTTATAACTCCGACTCGCCTTCGTGGTGACAACTATGACGAATGGGCCAATGACATTCAAACCGCGTTAGAGGCACGACGCAAATTCGTTTTTTTGAATGGCTCAATCAAGAGTCCATCTTCTCCCTGTACACAGGATGATTGGAATACTCTTCATGCCATGTTAATCTCATGGCTTATGAATACCATTGATCCCGAGGTCAACGCGACTCTATCTAAATATAGGGATGCTAAGCGTCTCTGGGATACTCTTAAATCTTGATTCTCCATTGTCAATGGACCCCAAATACAACAAATCAAGTTTGCTATTGCTCGTTGTGAACAGCCAAAATCTATGTCTATCGCTACATACTTTGGAAAATTAACTGCTTTGTGGGAGGAATTAAACAACTATGAACCATTAATCAAGTGTTCCTGTTGTACCTCGTGCACCGCAGGTCAACAACATGAAAAGCGTCGTGAGAATACGAGACTCCATCAATTTCTCATGGGGTCGTATCCAGATTATTTTTCTCAAACAAGAGCAAATATTTTATCCACTGATCCCTTGCCTTCTCTTGATCGGGCCTATCAATTGCTTATTCAAGACAAACGAGTTCGTCAAGCCAAATCAGCCACCGAAGAAAGGCCGCCCGAAGCCGTTGGTTTTGCCGTTCGATTTTCTATGGGTCGCGGAAAATCTGATGATCAGCGTGAAAGACAGGACAAATCCCATTTGCATTGTACTAATTGCAAGAAATCAGGACACCTTGTCTCAGGGTGCTTCGAATTAATTGGGTACCCGGATTGGTGGCCAAATCAATCAAAGGCTCAGGGAGGTGGAGCAGGGCGTGGGAGGCCATCGCCAAGCAGTGGCAGAGGACGTGGTGGTCCGGCCAGGGCGAACGCCACCACCAACAGCCCAACCGCATTTAATTTTAACCACTAAGGACAGAACACGCAAGCAGCAGGTCACGTTTTCACTCTGGAGCAGTGGAAAATCCTTGCCGGCTTTATTGGTAACACTAAAGTTTATGATGAAAGGTTGACTGGTGAGTTCGATTTTAATTCGTGGATCATCGATACCGATGCTTCACGACATGTGACCTGTACTGATTCATGGCTTTTTAATGTACAAAATGCTAATTGTCCGATGGGGCTTCCTAATGGAAAATCCGTCAATGCCACAAAGGAGGGCTCAGTTTATTTATCTAATAATTTGATTCTTAAACACGTACTTTTTGTTCCGGAATTACGTTGCTATTTAATTTCGATTTTGCAATTAATTGATGATATACATTGTACTGTACAATTTACATCTACCTCTTGTGTTATACAGGACCAGTCGAGGGCGCTGATTGGAACGAGTGTTAGGAGGGATGGACTTTTCTACTTTGATGCAGACAATTCAGTTTCACAATTTTCAGTCAATGTCGTCTCATCAACATTGGACTTATGGCATAAAAGAATGGGTCATCCTTCTGACCGAGTAGTAAAGCTTCTTCCTCCTGTTTCTAATTGGAAGGGTAGTTTCAATAAAGCATGTGAAGTCTGTTTTCGTGCTAAACATCCTTGGGATAGATTTAATTTAAGTAAAAATAAGGCTTCTAGGATATTTGAGAAAGTACATTGTGATGTATGGGGACCATATAGACATCCCTCCTCTTGTGATGCACGATACTTTTTGACTATTGTTGATGATTTTTCCCGAGCAGTTTGGGTTTTTTTGATGATTGATAAAACAGAGGTGTTTCGTATGTTTATGTCCTTTGTGGCTATGATTAATAGGCAATCTTCGCAGACTATTAAAATAGTTCAATGTGATAACGGAACAGAATTTCATTGTTTGCTTGATGATTTTAATGATAATGGAATTTTGTTTCAAACTTCTTGTGTTGGAACTCCCCAACAAAATGGGCGGGTAGAAAGAAAGCATAAACATATTTTAAATATAGCCAGGGCGTTAAGGTTTCAAGCAAACTTGCCTATTTATTTTTGGGGTGAAACTGTTCTAGCAGCAGCTCATTTAATTAATCGTACACCCACTCCTTTACTCCAAAATAAATCCCCATATGAAATTCTTTTCCATACTACACCTTCATATGACATTATTTGGACCTTTGGTTGCCTCTGTTTTGCTCACTATCAAAAGACAAAGGGAGATAAATTCGCTAGCAAAAGTCGAAAATGCATTTTTTTGGGATACCCGTTCAATCAAAAAAGATGGAGGTTATTTGATTTGGATTCAAAACAATTTATTGTCTCTCGTGATGTATAATTTTATGAAGATGTTTTTCCCTTTTCTGATCCAATTGCTTCAAATATTAATCCTGAAAATATTGCGCCCATACATGATCCCATCGATTGTTATTTTCGATGTATTAATGATTTTCATGAACAATGCATCACAAATGAACTGGAACAAAATCATGAAACCCACACAAATGCCAACCAAACCATTTCTCACCAAACACCACAACATAGCCCACAAACATCCAGCCCAACTCAGACACCAACCTCACAAAAGACACCACCCCCGCACCCAGAAAATACGGGCCACCAAAACACAAACCCATCACCAATACACCATGATCCTCAGCCTAATCAGGAACAAGAGCCCATTTTGCTACCCAATCCCCCTTCATCTACACAAAATTCGGCTATTACTACTCAGGATGATACACATTTGGGTCGTGGCTTTCAGTCTAAATTTCCTAATGTGCAACATAAGGATTTTGTCACTCACACTATTCTCACAAAAAGTCCATCTCTTCCGAACAATTCGTCTCCTCGGCATCCCTCAGGTACTCCTTATCCCATAGCTCATTATGTAAATTGTAACAGTTATTTTTTGCGTTATCGAAATTTTATTGCAGCTATTATTTCGGGCAAAGAACCACAATCGTTTAAGGAGGCAATGCAAGATGAGGGTTGGAGGATGTCAATGCAAGATGAAATCCGGGCTCTTGAAAACAATGGAACATGGACAATGGAAGATCTTCCCCCGGGAAAGAAGCCTCTTGGGAGTCAATGGGTATATCGGATCAAGTACAAATCAGACGGAAGCATTGAACGGCTCAAATCTAGACTTGTTGTCTTTGGTAATTGATACACGCGCTTATCACGCGTGTTTCGCACCTATTTTTAATTGATTCTTATTCTTTGTCGTGCATATCTTACATAACTTAGGCCTTTAATCGTCAAATTTTATGATTTACGCTTGTGGTGTAGTGGTTTCATTGATTTCAGGTGTTTTTAGCCAAATTCGATGAGGTTTTAAGGTGATCGGGCGCTTATCGGACCTCGGGATTCAAAACCCGAACCTTCGGATTAAAAGTTTTCGAGCCATCACAAGCACTAATTATATTTATCGTCTTACTCTCGAAGGCTTGGTGACCTTATGAACTAAGTTAGTGACTAAAGGGAAGTCACATTAATTAAAAGAAGGTCAACCAAAGAAATGCTACAACTTTCGATCATCAAATGCAAAAGGGTCCACTTATAATGATCATATCTTTAAACACACTTGGAATTTGATATATATTTTTATTGGAGATTAAACTTGGGTCCGTTAGCTTCGAAACGACTGGTCACATGCCCAATTCTGATAAGAAACGACCAAGTTATGGCATTTCAAAGACGTAGTGCGCATCAGGAACAAACCAGTCGACTGGTCGACTGGTACCAGTCGACCCGACTGTTTCAGGCCTGACAGCTACAGTTCCAATTTTTGTCCGTCTACTTTTGCCTCTTGCTTCCACCACTCTTTCCCCTTGCGTGCTTCAGACCTCCAACACCTGTGAATCAGCTACTCATGATGAAGGGGTTGCTTGTTTGACCACCATTGTAATCATCATGAATCCAAGTGGGAAAAGCTCATCAAATTGGCTATAAATACCCCAAAGTTCTCAAGGAAACACACACCATTCAGCCCATAAGCTGAACCTACTCCATTCTCTCTTCTCTCTAAGTTTGTTAAGTTCAATTGTATGCTTAAACACTAATCCATTCCAGAATCTTGTAGTAGTACTCTCATTTAAACACTTTTATTTGGTATTATTCTCTTAAAGATCAAGCCTTGAAGTTGTATTATTGTAGCAAGACATTAGTAGTTGTAACAATCTTTCTTTGGTAATTTATCAAGCATTTTCCAGATTTTGTGGGTTTACTTTAGCATTTGGTTTGAAGTAATTTCTTGGGTTGAATATTGAAAGCTCTTATTCATTTGTGTGATTGTCATCCCCCTCCTTAGTTGAGGGTAGTAAGTCTCTTTAAACTTAATTTTCTTCTTTGTTGTTGTTTGCTCTAGGAATATGATCATGATAATTTATGTGTTTATGTTAAGTACCAACATGAGTGAGTAGTTACCTTTCTAGAGTTTGGGGATGTAGTTAGCTAATTATTTTGCCTATGGGGTAATGGGTTGATCATGGATATGTACATAAAGGAATATGTGAGTTCCATGGTAAGGAATCGGAAGTCCATTTCGATCTCCATCCATGGACGATTTATGTTGCTTGAATGTTTGAATGCTTGGGAAATATGAATTCATGCTAGTAATGAGTAGCCCGGAAGCTAACTTTATTAGGATTCCTTTGAGGCCTAGCCCGTCCTTAGGATGATGAACCATGTCTATCTTGTATGATTCTTTCTTGTTTTAACATAAATTGGAGGTCAAGAGCATGTATTAGAAAGTTGTTAGTATGGTCGAGTTATACGCCCAGAAGCCGAATCTCCTAAACCATATTAGTAACTATATAGTTCCTATACCTAGAAGTTGTGGAGCTAAATTAGAAAGACCTTTCTTATCATACAATGGTTAAAAACATATTTTCAACCCATCCCTTTAGCAATCTAAGAAGCTAAAATCCCCAAACTCTAGTCTTTTTATATATTGTTTAAAACTTGATATTGGAAACTTGTTGTCACCTTAAAATCGAAAACCATAAATCTTTCTTGTCATTTAAACTCATTTTGACCAAAACATTTCCCTGTGGACCGACCCCTTACTTACCGCTAATGCTAGTCATTAGGGTTACTTAAGGCGAATATAATTAATTGTGTAGACCGGGCCTAGTTAAATAATCAACGACCTACGGTTCCGCACGACCTACCAATAATCATCAAAAGGAGGGTATCGAATACAATGAAACATTTGCTCCAGTAGCTAAAATGGTTACTGTTCGGGCTTTTCTTGCCATTGCAGCTGCTAAAAATTAGGAGTTGCACCAGATGGATGTACATAACGCCTTCCTGCATGGTACTCTTGATGAGGAAGTTTACATGAAACTTCCACCCGGGTTTGAGTCAACACATCCTAATAAGGTATGTCACCTCCGAAAATCTTTGTACGGTCTTAAACAAGCACCTAGATGCTGGTTTGCGAAACTTGTCTCTGCCTTGAAAGACTATGGATTTCTTCAGTCCTATTCCGACTATTCCCTATTTACCTATACTCGTGGCTTGATTCAAATTAATGTTCTTGTCTATGTGGATGATTTGATAATATTCTGTTGCATTACGGACCTTCAAAGCTTATCTTTGTGACTGCTTTCATATGAAGGACCTTGGTGTTTTGAAATATTTTTTGGGCATTGAAGTTGCTCGTAGTTCTACAGGTTTATTCCTTTGCCAAAGGAAGTATACTCTTGATATTGTGTCCGAAACAGGGTCACTCGGCTCCAAACCGGCAGATTCCCTAATGGAACAAAATCATAAACTCGGACTCGCAACTGGAACTACATTGTTGGATCCGGAGTCTTATCGTAGGCTCGTTGGTAGATTAATTTAATTGGCAGTAACTAGGCCTGATTTGGCCTACTCAGTTCATATTTTGTCACAATTTATGCATGAGCCTAGGACTGCGCATTGGGAAGCGGCCTTATGGGTTGTTCGATATTTGAAAGGTACTCCCGGGCAAGGAATTTTGTTACGATCCGATAGTGATTTAACTTTGCAGGGATGGTGTGACTCTGATTGGGCAGCTTGTCCCATTGCACAACGATCATTAACAAGTTGGTTGGTATTTTTGGGTCAATCCCCTATTTCTTGGAAAACCAAGAAACAAAACACCGTCTCTTGTAGCTCCGCGGAAGCTGAATACCGTTCAATGGCTGCTATAACTTGCGAATTAAAATGGTTGAAAGGTCTACTTTTGAGTTTGGGGGTGCACCATCCTAAAGCTATACAGTTATTTTGTGACAGTCAGTCAGGACTGCAGTCAGTCAGGACTGCATATAGCCAGAAATCCCGTGTTTCATGAAAGGACTAAACACATTGAAGTCGATTGTCACTTTGTTCGTGATGCGGTGACTGCAGGTCTCATTGATCCTTCTTACGTCTCCACTCACACTCAATTGACCGACATCTTCACAAAAGCTCTTGGAAAGGTGCAATTTGATACTTTGTTATCCAAGTTGGCAATTTTTTCACAAAAGCTCTTGGAAAGGTGCAATACGATATCTTAGGAAAATATTTAGTTACCTTATTCAAGAAGATAGTATTTTGGTTAGTATCCCTTGATTTTAGGTAATTGATTGATCATAATCTTTTATGTGATCATAATCCTTGTATTATATAATTGGGTCATCAATGAATTAAGGGGCAAGAATTGAAGCTCTTTTACGATTCAATAAATATTGAGGGGAATGACAAAATTAGTAAAGAAAATCACTCAGTATCATTTGTATTTTAATCACTCCAGTGTTTACGTGATTATAGAGTAATTTTAATTTTATACTCCCTCCTTCCGTTATTATTTTTTTATTTTCCCCTCGTACAATACCATAAAAGAACTGAACGGTAAAATTTCATATGACGATTTTATAAAGTTTTGCCAAATATAGCATTTTATAAGTTGAAATGTGATTATGTAATATTCAAATGATTTTATTCAAGTATTAAAAGTAAGTTTTCAAAAACAAATTATTAGATCAAATCCTATAATTATACTATCATACAATACTATAATCATAAATCATAATCATAATCATATTCATAATCATAATCATAAAATATTATTAAAAAAAACTGAAAATTTCCAGATGACAATTTTATGAAGAGTATATTAAAAAATAAATACTAATTTACAAAAATGTAGGAAAAAGAGTATATAGAGCATAAATTTTAGGGAAATTCCACGTGGTAAGTGGTAATCTTGAGGTTTTGGATTTTCTACGTGGTAATCAAAACTTTAAAAAAATTCACGCGGTTACCCCTGAGGTTTACCAAATTGTTCCATTATGACCTTTTTGCACATAAAACATTTAGTAAACCTTAAGTATGTGTATGGATGGAAGGAAATTGGGGATAAGAAAGGGAGGGATTAAGAGGGAATAAAAATCCCTTGTTTGGATAGAAAAATTGGAGGGAAGGGATTTGGAGGGGAGAGAATTGAAATAATTTGACGGATTCTAAAGGTTCCAATTTCTCCAAAGTTGAAAAGATTTTAATAGAAACTTTCAATCTCTCTTGCTTTCCCTTTCATTCTCTCCTATACAACCAAGAATTCTTTCCCTTCCATTTCTCTTCCCTCCCTTCCCTTCCCTTCCTTTCTTTTCTCTCCAAAGTTGCTATCCAACTATAGTTTAATATTAGGTTAATTTCAAAGCTTTAAGGTCGTTGTACGCCTATTTATGCGACTCAATATATCAAATGCCATCAGTTTCAACTTTTTCCCCTAAAATATAAACCCCAACTCTACCATCTTTGGATTTGAGGGAAAAATATGATTTGGATGAAAGAATATGAGTTGGGGTTTATGTTTTGGGAAAAAAAGTTGAAACTGATGGTATTTGAAATGGTGAGTCGTATAAGTTGGCGTACAACAGCCTTAAAGCTTTGAAATTACGTTGGCTAACGTTTTTATGTGCAAAAAGATCATGATGGAACAATTACGTAAATCTCAGAGTTACCACGTTGATTTTTTTAGAAGTTTTGGTTACTGAAGAACAGAATAATGTCAAATATTCTGTAAATATACACTTACCATAGATAACATAATTAGAGTATATTTAGGAGATAATTTAGTGATTCTGAATATATGTAATTAGAGTAAGTTTGTATCTTTAAATAGGTTGTCTTTGTATTATCATTCCAAGCAATAAAATTAAAACCATTCAAAACCCTAATCAGAGAGTTATTTTACTCTTTGTGGTATCAGAGCCGACGGCGATCTAAGGGCAGACACCGTTTTTGGCCTCATTATTTACCCACACCTTACTTGAAAACATGTCGGAAACCGGCGAAAACAAATCCTTAACCGACGTTGCTGAACAACCAGTAACTCTTAACCAATTACTTACCATTCTTCAACAAATGAACCAACCCAAACCACAACCAGAACCAGTATACCACGATAGAGAACCAAACCATCACAGGAGAATCAAAACTCCTCTGAAATTGGAGGAGGTTATATCAGAAAATACAAATCAAACAGGGGACCGCCAGTACGAAGGGAGGAAGAAGACAAGTCCCACCTCCATTGTACTCATTGTGGAGGTCGAAAACACACAAAAGAAACATGCTTTAAACTTGTGGGCTTCCCTGAATGGTGGGAAGAACACCAAAACCGCCGGAGAAAAGATGGAGGTAGACCAGAGAGCAGACGGTCCGATGACCGGAAAAGGAGTGGAGCACAAGCATATATAGGAATAGATCCAGTACCAGAAGCAAGGAGAAATGATGAAATAGCCATGGAAGAAAGCAAGAAAAGTGAAAGGAGAGGGGCTCAAGAAAGTGGTAATGTCGAGTGTTTTGAAGGACATGACCCCTCATTCACTCCTTCTTACTCCTCTTTAAATAATAAAACTTTTGTCCTTACTTGCTTTAGAAATAAAACCATGTACTGTGATAAACCCATGGACTATAGTAAAACCGTGTACTATGATGACTCAAAATGGGTCTTGGACTGTGGAGCAACCGATACTATGACATACGATCGAACTGATTTTATTTCAATTGGCCCTGCGCATAAAAAATTTATTCAGACAGCCAGCGGAGAATGTATAACGGTCACAGGTGCTGGAACGATTAATATTTTACCGGGTGTTCAATTAAAAAATTGTCTCTTTGTACCACAGCTGTCTCATAAACTTCTCTCTGTAAGTCAATTAACTGAACAATTAAATTGCAAAGTCCTTATGGAGTCTCGGTGTTTTGTGATACAGGATTCGCAGACAGGGATCACTATTGGGCGTGGTACTGAAGATGGTGGTCTTTACTATGTGGAGAAGGTGTCTCAAAAAGGTTGTGGAGCGCTTGCTCGTGACTCCGTAGAACAGCAACTCTGGAGATGGCATCGTCGACTTGGACATCCGTCACTAGAGTATTTAGAATATTTATTTCCTTCTCTTTGTGGTTCTAAGCTTAAGTTTAATTGTGAGTCCTGTATTTTGGCTAAGAGTCATAAACATTCGTACTATCCTAGTTCAAGTCAGTCAAGTGAACCTTTTTTTATTATACATTCGAATGTTTGGGGTCCTGCTCCTGATGGAGGGACGTCTGTTTTTTCATATTATGTTCTGTTTATTGATGATTGTACGAGAATGAGTTGGGTGTATTTTCTTAAAAATAAATCTGAGGTTTATGAAATCTTTGTGAAATTCCATAAGATGATTCTCACCCAGTTTCAAAAACATATCCGCATACTTAGGTCCGATAATGGTGGAGAATACATAAATAAAAAAATGAACCTTTATTGTTCTGATCATGGGATTATACACCAAACCTCTTGTGCTTATACCCCCCAACAAAATGGCATTGCTGAAAGGAAAAACAGAACCCTCCTTAACATGGCCCGATCTCTCATGATTGAATCCTCTGTTTCTCTTCTTTTTTGGCCTGAAGCCATTGCTACTGCAAACTATGTCACAAATAGATTACCCACAAAAAGCCTAAAATACAAAACACCCCTCGACACTCTTTCATTACATACTTCTAACCTTTCCCTTCATTCCCTTCCACCCAAGATATTTGGGTGTATCGTCTTTGTTCACCTACCTCCCCAAAACCGAACCAAACTTGAACCCCGGGCTGTTAAGTGTGTCTTTCTAGGATATGGGACTAACCAAAAGGGGTATCGATGTTATGATCCTGTTACTAAACACATGTATGTCACGATGGATTGTGATTTTCATGAGGACTCCTATTACTTCCACCCGCTTAGATGTCAGGGGGAGAAGAGTACTATTAAGGACGATCTAAGCTGGCTTATATCTCCTACGAATGCTACGAGTCAAAATGAGCAAGCTGGCTATACCGCTAAGACCACCTTCGAGACAACGGTGCAACCACCTCTTCAGGCGCCACAACCTACCCTGTCTTCTGATCCTATTGAGGTAACGACTCCTACTAGACCTTGTGATATTATTGATTGTTCTGTTAGCCCTGTTTCAGGAGTATCGCAGGACGAAGATAGGGGGAGTGTGGAGATAAGAAAGGAACCTGTTGAGTATGTGTTGCCTCCTAGGAGAACCCGGGGGGTCCCACCAAAGAGATACGATCTAGAGTATGAGGATCAGAGATCAAAGTACCCGGTTCATGCTGATAACCCGGGAAATATGTCAGAATCTGCAGTTGCATTCAATACAGCTCTCTATCAGAACAAAGTTCCAAAAACAGTAGATGAAGCCCTCAGAAGCGGAGAATGGAGATTAGCCATGCAAACAGAAATAGATGCATTACTCAAAAATGATACTTGGGAAAAGTGCGTTATTCCGAATGGTAAGAAAGTTGTTGGGTGCAAGTGGGTGTTCACTATCAAGTACAGGAGTGATGGTACTATTGAACGTTACAAAGCAAGACTCGTTGCTAAGGGATACACTCAGACTTATGGGATCGATTATTCAGAAACGTTCTCTCCTGTGGCGAAGATCGATACTATCAGAATTCTGTTTTCCATAGCTGCTAATAAAGACTGGCCCCTACACCAGTTCGATGTGAAGAATGCCTTTCTACATGGAGAAATCAGGGAAGAGGTTTTTATGGAAGCACCACCTGGGTTCAGAGGAAACTTCAAAGAAAATGAAGGTTGCAGATTACGAAAAGCTCTGTATGGTTTGAAGCAATCTCCTAGGGCTTGGTTTGGGAGATTTACTCTGGCTATGAAGAGATTTGGATATCATCAAAGCAATTCCGATCACACACTGTTTCTAAAGAAGAGAGGAAATCTGATAACTTGTTTGATTATTTATGTCGACCTGACATTTCTTATGCAGTCGGGGTTATGAGTCGTTTCATGCATCAGCCTCAGACTCAACATATGGAAGCAGCTTTGAGAATCCTGAGATACTTAAAGAGGACACCTGGAAAGGGGATAATGTTTGGAAAAAATGGGCATCTTAATATTCATGCCTACACAGATGCTGATTGGGCAGGAGACAGAGACAGTAGAAAATCCACATCGGGATACTTCACCTTAGTAGGGGGGAACCTTGTGACATGGAAAAGCAAGAAGCAAAAGGTGGTAGCATTATCTAGTGCTGAAGCAGAGTTTCGTGGCATAGCCAAAGGTGTTACAGAGGTTCTTTGGATTCGAAAATTGCTAGACGAAGTTGGTTTCCCACAGGGACAGAGCAGTGAGCTATATTGCGATAATAAGGCTGCGATAAGCATTTCAGAAAACCCAGTTCAACATGACAGAACTAAACATGTTGAAGTTGATCGTCATTTCATAAAAGAAAAACTCGAAGCAGAAATTATCCATATTCCCTTTGTTAGATCAAAAGAACAAATAGCTGACATGTTGACGAAGGCAGTTGGAGCTGAACAGTTTGAGGAAACGTTATGCAAGTTGGGTGTTCGAGAATCCACGACCCAACTTGAGAGGGAGTGAAGAACAGAATAATGTCAAATATTCTGTAAATATACACTTACCATAGATAACATAATTAGAGTATATTTAGGAGATAATTTAGTGATTCTGAATATATGTAATTAGAGTAAGTTTGTATCTTTAAATAGGCTGTCTTTGTATTATCATTCCAAGCAATAAAATTAAACCCATTCAAAACCCTAATCAGAGAGTTATTTTACTCTTTAGTTACCACGTGGAAAACCCAAAACCTCAATGTTACTACGTGAAATTTCTCTAAATTTTATGACCATTAATATTTATATATTTTTTCAATATTTTAATATATGTGTAAATAAAAAAGCCTATTTTAAAATAAAAAAGGAAAAATTGCCTAAAATAATCCAACATTTTTATGATTTTCCTACAATAATATCATCTATTGATTAACCATGAATAATCACAACTTTAGAGGGTCTTTTCCTAGAGTAAGCTTAGGTAATCCGTTGACCTGCTATACCAAGTTTTATTTTTTTAAGAAAAGATAAATTTAAATAAAATGTCGAAAAAAATATTTTAAAAAAAATTCTGATTTTTTTATCATTCAATTTACAAAATTTTTGTCTAATTTGACATTAATTTTCAATTTAATTTTTTGGTGGCTTACCTACTATAGCAGGTCAATGAATTTCCTAAGTTTACTTTAGGCAAATACCCCCTAAAATAGAAATTATTTATGGTTAATCAATAGGTGGAGTTATTGTAGAAAAATCATGAAAAAATTAAATTATTCTAGATAATTTTTCTAATAAATTATTTGAACAAGTGGTAACTTCTTATTTGTTGGTTGAACAAAGTTGCTTTCTAACAAAATGAGCAAAAAGTAATGTTAAATTGAAGTGAACTATACCACATTTTTTTTGAGTTGATCTTAATTCTGAACTATACCACATTGAGTTATTACTAAATTGAAAAAACCTTGGAGAACAGTCTATAGAATGTTTTACCAAACTGAGTACTGCTGAGTGCTGACTAATAAACATTAGTAGACAATAGTGAAACAATAAGGTAAAAGTAACATAAATAGAGCAGTAACATAAATAGACAATAGACATAAATGACTAACAATTTTATATGCACCAAAAATACTAAAAGTGACATAACTATCACTACAGATCGCTAATGTAATGCTCAGGTTGACATTCTAGTCAATTTTATAGTGGAACCAATTACTACAATTATAACAGGATCAACCCAACAAGAAGACGTTTTCCCGTGCTCTTCCATGACTTCAATGGCCTCTCTTGTGTACAGATTGAGTTAAGCGGGCAGAAAAACAGCGGTTCACAGTATCTTCAAAAGGGACCGATGATGGATTGTAATTGTAACTATTCATTGTGAAAGCGGTACAGAGTTCAACATTCAGGCAGTTTTCTCTTCCTCTTGGTCAACATTAGATAGCTCATTGTTGTCTTGCAATGGACGTAGGTCGGAGGAGCTCCTTAAATCTTTTGAAGGGATTGGAGAGGGTTTAATAAGGGTTAGAGTATCGTCTCTATCGAAATCTTCATCTCCTGAGAAAGCATACCTGTTTGAAAATTTAACTTGTCTATAAGTGATGAACAATGGTTTTGTTTTATTTTTGCTTGGGTCTTAGGTAAGAGCAAGAACTTCACCGAGATCCAAAAAGATTCGAGATTAGAGAAAGAACACAGTTGTTACTACAACTTGATGAATTCACGATATTTAAAATCGATAATATGCCGGTTAATTGTACTCTAAATTTCATCTCAAGTACCTGGGCCGGGACCTCGACATCCTGACAGGAGACAACAGTATGTCTCATGACTCATGCGTCATGAAACATCATTATGAACCAAAATCATTTCAATTTTTACACGAAGTTGAACACAAGTACCCAACACGTGACATAGGTCACTCTTAAATGATATGGATTATGGAACTTGAGTTCTACCTAGAAGTGAATTTCAGGGCATCAACATTTGTCAAAACATACTTGCTTATATATCCGAGGGCAAGGAGTAAAGCAATGAAAAACATACCTTGTTGAGTTTTGAGAAGGCGCCCATAGAATGCAGATCACAGACAGTACAGAGAAGGAAAGAACCTGCCAGAATGCTGGAATGATCCAAGCATTCTGCCAATGCTCATTGTACGCGTCATTTGCCTTGTAATATAACTACATACAAAGATAAAAAGGATTACTTGAATGTAATGAGCAAAAAAAAAAAAGGAATAAATAAAAAAATAAGCTTGTTTGTTACTATTTCATCCATTTACGATCAATTAAAAATAGGTAGGGTATCATATATGTCCATTAAATTAATCAAATTTGCCTCCTTAGAGTTAGACGTCAGTTTGCGCGTTGTGGCACATGGGACAGGGTAACAAATGTTAGCTTCCTAGTTCTGTCAAAACTTAAAACCTCTAGTAATATTATGTTCAATTAATCATACCATACTAAGTAGAGTAATTTGATGGTAGTTTATGAGGGGGTTAGTAAATCATATAACACTGCATATGTAATCAACTCATGCAATCCACAGGGAGCAATGTGTGAACCATAATATCATGGGAATTTCTACCCTTATAATCTATTTTTAATGGTCTCTAAACAAAAGATTGGGGTCACGTAGGGAAACAATAAAACATTCATATTTGGAGAGAAAAAGGAGATGGTGTTGTGGACTCGTGGATCACTTTACTAGACAACAAGGTTGCAGCGGATCTAGCAAATTTGGGAAGTATGCTTTTAAAAAAATTATTTTAAAAGCTCCATGGGTTTATGCATATCAGCTTTGAAAAAGTTTGTAAAAATGATAGTGTACAGTAATGGACCACCAACAGAAAAAACAAGAAATCCATAATCTTCGAAATAAGCACAGTTGTGTGTATCATATATTTGGCAAACTCAAAATGTTGTTTCCGTAAAAAGAAACATAAATTAATCACCTATCAATGGAATATGGAGATATTAAAAGTGCTACGAGAATGTTCTGAAGCTCGATGATAAATGTTGATTTTCTAAGTGGCATGTAGACCACAGTTTGCCTACGTAATTGGTGTTGGGCCGTTGGCTCCTGGTTATGATCAGTTTTCTGGTACAGATTGCTGTTGGATGATATACTTCCCCCTTCCCAACAAGGGGAGGGAAGGAGGTCATGCCATAGTGCAAAAATGCGGTAATAGTTACGGTTGCGGTAACGGATACGGTGATCCAGTAACGGGGATGATGTGGTTGCCGTAACGCCAAATATCGGCCTAAACAATGAAATCACTTGGAACGACCTAAAATGCCATCTTTACGCCTTTGTAATGCGGGTAGTACCGGTTCGGTAAATTTGAAAACCTTTATGACACAGCCGATATAGATGATGTGCCTTATTTTTGCACTATGGGTAGTACTAATGTCTCAAATTTTCCAAGACTTGCAATGATGCAAAACAAAAATAGTAAAACCTAACCTTCCATTTTGAAGGACGTTTATTGAAATGCATGAAAAAACTATACTGCAAGACTAATAAAATAAGAAAGAAGATAAAGCAAAAACTTTGGCAGGTGGATTCATGAAAGTTGCAAGTACTCTGTACCTCGTAGCATATCCAGCCCACTGACACAATAACAGCCACTACCAAAGCATTAGTGAACTTCCGGTAAATATCCAATTTTGCCATCATCCGACGAGCCTTAAAGAAACAGAAAAAATTAGACATATCTTTTCGAGTATCGTACGTAAAACTGAATAAGGAAAACAAGGTTGACTCTTATAAAGTCATACAACAAACTTCACATGGTTTATTTAAGTTACAGCAAGTCATCATTTGGTTAATTAGTTGAGCATTAAGAAGACAAAAAACATGGTCCACGATAAACAGATGCTTCACTAAGCAATGCTTTCAACTGTCCAGTTAAAAATATCAATGGTAAACATATAATTTCAAAGTTCATTTAGTGTGCATCTCAAACTAAACACCCAAAGAAGAATCGTTTATCACTGAGAGAAACACATTCAGCTCAAGAAATTAGAAAGCCGAAAAAGCAAAAATGCAAGACCTATATATTTATCTGTCTGATCTGACAGCCTTTTAAGGAATTGGGAAAAATTTATAATTCCACTTCCATCTAATTTTACCTTCAAACAAACAAGGAAGGGGGCTAAAAAAGCTGAGTCTTCAATGTGCCTAGCTGGAATTGGATAATACAGAGCAAAGAAATATGGAGGCATATTAAAGAAAGCATTCAGTTCATGATACATGAAGTTTTTTTTTTTTATAACAATGTGATTGGCATCCCTCCTGGATTACAGTTGCTCGGTAAAGGAAAAGATTTTAATCGAACTAAAGTCACTCAGATTAGGAGCTCGATTAGGCTTCAAGTATAATGAACAATTGGTACCAATATATATATGCTGCATAATTAAGATTAAAACAATCAGGTTCTTCCTTTAGGCAACCATGACATCGAGGGAAAAGGACCTCGGCTTAGGTAATCTATGGACTACGTGTCACCCATTCTATCATAAATTAACGCTACAGGCTGTCCTGAACTGTATTAGGAACAAGTACCTGAAGGTAAGAATTAACTACCAACTTTATTAGGAACAAGTACCTGATGTTTAAGAATTGACTACAAACTTTATTAAGAACAAGTACCTGAAGTTTATTTAAAGTGGCAGACAATGAATTGAATATCCATAAAATGAAGAAAGCATCCAACAATGCCACAGGAAGAACCAAAAACAGTCTAGCTTTTCCTGAAAGATCACTGATGGTACCAACATTTTCCACCAACTCAAGGACCTCAGATGCAAGAAAGAAGGTTGCTCCAAGCATGATGACCTTAGATGTGATACCACCAAGTGTTGGTCTAACAACACCATAGCCCATCGAAACCATAAGGATGATTAAACGTGAAACAGTACGCTTGATAGTACCAAAGGTTACTGCCCATGCAGTTATACCAATAGGCCTCACTCCAGTTTTATTGAATTCAACATAGTCAATATACCAGAAGGCCATCTCAAACATTCCCAATGTTATAACTAAAGTAATGCAGTTCTGCAAGGGAATGACTTCTTTCCAAAATCTTGCATACTGACTAAACCAAAAGATCCCAAGAATCACAAATGCAAGGGACATATACCCATAAAATTTCATGAGTGGGGCCATTCTACCTGGTAGATAACCGGTCGGATTTTTCCATATGGTTTTCCCATCTACAACCACATCATTAAGATTTGGATCACAATGAATAAAATACAAATTGTACATCCCAGTTTTTGTGATAGGAATTGACCTAGATGAGAATGTCGCTTCTAATTCATCAACATCAAATGGAACACCAAAAACTTGCGGCCAGTCAGGATTTTTAGTAGACTGCCGGTGAATAATTTCTCCCTGCTTGCAGACACCGAGTTTTGCAAGGTCTGTAGTGCAGCACACAGCTCTTTGGCCTCCATATGCTGAACCACCAATTGTCTCTCTGTCATCTACCTCAAAAAGTATGGCATGGACCCTTGAGCTAAAGTTAGAAGACAATTTGGGCCTCCGAAGGGTAATCTTCTCAAACCTGAATACAGAAAACCATTTAGTTAAAAACCTATCTAGTATCCACCGAATAATGAATATCAGAAAAAATTATGTTTTCATTTGATAATCAACAAAAAAGAACTCAACCCCTACCATCAACAAAGACGCAACGGAAACGTAAAAAATACCAAAAAGCGGGTGTAGATCAATGAAATCATTTCAAATTTGCTACAGAGACAGAAAAAGTATATATTAGGCCATTCGCATACTATGACAACATCACATTTGTGATTTTCCCTATGCCAAGTGGCTCCCGTCCAGAAGGGGTAGGCGAGGGTAATTAAAATACTTAAAAATCTTTCATATACTACAATTGATTTTAGTTAGTTAATCGAGAACAAAACATGAATAGGAACAGACAGCAGACTATGGAGTTGTTATCTTCAATTGAACTGAACTGAAATACTTATTAGTGTAGATAGCACTGAAACGAAGTGAAAAATGTGAGAGAATAAATACTTAAGCGCACTGAAATCACATAAAAATTCAGTATTAAGTACTAAAATGATCTAAACTTTTTGATGCTGCACAACAGAGAATAAAGTGACAATGTCAGAATACGTGCTTAAACCTTATAAGTACTTAACTTAATTCAAGTACTTATAATCCAAAAGCACAAGCCCTACTCAATCTCTTCCTATAGGATAACATGTAACTAGCAGAAATCTTTGGAGTTTTTCTTGTTCGTTGTCATATTGTATGTTGTTACTCCTCAACAGTTTGCTCCAAAATCATTTCTGGTTCACTCAAAAGACTCCCAACCAAATAAAGCTCATATCTAATGAATAAGTCTTGAATTTTCTGCCACATATCACACAATGCTTACGATGAACCTTATTTTACAGTAACGAAAACTTAAAACGTCAAACTTCAAACTTCAAATCATGAAGTCTATCTTAGGGTTTATGATCAATAATTACATCTCAACAACCAAATCCTGCATGAAACTAAACAATCTCCACTATTTCACATCAATCAGCCAATCAATTAATCAATCAATAGCGACTTACCTTCTAAATGCATTTCAAACGCAAAACAAAAACAGAAAAAACAAATTAAATCAGCAAAAAACTTCTAATTCCAAAATCCAACAAAATTTAAGATTTGAACTAAACATTTACCAATCCAGATCTCACTCTTTTCACAGGTAAATACAACATCAATTTAAAAAATTCAACCAAATTTACCACAAAGGTCGATAAATTCAACATAAAGTCGCGGATAAATTAAACCAAAAAGAGAAGCGAAATAAGAAAAAATCACCGAATAAAGGAATCTCCTGGAAAATCAGCAGAAGGAGCGTAGATTCCTTCACTGCCGCCGTGAACAACAAAGGAATTTCCTTTGGTGATGAATTTCTGGTTTTGGTAATGGTGCACCGACGCATCAATGGCGAAAATGGAGGAGAGAAATAGCAGCATTACAATTGATGAAGATGGAATGAAGCTCGTAGTCTCCATTTTCGAGGAAAAGAGAAGAAGAAAGTAGAAAGTGTTAATGGATCTACTGAGAGAACAACAATGGAGCCGACTCCTAAACTACTACAGTACTAGTACTAGTGTGAAATGTTCACAGTCTAACTAAGCTTCTCAATTATGTTTTGTTTCTTTATTATTAGACCGTCTCACCGTAAAATGAGTTCATACAAACCACTCACTAACAAAAAAGTTGAACTCTCACATACATGAAATCGTTTCATATATCCAATTTTAACTTTAATTTATTAAAAATAATTTGAATTAACCCAATTCGAGTCATCTCACGAAGAAACAGTTTCAATATAGAATTAGTGTATTTTTTACAATAATACGAAGGAAGTATTAATTTTTAATTACATTAATTTATCCTTTAGTTAATATTCTCTTTGTCCTCAATGTTCTAAATTCTAATCATTTAGAATATTTCATTTTAAGGTTAGAGAAGTTTGACGATGATTTTTATTGTTAGAACTCGTTAAACTCATATTAATGTATCTTTTATTATCAGATATTTTTTTATATTTTTTAATGATGCGTACTTAGATATATTGAAGCTTAAAAATGGTTTGAAAATTGTGTAAAAATTAAATGGGAAAACAAAAAAATACGACAAAAAGTACTTTATATATTTCACTAATTACGAAGTACTTACTAAATTGCCTTTTATTTTGTCCATTTTTCTATTTTCGTTTGTCTCATTAATTTTATCATAATTCTATTTAAAATTATTATTCCATCATTTTGATTTCTATATTTTCTTAAATCTAAATGACTTCACCACTTTAATCCATCGTATCCAATCTTTTAATCGCTATATTATTGGGGGCATAATGCATGAAACGAAAAGAGTAGTATTATAATATGGCTAAAAATATGGTTTTAAGGAAACAATGGAGCAATAGTCATAATAAATAATGATTCAAGTCTCAAGAGGTCAATGAATGATTCTCTATTATTATTTTTTTTTCCAATAATTAGGCAAAATGCATTTATAAAACTATGATAGCTTAGTGGAAATTTTACTCCCCAATTAAGTATGCAAAGCAATGAGTAAATTACTTGTGCCTCAAGTCAACATGGATATTGGTAATAAACAAAAAAAGATTGAATTGCGCAGATAAAATTAAAAGAGAGTAAAAATATATGGATTAATTTCAAAAAAAGTATGGCTCAAAAATAAAAATGGTACAAAATAAGTAGAACAGACAAAAATGAAACAAAAAGTACTAAAAAGAAAGTACTTGTATATTTTATGAGAATGTAAGAAAAATGTATAAATGACATAAAAAAAAATAAGTAAAAATGTGTGGATGAGAATTAAAGAAATACGTAGATTATGGCAAAAAATGAGCCAATTGTAATGAGTCAAACTAAAAAAAATAGATTAATTCTTTTAACACAAATTCTTGCTATAGACGATCTATAGCATATACGGGTGTAATGGACCAGCCCATTTTTACACTTTCTAAAAATAACAATTGAAATTTCCATTGGGCTGGGCTGCTAAGAGTGCCGTCTATGCCATAGACAGTCTCTCAGGAGATCTTCTGTTCTTTTAAACGAAGGGGTGAAGTTGCATGTATTCTAGTATTGTTTTGACATTTTTTTTCCTTTGAAATGTGTCTTCAATTGGTAAATAAATTGCAAGTCTAATGATAAAGAAATATTTCAATTTTTAATTTAAGGATATTACTTTTGGAAAAATTTATTATTATGATTTCAATCTCCATCCATCCGCCAAAAATAACAAATAACAGTAGGTCTCTTGAAAGACCGTTCTTTTAGAGACGACTTCTAAAGCCCAACCCAATTCATTAAAACATCTACTGCGTGCATGCATTTCACAAAACACCTACTATAATTTTTAGTAGGCATTTGTATACTGATAAACATAAAATACCTATAATAGATATTAAAAATTTTACACCAAATAACCTAAACACCTACAATACATAACAAAAATACCTACAACCAGTGGCGGATCCAGAACTAAAAATCATGGGTAGCACCAACGTGTTGAAATGAATTAATAAAAAATTCGGTAGAATTTTTTTTTGTAAAATGAACAACCAAAAAAATTTTCATTACTGCAAATATCGCAATAATAATCCCATGTCACTACCAGTATAAAATGAAAAGGGTGAAATATGTCATCCACACCGCATTGTACAAATTACAAGTTACAACGAGATCAAAGTTTGACATAGTGAAATACTTCCTCTAAACTACTTGCTACATTACGATTATTGATATTATTTTTCCTTTAAGCTTATTACGACCGCCGTGGTGTTTATTTGGGTCATCGGTTTGATTTCTTATTAGGTGTTTAGGTCAAAATTGGGCTTTGTGTCTATATTGGTTTTTTATATAATTGTAAATCCATTATTCAGTCGGTTCAAAATCGGGTTTGGTTTCAAGGTCAGAATAATACTGGGTCATTAAGTTTGTTTTAAACAATTATATTTAAGTAAAAAATATGCAAGTGAGATCTTGTTTAATTCGTCTAATCGCATATTATCATAAAATTAAATTTTTATATAATTTTTAGATGTGTAAAAATCAATAAATAAATAATTAGAGTAACATATTGGATAGCGTAAAAAGTCAAATATATCAAGTATAGTGAAACGAAAGAAATACATTATAACAAAAAAATAATAATTTTTCTAAAAAAATCATGGGTTTGTTACTTAGTAGATCCGCCAATGCCTACAACACATAACATAAAACCCTTATAGCTAATAACCTAAACACCTACAACACATAACACCTACTTGACAACTTCAACATGTTTAAAACACCAACTTAACATATTATGAACCCCTACTTGATGTATCCTAAATTTTTACTAACACTATGTTTGAATAGCCAATTAAGGGAAGGAAGGAAAGGGAAAGGAAAAAAAGGGGAGGGGACGAGAGGGAAACAACTATTTTGTTTGAATAGGAAGGAAAAGGAGGAAAAATAAAGAAATTGCATTTCCTTCCAATTCATTCCTCTTGTGAAAAGATTTGGATGTTAATCCCTTCATATTCATTCCCTTCAAATCTTCTCCCTCTCTTTTTGATATCTTAACAAGAGGACCTTCATCCCTCCAAATCCTTTCTTTTTTCCCCTCTATTTCACCCCATTTAAACAAGGCTTAAAAATATTCTAAAACCCTATTGAGTAAGCGTGCATTACACTATATTTTTCATTTTAGCATTTAAAAAAAATTTGATGGACCGTTTTAAAAAAAGACTATCTCTCACAATAATTTGGACAAAAATAATTTAATTTTTCATCATTAACAAATAAATTCAACTATGGCATGACTTCGCTACTCCTCCTCCTCATCATCATACCCAGTGTTTCCCGCACATAGATAAACTATGGTCAGGGTTTGGAGAAAGAAGATCGACGGTGTCTCATACCCATAAGGAGAAGGCGGTCAAAAGAGTCCTTCGGCTCAGGAACGGTCTTCAAAGAATAGAAACCTGCAAATATCCGAAATCCTGCATCTTACACCCATGTTAGCCAAGCATAGGAATCAACTAACCGCAAACATAGTAGCATTCAGTTTTCATGAAATGTAAGTGGTGGTATTTTTTTAAGAAAATTCCACATGGTAGCATCCAGTTTATGTACTATCTAATTGTCGTAATATTTTCAGTTAAGTTCTTGTTAAATTCCGTCTAATTCATCATTTATAAGTTTTTTCCACATGGTAGCATCCAATTTTTGAACTTTATAATGCCAACAATTTTATTAATGCTTGAGATTAGGCGTGTTCAAAAAAAGTCGACCCGCTTGACCCGACCCGTCGATCCGCATCTTAAATGGCGGGTCAATGTTCAATAACTACAATATGTTACCCGACCCGCTTTAATCGGGTTGGATCGGATCATTGGCCACTTAATAAATTAAAACGGGTACCCGCCGACCCGTTATATTAGAGGGTTTTTTTTCAAAAATAATTTGTTGGTCTAATTGCGGCTATTTGACTAAGTAATAACTAATAATAAGTAATAAATAATAAGAAAAAAGTCGATAACAAATTTTCAAATGGGTTATCAACAAGTAAATTAAGATTTAGAAGAAAAAAAATCAGTAATTAATAGAAGTATTAAGAGAGAAAAAGAAGTCAGTAGCTTCTCCAAAAATAATAAAGTCAGTAGCCAATAGTCTAAGTGTAGTATTAAATAGAAAAATAAAGTGATCAGTATCTAATAATCTAATACTATTAGAAGAATCAAAATCACAAACGTACAACACTTAATTTTTTCTTTAATTCTTTTAAATTTTGTTTTGTGAAAAATAAAATTGAGTACCCGGTGTTCCAACCCGATTCATCCGGGTACCCGGATAAATCGGGTCGGGACACGGGCCTTTAAAATAGATACCCGACTAATCGGGTACTTTCCGGGTACCCGATTATGAACACCCCTACTTGAGATGGACCTTTTAAACTTTATTAGCCAACAATTTGAATGAAAACAAAATTATTACAACATTTATGGGCGTTAATGAATCAAACGATAAATTAAACATTTAAATGGTGAACTAAACATTTGAAAATAAAAATTGGATGCTACCATGTGGAAAAAACTTACAAAATGATGAATTAAACATAATTTAATAAGAACTTAACAGAAAACGCTACGTCAATTATATAGTTAGTGCATAAACTAAATGCTATCATCTGGTATTTTCTTAAAAAAAAAATGCTACTCACGTTTCATGAAAATAAGATGATATCATATGAATTTTTTTTAATGATGTAACTAATTTTGCCACAAGACTAGGCAAAATGATCTTGCTAAACATTGACTTTCGCCCAACCAAAAAGATTAATTATTGTCATTTCCTGGAAGTGTCGGTGCAGTCAGAATTTGCATAATAAAATCATGAATTTATCACAATTATCCGGTGCACTTGTCTTGCACCATTTTGATGATGTCATTATCAATATATCCACCTTTTATATATTCTAATTGGGTAATGATACAGCCTTGTAAATAAAAATCAACAAATTCTATTTATTATCAACAATATTAGATTTTTAAGAGAATCTAGTATGGAAAATTGGAAACAATTAATAGTTTTTATTGTTATTTAAAATTCCCAAAAAAAAAATTAATGATAAAATAATAAAATATATTTAAATTTATTATGTTTCCAAAGCAAAAACAACAATAAATTACATGAAAAAAGTACAAGATTCTTTCTTATCATTCTCCATTCTAATTAAATGTCTATTTGATAATATACTCTCTCCGAATCAATTTAGTTGTCCCATTTGCTTGGACACGGTTATTAAGGGTGGTGTGGTGTCCATTAAAAAGGTGGTAGTTAGGGTATTTTAATTGATTAAATTAATTGTAAAGGTAGTAGTTAGAGTATTGTAAGTAGTAAAAGTGGGGGTATTTTGGTTTTTACTTGTGTGAACATGGGGTATTTAGGTAAAAAAGATTGACAAAAAAAAAATGAGATAATTGATATAAATTTGCGAAATAAAAAAATGAGATAATTAAATTGGTTTGGAGGGATTAGTAATTTTTGGAATATAAATAAACCACATGAGAGAAGTGGGTAAGGATCAATATCAGGGAAAATGTAGTAATTTCATGAAAATTATTTAAATAGTTGAAGTGAAAATTCATGTGTAACCTTTAGTTTTTGATTTTTCCGTGAGGTAGATAAACGTTTTTTTAATTCACGTGGTAACTCTAACCTTTTAACTTTTCTCCTTGATAGACAAAAGGTTATTATTAATTGTCATGATTTTTTTTTCCTAAAAACAAACATCATGAATCCACGATCATTCTTATGGACATATTGTTTTGAAAAATTGTTCAAATGAGTACATAATTTAACAAAAAACTTAATCTTTTGTCTACCACATGGAAAAGTTGAAAGCTCATGGTCATCATGCAGATTAAAAAAATATATGTCTACTATGTGAAAAAGTCGAAAATTCAGAGTTACTATGTAGAATTTCATAGTTGAATTACATAAAGATATACCAAATAAGAAAATAAGAAATTGAGTGAGACATTTGAGTAGAAGTTGAGGGAGATGGGAACCCACCGACCCCATAAATCACTACCCAAAACAAGAAAGTCACAAGTAAATGATTAAGCCAAAAATAACATGCTCATCTAAGACCAAATTTTAACATTTGATTCAAATTTATAACTAAGTATTTAAATGAGAAATGAGTTTTGTCTAGTTGAAGTAAATACCGTTTTTTGTAAGCATGATTTTGCAATGAAATCTCAATTCTTACCTAATTATTTTCTTACCTGAGTTTACCTTATAATCTAAAACAATCATTTAAATAAGTTTTGTCTAATTGGAGTGAATACCGCCTTTTTCAAGCATGATTCTACAATAAAATCTAACTTAATTTTTCTCTTACCTCAGTCTACCATATAATCCAAAGCAATTGAATATTCAAAAATAGTATGATCATCTAAAATTTAAATTCCTGCAAAAAACCCTTATATCTCCATATAGGATCAATCATTGGAATATGTCCTAGAATGAAGTAAATGCCAACAGCTTACCCACTGCTTATTATGCTTATGCAATACATACTTATAACATATAGGTCCTCCTCCTCAGAGCCACATGATTTGTTAATTGTTTCACCAATAACGAATCGAAAAAAGCAAATTACGGTCGATTTTAAGCTATTTTTGAGTCATTTTGAGCAAATTGCAAAACCAAAAGGCAAACTAACTAGCGAATTATGTTTTACTGCTCCTTCCCTGATGTTGTTCATAGGCTGAATCCCATGCATTGAAACCATTAACGACCCATTTGGTTAGTGATGCTAAAATGGTGGTAATGAATATGATTTATAGTGTAAAATTTCATTAAAAGTTCCATATCATTCCTATGGAGATAAAACTTTAATCCCAAAAATATTTTTGTTTACAAATTTTCATTTTCACCTGATACAACCTCTTTCAATGGTAATGCATTGAAATTAATTTTTATAAAGAAAATGAAATGCTTGAAATTGGATAAACATGATCATCAAGGTAGCCAAGAGATTTTTCAATCAAACTTACAGTAGTTTTCATTCCCCTTATCATTGTTTATTACCAGTTTACCACCTACCAGCTTGCAGGAAATTTAAAGTGTTTTAACTCATTACGATTGTTTATTATCACAGGCTTGCAGAAAATTTAAAGTATCAAATTTCAGGCACTCCTTCATGATCATTATATATTATATCAAAGAAATTGACAAAATAAAGAAAATCAAGCAATTAAAATGCCCATCTTATCTGCATAGTCTTATACATAATCTTACATATATTATATGCAATTTCGCATTTTCGTACTAACTAGCATCATGAAAAGTAAGCATCGAAAGCTTCAAGCCAAACACGAGGAAAAGGCGACAACACTATTTCTTAGCAATAATGCTCGATAATACTCACATGCGTTGCAAAATCACGGTCTTTGGAAAATCCACAATTGTTAGCAGATGATGCAGCGTGGTGTTGACAAGGAAAAAACTCTTCGAACACCCGCAGTGTGCAAATGATTCAGTCCATGTCGAGGAATTCCATCCTCTTTCGTATCAGTCCTTTGAGATCGGAGGCTTCCCTCTCGGCTTTCTGTGCCTGCATAAGAAAAGGTTAAACATATAGAACTATTGAGCAGATACTCCGACATGAAGAATGTGAAGTTTGGCCTTTGTGATGAATTGAAATGCTGCAAGCATTAAAACTAATCCAAGCACACGAAACGAAGTGCAATATGAATCTGATGAAAGGAACTGATTGAACTAGGGTCTAGTGCAAAAACAAGGGTCCATCACGGTATCGCGACCATATCATAAAGGTTTTTGAGTTCATTGCGGTCAAAATATAGGCCGTATAGGCTGTGAAATCATCTGCATTGACCGCGGAATTCATTTTGCGCCTGTTACCAAAACGGTGACTAAATCCGTATATTTGGACTGCGGAAATTAAGACTAAAACGACATTACTGAGAAAATGTAGAAATTTTCTGTAAAACCCTTGACATGTCTTAATCATACTTCCTAGTTAATTACAAAAGAGACACTTGTGTAAAATTTTTCTTGAGCCGAGGGACTCTTTGACCGCATTCTCCTTTAGGGGTATGAGTTGTCGTTTTTCTTCCCTCCCCAGACCCTAATCATAGTTTTCCTATAAGCGAGATACATTGGGTATGATGACGATAATGATAATGAAGACACTCGTGTAAGATTCATTTGTTAGGGTCAAGAATGTTATGTGACTAGTGCTATGCAAAAGAATTACTCCCAATGTCTCTTCCAAGTGATAACAAAGCTTCTACCCAAGATTTGTATACTTGGTTTTTCTTTTCTTAGAAGACCCAGAATTTGTAACCCATAAAATTATTTAGACCATGTAGATATCAAATGCACCGAAGTGACAAGATGGTCTAAAATTGAAATAGCAATGCCAATCAGCCAAAAACAGTTATTACAAACATGTGGAAAGAAAAGTGACGGGTTACCAGACCGTATATGAGATACTAGGAAACTATCATGAAACCAATGTCACACGATTCACTAATCGACAGCGAATCGCGAATCGAAAAAAGCGAATTATAGTCAGTTTAGGCTATTTTGAACCATTTTGAGCGAATCGCGGATCCAAAGGGCGAACTAACTAACTGCATGAAACAAATGCACATATTCTTGATAGCACATAAACAAGCGCTTCTTAGGAAAGAAGATAAAGCGTTAAGGTACTTCAACAACAGAACGCACCTTTCTTATTTCAGAGACTGATACACGTGACATATGGGGGGGAAGATCCTCTTTTTCTGAATCCTATCCATTCATGAAACATAAACCATTATTCATTACTTAAAAAAAAAAGGGATCTGGAACAGTTAAGAAAAATCAGAAGGAATAAGAATGTCTAAATGCACATCATACCAGTTCACCAATCAGGACCACGTTCTCCCCACGGATTACATATAAACCCAAGGGGATGTCACAATAAAGGTCGCCAACGATGACTCTTTCACATGATCCTTCAAGAACAGCATTTGCTGAAAAACAAATTGTAACCCTTCTTCAGCTAAACATCAGAAATGAACCTTAATATTATTCGGCAATAAAGGAAAATTGGGCAAAAAGGTACCGAATTGATCAAATGAACAAAGTGTCCCCAAGAGTTTCCTTCCATCGCGCAGCAAAACAAGAATTTTTCCTATATAAAATGAAAAAAAGATCAATACACCAGAAGTTGCTAAGACAACATCTTTAAAAGTTATACTATTAACGAGAATTATCAAATCCATGCAAGGAAACAGAAAATAGACAAAGTGTGTATATGAACCTTCAATGCAGGGTACAAGGTAAAGTGGCCGAATCAATTCAGTTATACTAAAAAGAGAGTTATGTCCTTTAGTAAAAACTGAATAAAGGCAGGATAGTTACAAGTATATTACTTTCTAGCTATGGTGTATTTTTGCTTTAGCCCCCACTCCTAACTATATGCTGATGTGGATAAACTGTTGTGTGCTAAGAAAATAATCAAAAAAAGGCTCACAACTTCATCACCAAATTAGAACCATGTGATCTTCTTTAATATAATTTCCTTCAAATCTCTCCTATCTTGGAAAGATTTATTTTTTATAAAAAAAGAAAGAAATCTCCCCTTGCTTCCCCTTCCCCTTCCATGATTTACTATCCAAATGAGGAAAAACGCACTCCTTCCGTTTTTGTCCCCTACAAATCCCTTCATCCAAAACATGTAAGAGATCAAAAAGCCTAAAAAACCGTGAAAAAGAATTATTTCTCTACTTCACAAAATCCACCCTTGTGCGGGATATTGGGTTGCTGACTCTGATTTGACTCTGACTTTGACAAAATCCATCCTAGGAGAGAACCCCTTAGTGACATTAGGGCAATAATATGTTGTTGCCACTTCACAAATCTCTCGAAGTGTCTTCATAATTTGATCATCCAATATGACCAAATTGACCATACCTAGAAATTCATCTATCTAATACAGACTTCTACACAATGTTTGGATATCAAAATAAGAGTGAAAGGAAGGAAAGGAAAGTAAAACATAAACCCTTTTTCATTCTATATATCTCCAAGTTTTGTTGACACCTGTATCTAAAAGAAAGAAGGGAATACCTCTACAATCAACTATCAAATTAAGAGAAAATGCAAAGCCCCCACACCCTTCCTCTGCTTTTGTTTTTCCTCAGATACATCTTACTCATAAACGGGTAGGGTTAGCGGTGGACACAAACTATTTGCGAGCATTTTCTAAATCTATTCGGTTAAAGTTCTCGCTTTATTTATAAACTAGGTATTTACCCGTGCCAAGCACGATTACTAAAAAGTTCTTCATATACTCCCATATGTTTTCATTTGTTCTTCTCATTCAATTTTTTGCGCAGATCTTCATGCAAACTTAAAAGTTAAATAATTTTAATTGTGAGTTTTTAATATTCTAAATATTTAATATTCAGAAAATATATATGGACGAATTTATCAAGATCTCACATAAATATGTTTTTTCATATAGATCAATGAGAAATTTTACTTAGAATTTGACACTGAAATTCGTAAATTTTATTGGGGAAGAACATATGAAAACACAGGAAACACTTCTACTTAATAATTAAAAAAGAGCTTATATTACTAATACTAACTTAAATTTTCTTTTGACAAATAAATATGAGTAACAAAAAAATTAAAATAAATAATTTTTATTCATAACTGTTAACAATTTATGATAAACAATAAATAATGAAATTAACAACAATAAAAAGAAAATAATAATAGTTATACCGAATTCATGCATTACTTAGTTATTTATTATCTTTCACATCTGTTACAATTTGTCCCATTAATTTTCAATGATACCTTGTAATAGAAGGGTACAATTTATTTTTCTTTGATAACTATTCACATTGAACATAATATTAAAGTTCTGAAAGCAATAGCATGCTCAATTAACTCAACACATTTTTTCCGGCAAAATCATATAATGAATATATAGTCAAAATCGAAGTCAAAATTTGTAAAATTATTTTTTAATAAAACATATTTCGAAAGTATGTCAAATTTAATTACCATTAAACTATACTATAATATTATATTAGTGTCTATACGCACAATGCTGTTTTTGATTTTAAAGAAAAATTCTTCAAAATAACAATATTTTGTTTTAGGTGAAATTAAATGTTTATAAGAGAGTGATATAAGTATCATCCTATCTCTTAAATAAAACTCTAGCAAAGTATGACTCTTCTTTTAAAACTATTAACCCATATGACCATATTCATGCACACAAGTTGTTATAAGAGGCAGTCTTACTATGAGATGCACTATATACATTTGGTAAATACCGCAATTATTAAAAGTACATAAATATACATATAATAAGCTCATTATTTGATAGCCCATTTCTATAGTCCTTATTTTGGCTAACTAAAATTTTTAGCTTTGTTATAAGATGTTATATTGTTTAAGTACTTTATAATTTGATTGTACAACTACGATTATAAATCTATTGATGATGAAAAACAATATAGATGACAAATAGCATTGATCTCATTATATGTATAATTTATACTTTCATAAAAAATTTAACACAAGCTTATCTCAAAAAAAAAAAAAAAAATAACACAAGCTTATCTCAAAAAAAAAAAAAAAATTAACACAAGCTTATCTCAAAAAAAAAAAAAAATTAACACAAGCTAGCAAATATCAAACGTACCTTTTTCTAAAGGAAAGTTGACTTCTAGATCAAATATATTATCATTCTTGATGAAGAATTAATAATTTATGTGCAATTAGATTGTATGTCCAGTAAATTACAACTAAATTCAAATTTATATTTGAAAAATTAGAATATCAGTTTGATAAAGAAAAAAAGAGCTTATAAATAAATGCTAATTTTATTAATGAATATGATTATAATGATGATATAAGAAAGGAATATTTGAAGGAAAATGCTTATTATATATGTTAAGTTAATTAGTATATAATTGACTGAAATTTTGGAAACATATTTAAGGAGTTTGAAATCTTTGAAAATTCATTGCTTACATTAGTTTAACCAAAATGACTATAGGTATTTAATAAAATTTACTCCTTCATTAATTATGATAGATTGAACAGAAATTAATTAATTTTATTTTCATAAATATCTGATGTAGCTTTAGGTGGGAAAACAACTCTTGTAGAAGTGACACATGTCAAGTATTTTATTGTTTTAGTAGAGAGTATGATGATATGATATGATGATATGATGAACCGAGTTTGTGCTCAAAAAAATAGTTTCTCTAAGACTACAATACAGACTTTATTACATATTCATTAATCCTTTACTTACAAGACCCAAATTGTCATTTCATTGACAAAAGACAAGAATTTTTTGAGTTTTCATAACTCAATTACTATAACATGCTTAATCTAATCAAATCAAGTTAGGCTCAAACTAGAATTACTTTTATCAAGCAAAGATCGATTACATTAATCGAACCATACCTGAACCATGTACAGTTCAGCAAATAACTCGGTTTAAGTTGGTTTGTGTCGACCCAATTTAGGGTTAAAAAGATAATTAAGTTTCATAAGCATAATAATAAGGCAACAAAAAACTGGAAAACAGAATGAATTCACTTCACTTTTCAAATCTCGAGTAATAACTTTCTGATTTCCACCTTTAATTTTTTTTAATTTCCAAACAAATCTCCAACACAAATCAAACTCAACAATGATGAACCTTACAATCAGAACTATAATTACCCAACAACAATTAAATCAGCATTAAATTTAGCCAAAAACATGCCAAAAAATTGAATTAAAGCCAATTTTTGACGAATCTCGAGTCATCATCTCTTTTATCTTCTACTTCCCAAAAAAGCTCCATCTCAAATTAAAATCAAAACATCACAAGAAAAGATTTTTTTCACGAACAACATAAAAGGGAAAAATTTACCAATTCAGTATAAACTCAAATCAAACCCCTTAATCAATCAGACAATCATCTAAATTCAAAATACCCATTAACCCAATTCGCCAGACAGTGAATTGCATAGATTTGAATTGAAAAAACATGAATTTAAACCTAAAAACATTGAAAAGAAGGTGTTGATAATTGGGAATTTCACAACGAAAAGAATAGATCTTTTGCATCAAAAGAGTAAGGGAATGGAGAAAACATACTATCAAGATAGCTGGCGAGAGAAGTTGAAAGGTAGAGATCTTCAGGGCCGCTCCACGACATTTGGAATTTTGGGGTTTTACTTGATTGAATGATATTAATCGGCCAAAAATTTCACCTTTCTTCTTTAATGGTGAATATAATTAGCATTGGTATTTTTTTTTTAGGAATGTGTATATTTTTTGAGTTTTTTGTCAGAAGTTATGTTTTAATACTAGGTCTCCCAAAAGCTTACCCGAACCGCAAATTCTTGCTATAGACAGGTAAATATTGGCCAACCCATTTGTTAAATGAGTAACTAATCTTAAAAAAAATGAGTAATTAAATAGTCATGTCAGCCATTGGGTTGGGCTATTGAGAGAGTCGTCTATGCGATAGACGGTCTCTCAGGAGACCTTCTATGCCCGAACTTATCTTCGATTTACACAAATTTTTAGAGGAGACGGTCTTATGGTAACTTTATTGAATCAACTTTATTAGGAAGGCCTAATGTATGCTTGTAGTCTTTAAATGAGTATTTATAACTTTTAAGTGATAAATTATAGTTTTAATGTAATTAATTTTTATCGTCTTAGGGTGATTACTTACAAATTTAAAGTGACTAATTATAATATTAAAGTAATCACTTATAATTTTAAATTGAATATTTTTTATAGTCTTAAAGAGAACACTTAAAACCTTAAAGCGATCACTACAATGTCAAAAGCCATTAATTACATAATTGAGTTGATTATATGGGTATGTTTTTTGGTGAGATGGTCTGATGCAAGACTTATTGATCAATCTAACATGAAATTAGCAAGTTTGGGTTGAGATGTTGGACCCATTAAAGTAATTCGATTGATATATTTGGTTAATGTCCTCGAAAAAAGAAATTTGAAAAGAAACATGTTTTATATGTGGCGCTCCAACGAGGGGTATTCATAACCAGGTAAGGTACCCGAAAAGTCGGGTACCCGATTATTCGGGTAGTTATGCGTGCGGCCCATGTCCCAACCTGAATTATTTGGATACCCGTTATTGAGTACCCGGATAATTCGAGTTGTGGCACCGGATACCCAATCCTATTAGCTAATACATCAAAACCTTATAATTTGGCAGGAAGTCTCCTGAGAGACGGTCTATCCTATAGACGAGATCCATAAAGCCCAGCCCATAATAATTTGGCATTTAAAAAAAAAGAAAAACGAAAAAAAAAAATTAAAATTAACCGGCAGCCTTAATTATGTGTGGGAATTAACATCTTAGAAATCCCAACTGTCTCATCCTAATTAACCGCCATTGGAACCCCAAAAAAAATGATTGTCTGCCATTTCAATTCCACCATTTTCATTCTCCTTGAAGCTTATGTTCATCGTGGGAATTCCAAAAATTCAACCAAAAATTCTCCAATTATTCGACCAAACATTCCAAAAAAACCAATAATTTCATAATTTTCATTGTACAAGGATGGATGAATTATTGAGTGAATTCGACCAAGCTTATTCGAAACAGATATCGAAAGGTATGGTAGTCAATTGAATTTTATTGTTCATCAAGTCTGATTTTATTTGTAATCGTTTTTACCAATTTAATTTTAAATTTTTGTTGCCTAAGCTTCATCAATGGTGGATGTACCCGAAACTTCATCAATAGTGGTTATTTGGTATTGTTTTATCATATTTGTAATTATAATTCATTATATTTGGAGTTAAAATAAGGTTTATTTTGATTATATCTTGTAATGACTCATTAAAGGAAGGTGATGCAAAATCTAGATGCTTATAAAATAGGAAAGGAAAAAAAATGCAAAAGAACCTGAACATGAGATCGAGAACGAGGGGCTGCTGTTGTATCAGAATCCTTGGCTCTTTCACCTAACCCATTAGTCTTACTATTCAACACATAACTAGCACCTTTTGCCTCTTGGAATCGGCGTTCAAGATTTATATCTCTGTCTTTATTTTGGTATGTGAATATAATGGTATGTGTTTGGGTGTATAATGTCATGTGTTTGGGAATATAACACATTATTTTTGTTATTATAATGGTATGTGTTTGGGAATTTGTTTCGTAGGGTATATGTTGAAGATATGAAGGAAAATGCACAAATTGTTGTGTACATGAACCATCAAGGAAACGTTAATGTCAAATGCACGTGCAAAAGTTTTGAGGCATGTGGTTGGTTGTGCTATCATTGTTTACGCATACTTCATAATCACTCAATAGAAAAAATACCGGAACAATACATCTTATCTCGATGGACCAAGGGTGCTAAGAAAAGTGTGTGGGAGAAGATGTTCAACAACGAAGATCCTAGTAGTCAAAACAATGACAAACAACAAAGATTATTCGCTTTACAATGGAGGCACAATAGTATGTGGAAAATGTACAATATGTTGTGTTTGTTTTTTTGGAAAATGTATGAGTGATTTGGTATTAGTTAATTGATATTAAACGATTCTGATGCTTAGTCATTATAACTCCAAAACTTAGTCATTATAATTTCAAAACTTAGTCATTATAACTCCAAAACTTAGTCATTATAACTCTAAAAATTATTCATTATAAATCAAAAACTCAGTCATTATAATTCCAAAACTTAGTCATCATAACTCCAAAACTTAGTCATTATAACTCCAAAACTCTGCCATTATAAATCCAAAACTCAGTCATTATAATTCCAAAACTTAGTCATTATAATTTCAAAACTTAGTCATTATAACTCCAAAACTTAGTCATTATAACTCTAAAAATTATTCATTATAAATCAAAAACTTAGTCAGTATAACTCCAAAACTTAATCATTATAACTCCAAAACATAGTCATTATAACTCCAAAACTTAATCAGTGTAACTCCAAAACTTAGTCATTATAACCATAAAACTTAGTCATTATAGCTCAAAAACTTAGACATTATAACTCCAAGTCTTATTCATTATAACTCCAAAACTTAGTCATTATAGCTCCAAAACTTAGACATTATAACTCCAAAACTTAGTCATTATAGTTCCAAATCAGAGATAATTAAATTCTGAAATATGATACCCAATTTTCAAAGTAATAAATACAAAACGAAGGAGTTGTAATTCCAAATCTTATGCCTTATAAAAACAACTTATAGCCTGAATCATTGTCTCCAAATACCATTCATAATTACTAAAAAGAACTACGCAATATATCTTCAATAATTCACAACACGCAAAAATTAAAGTAACATTGTTGATAGAGTTACATGTGTTCATTACACAAATATTTCAGTCAAATTGTCTTCTTTGTTGTGGCATTCTTCCTTTGTCTTTTGGGAGCAACTTGTGCAGGTTTGGCCCTTTGTGCAACATGTTTTTGGGAAGCTCTCGTGCGCTTCCTACCGCTAACAACATTCAATGGATCGGGTGTCCTTGAGGCAAGAATTTCGGGCAATCTTTTTGGTTTCTCAGATGCAAACTGCTTGGCTAAATTCACCAATTTATCGCGATCCATGTTTAGGTCGCTCAGTAAGATCCTCGTTATCATTGAAGCACGATAAAGCCTCCGATCACCAAGTTACAAACATACATCACAACTGTTAAACTATAGCACCAAAACTATGCCTTTATGATTCCAAAACTATGACTTTATGTTTCCAAAAACATGCCTTTATGATTCAAAAACTATTCAACTAGAACACCAAATGTATACTATAATAATAAAAAATGTATGTCTTCATCAAAATACGATATAACACAATATAACACCAAATCTATGTCTTTATGATTCCAAAAGTACGCCTTTATGATTCCAGGTATATGTAAATTCAGATTAAAAATGGACTTACATTCCATCATCCGTCTCTATCTTCACCAACGATGTCTGCGGCCTAGGAGCCGATGTTTTACAGGATTCGTTGATTTAGGCTGCCTAGCACCACCTCCTTTATCAAATTAGACATTTTCAAGACCTGTTTCAAAATTAAAACACAAATGGATGAAGAAGAATGTAAATAGTTCAAAAATGGAAATATTACAACAAAAAAACACAAAAATCCTGATTATTTTGCATGCACTAGACAAATATTTAAGAAGGTGGTAATACTGATTATTTAGGTTGCTTAGCACCACCGCTGTTTCAGTCAAATTAAAGTGACATGTGTTCATTACTCAATAGCAATGTAATGACAAGACAAATATTTAAGAAGGTGGTAATACTGATTATTTTGTATGCACTAGAATATTAAATCTAACACAAAACTACTCTATCTTAAGAACGTGATATGAAGTACATGATTTGATTTTTACAGAAACCATTGACAGCTAAATTTCCCTGTATTTTCTCATCAGGTCTTCTTTGAAACAAGAATTAATTATCAAGGGGCAGATTAACCCGTAATTTGATGCTACACTGCTATCAAATGTATTAAATAAAAGATGTGGTCTCAAATGTAGAAGACTTCTGAAAATTTTAGAGCATTGCAATTTGCAATTTTATATTCCTTCATAGCAATCAAAATCCAATAAAATCATTCAGAATATTGGGAAATGCAAAAGATACAATTCTAATTAGTCACCACAAATGAAACCCTAAAACGCCCAAATAACAAATGATTTTTTTTGCAAATCAATCCATTAATGATAAAAGCGCATCATATAAAGTAGCACACTCTACATACTAATTCAATAATCCAATAAAATCTCTGTAAATGGAGAAATGGTCGAAAATGGAGAAATCAAAAATCAAAAATCTCTGAAAATCAAAAATGAAAGACGATTCAAAAATTGTAAACATACCTAGATTTGATGAAGAAATGGTCGACAATGGCTTGAGATCTCTGAACATTATGGTCGAATATGGAGATGAAGATGAAAGATGACTAAACTCTGAAGAAATGGCGAAATGGCGTGAAGATTTGAAGAGTAATGGACGGTTTCTTCTCCAAATGAGTAATGGTGAGTAGTGTAGGAAGATGAAATGACAAGACTGCGCGCTTCTTTCAAAACATTGGGAATCATTTTTTTTTTAATTTTGTTTTTTAAAATTATCAAAATACAAAATTGGGCTGGCCCAATTCAATGGTCTATCCTATAGACCGTCTTTTAGGAGATTTTGTGATAATTTGGACGTATACTTAAGAAACAAAATTATAAATCAAGTCGATCTCAAATAAATTATCTTATTTAATATAATTAAATTAAGAAACAAATACAAAAACAGTAGGATTAATGAAAAATTTGGAAACTGATATACAAACGTACCAAAATTATTCTAATCATCATACATACTAATAAAAATGTTTACCTAATTTAGAATTATTTTTTTTGAATTGGAAGTAAATTAGGCTAAGTATTTATATATTTTATTATGTCAATTCTATATGTTTAACCTAGATTTTTATATGTCTAACCTAGAATTTTATGCGGCAAAATTTTAAAAAAAAATCTGTATTTAATTTTTATTTTAAAAATCATGTATTCGATAAAGTTAATCATGATAATACATACTTGCATTAATATTTGAACTTATTACCTCCGATTCTCCACAAGTGCTCATTGGCTTTTTGGGCACTGTTCATCTCTTACTCTTACTTTGCATTTTATTATTAATTTATAAGATAAAATATAGCTAATCATGATAATACATACATGCATTAATATTTGAACTTACTCCCTCTGATTCTCCACAAGTGTCCCATTTGCTTTTTGGGCACTGTTCATCTCTTACCCTTACTTTGCATTTTATTATTAATCTATAAGATAAAATATAACTAAGTCTGATCTTGTTTGATTCGTTTCAATGCAAGGATTACTTATATCAACTTTCTATAATTTTTATATATTTCATACTAATAAATTCGTGCATCGTACGAGTTTCAATTTCTAATAAAACATCTATACTTAATACTAAAACAAGCACCACCTAATGCCAAGTGTCGTGCTCTCAATGATTTTTTTCCCGCCTAAAATTGTCTATTCCATGTGCATTTATATTTGGAAAAATAAAGATTACCAAAACTGCTATGGTTTATATAATATTTACTAAACAGATTCATTTGCTACTTTGACTAAGTGTAGTTATAATTACCATTTAATACCATAATTTACCTCAATTAATATTATTTTAAATACTGCATATTTTTGTACAAATCTAATTTTTAACATCAATTAATTATGAAAATAACATGACGATAATTTTTAACATCAATTAATTATGAAAATAACATCAAATCTAATTTTTGTACAAATCTTATTAACTCAATTAATTATGAAAATAGCATGATGATAAATAGTTTTGACAATTCGAAAGAATATAAAAAACGTATCTTCCAAATTAAAGCTTTTTAACATCTATACTTTTTTACTTCCAACTTTCAAATCCAAAAAAAATAAATAAAAGGTGATATCTGATTTTATACAAAATTAGCTCAAATTTATAATTTGTTAGGAGAATTGAGAAGTTACGTTCAAATGTGGCTAAAAAAAGTAATTGACCCAATAATCAATTAGAAAATAAATTTTACTATCTTGGTGAATAATATGAAATGAATCGTTTAGACTTAAATATTTATAATTTTTAACAATAAATTATGTGATAAATCAAAGCACAACTTTTGCTCGCACAATAATTTTTGTACTTGAATTTTTCAATTTAGGAATATCTATATAAAATTCAAGATTTGGTTAATATAGCTAGGTATCTTCGTTAAAAACATCAAGCCTAAAAATATCAAAATAAACGAAACAATTAAAATATTCGACATGTAGCCCTTGACCAAATATGGTTATCAATATTCTATTGCAAAAAATATACCTATAATTTTTTTTTAATTGTAAAATGTACCTACAAGTACCTGTGCTACAATTCTTTCCTTCATTAAAATCATTTTCTGAATTTTTTTTTGAGATAAAATCATTTTCTTACTTAGTATTATTCAACTTGCGATTACCTCTATTAATATTATTCTTTCTGATTTACCTATATTAATATGTAATAGATAATTTTAAAACAAAGTTGACCAAAAAAAATTATTCTAATGTTGTGATAATTTAAAGCACGAGATATATTCTCTATGACTGCAGATATATTTGACCAATCATTATATCTTTATATGTATTATTTTATTGCCAAAATTATTTAGTATTATTATTCTATTGCCAAATTTAATTAGTTATATTCTATTTCTAATAATGATAATAAATTAATAATGATAAACATTTGATTATAACAAAATGACGAAGAGGATTCTAACCTGGAAAATGAGAGTAAATGTGTAGAACAATAGAATGTGTTCTTAGTTAACATGTTATATGTATTATTCTATTGCCAAAATTATTTAGTATTTTGAGAAGGATCGACAATAACAATCGTGATATTGTTTCCTAATACTAAAATCTAAAATTTTATTTTCCTGATAGGAAAATAATAAACAAGATATAAAATTTGAATTCAATCATTTAATTATTATCTAATATAAATTTTAAACTTTTACCTATGTATTAATGCATGATCAGTCATATATAGTTGTTTCATGGGTCAAAATTAAGGAAAGATTAAAGATTTTAATATGTGATGATCATGATAATATTTATACTTTAACATACAATGTTGTATAAAAAAAGTGGTTCAATATTTATAGTTGATAAAAGTTGTTATAAATGTATCTATTTCACTAGGTTTATATATAGTTTAATTTATTTTCCGTCGTAATGTGTATTATGGTATACAAACCTATTTCAAATTGCGTATCAATATAAATATTATTTTTTTTATTCATCTGTTTTTTATATTTCTATTTATTTACGTAAAATATGTTAAATATGATAAAAATATTAAATAACCCGTGTTTAGCACGGGCAATCACCTGGTTAGGATTAATGCTTAATCAACTAAATTATTAAAACTACATACACACTAACATTTTTATGATTGAAGCAACATTTATCACAAAAAATGTCAGCTATTTAATTCCCAAAAAGATTAGTAGGTAATAAAAGACATAAAAAAAAAAACAATGGAAGTATAGTTTGTTTACAAGAGCAGTACTATAATTATTTTAAAAATATATTTATACTTAAGTGAAATATGTATTATATGAAAATATTTTATGATTAAAACTACTCATGTAGAATCGGATTGTTGGATCGTAAAATCGTGTTATGATCCTACCACCTAAATTCTTTAGGTAAGTAGGATTACATGATTCTACCATATTAAGATTCTACCTACGATCTGGATCGGTTAGTTGTTTTTGGATCGTAAAATCATAAATCGCATATTAGAATCGGAATTCTTATAACCATGGTTAGGATCGTACGATCCTACCATTATGAAGATTCTACTTAAGACCTGGATCGCTCGACTGTTTTTATAGATCGTAGAGCCGTACAATTATAGAATAGAATTGGGATAATAGTAAGGATGGTCTCATACTCCTTGTCTAGCCTTTTGACTTTTGATATAGAGACTAAGAAATTAAATATAATTAGTTAACATAATCAAAGATTTAGAAATATTAACGACAATATAGAGAGTAAAAGTAATAAGATCATATATAAAATAAAGATGGAGCAAATTCATTGTGACTAAAATGAAAACTGTGATAAATTGAATGAGACAGAGAAAATTAAATGAGACAGAAGAGTATAGAGTAGTTAAGCTAGTAGTGTTTTAGAGTGATACCAAATCATGAATCAAATATCATCTACAAGATGCTCTTTGTTCCTTTCTATCCTATTATTTTAAGAAAGCAAATCGTTAAGATTGTATGTGACTTTTGTTCAGCAAGTAATCAAAACATAATTAAGAGTCTTAATCATATAGTTAGTGTTAAGTTAGTAGGGGATATTAGTATCATTCTATGGTTAGATGATTGGGAATGAAGTGAATACACTAGTAATTGTAATAAGTGTTAGTGCGTGGGTGCTTGGACGAAGCAAACCTTGGGCACCAGGCATCAATTTAGACTAAAGACAAGGTGTAAGAGTAATGGAGATCAAAGAGGATAATAGTATCACTTGTATCCTTAGTTATTTGTGCACCAAAGTCTCAGTGTAATAGAGCAACCTTCTTGCTTAGTTTCTTCCATATTAGCTCCTTTTTACCTGTACATAACCTCCATCGTAAATTCACTAAAGTCGTAACGCTTGTCTTTCAATTTTATCTTTTAATGGTACGCACAATTTAAATAACTCCACCAATCTTTACTATATATATGAAATGCCTCTGTTGCAATTTTGAAGATACTGAGTATTTGTAAGCACTCATCTTATGAAATTTACGCAAGCATCAATACACAAGAGTGGAAAGGGAAAAAAACAGTTCAAATGCCTTGGAAAGACATTTTAAACTACAGAATAATACATCACAATCAACATGAGTTGATCCGAACATCACCAGATACAACCATGAAAAAAACCGGGCAAGTTTCCTCGTTTCACTAAAGAAAGTCGCTGCTCGTTTAATATAATCTCATGTTCTTTTTAAAAGCAGCAATAATTTCTTCTTGTTTTGAATTTGTCCTTTCAGGTATATGAACTCATTCGTCCGCGAATCCAACTTATTGAACCAAAACATGCATGTGCTTTACTATATATACTTTAAATCTGCCAAGGAAAAATAGAGCAGCATATATTAGAACTCATTGATAAAAAAAAAATACGTCCTTTTATTTGTTTTTACTTTCAACGCGTTTAAGAATACACATGCCAATGCACATTTTAAACCGCTAATATCAATTGGCGGTTATGGGCCCATTCAAGATGCCCCACCACCTAGGGCCTTCGGAAAACAGGGGCTTCATATATTAACAAAATCCTCATAATGTACCGGTTAAATATAGCTCAATTGGTAGCATGCTACTAATGTAAATTTTGATCCTTTGATTACTTTTATAGTTATATTTGACATTTGAGTATTTTGTTAATTTTTATTATTTTTATGCATATGACATTAAAATTTTAGCGTCTCAATTTTCTAAACACAAAAAGTAATCAAGGCCTCTTACTATTTGTTCCGCCCTAGGTAATATCATTAGTTGTACATAAGTAAAATTATAACAAATTTATTGAAACTATATACTCGGACGAATCTAACATCAATCCGTATTACTGTAGTTTTTTGTTAAAGCTAATTAATAATAAAGGTTAAAGCAAGACTTGCAAATAGTGTAAAAGTCAAAGTTTTGTATTATAAAACGGAGGAAAGTATAAGTTTAGATCTACTAGGATGAACCAGTAACATGATTACATACCTTGATAATAAAACTATCTGTATAGAAGTTGATAAGCTATCAAATCTCTAGAACAATATCTGCAACAAGCAAGAACTTGAATTGATCAATGGCGTACTCACCACAAAATAGCAACAAACAATTAGCAATATTTATTACCTAATAAGGAAAATCATGTAAAATATACTTACATTCTGAATCTGTCTTGTCCCATTTACATGCCTCACTTGACCTTGGTTTGTCCTTTTCGTTGTCGTCATTTTTCTTTTCTGCATTAAATTTATCTTCAAGATACCTCTTCATCGATGTCGTGCGAGAAGAGGTTTTCTGGTATATCTTCTTATGAAGAATGGTTCGCAATAGCTGTGCATAGGAAATTCAGAAAACAGGAAGTCAATGTCTATGAACCAACTATTAAACACGACGAAGCTATATGTCGTTTGGTTTCTAATAATTATTCCCTTAGAATTACTTATTTGCATACTTGTTTGGTTGACAATTTTTTGGCAAGAAAAAATAGGAATTTTCTCTGCCAAGGACGGTGTAGGAATAGCAAATTTTAGTGTTCAAAAAAACAAGAAAAAAATATTTCCCAAGAATTTGACAAAGGAAATAACATCATTCCCATCGAAATTTACTTCGTATGTCAACCAAACGACTTCTAACACCATGGAGCAGCAGATATTAAACAATTAGGATGAAAGTCCAAAGAACTGAGAAAGTACCTTCTCCATTCTGGACTCCTGCAAGGTATCCCTCAAACTAGGAGCAGGTGAGAACCCATTAGCACAAACAAACATCTTTTTAAGAAGGAAAGAGACAGATTTTTTCCCAATCGCATTTTTTATCTTTTCTGCTCGGACTTCTTTACATTTACCAATGATAACACTAATGGTGCGTTCAATATCATCTTCCTTGCAATCTGGATCTGTGCAAGTCACATTTGAAATCCTCCGACTGACTTCCAAGCTGGAAGGGCAGTTGAGAAATCTGTCTAGAGGAAGATCAGTGTTTTCCTCTTGTTTAGCTGGTTTTCGTTTCAAGAGTTTTGTCAATTCCTTTTGTAAATGTCCAACCTCTTCTGGAGTGAACTCTGACAAGTCTGGGGATGAAGCAGAGGTCGGATTCTGATCTTGATCTTGTTCTTGTTCATCGGTGACGGTCTGAATCTCAGAACTAACAGCTTTGTCTCTGAGTTCCTTGTTACCAAATGTCCCGATTGTTAGTAGTCCATGAGGCCAGTCATTGAATTCTTCTCTTTGGGAAGGTTGCTTTTGAAGATCTGATCAACAGATTATAACGAAATAGAGAAAAGGAATCAAGACCCAGTCTAACACTAAACCACATAAACTATGGGAATGCAGCAGAAATCCACCATTTAATTAAAAAAAAGGATAGTTCAACAATGTTCTTGTATTGTACAGAAGTCCACCATTTAATTAGAGTCAAATGTAGGTACGTTCGTATCATCTCCTTAGTAAATGTCACAAAACGGGCGCAAAAATTGCTAATTTACAGAATAATTCAAGTTAAAAGTATTTTGATTTTACTTTATTAGAAATAAATTTCGATTCTGCAGCAGAAATTATGTGCATTATGTTGTATGTGCACTCTCCGTGTGAAAAGTTGGTTGGCAATGCATGAGTATTATACATACAAAAACACGCTTCACATTTGTAAGGAGCAACATTGAGAGGTAAATGTAGGATCTTAACTAGTAGATCATTGGCTTAGTTAATACACAAAACTATGCGTACAAATGGTCTTGAATGGCCTAATTTCCCTGTAAAATACAATTGTAGGTTGCAGCTTCCAACATCAAAAATATGTTTAGGACCAATAATCTCTAAGCAAATAGCACATAAATCCAGTAACCATGTAGACAAAAGCGCCCTACACAACCAAACAAGAATGTCATTTGTCTGTCACCAGACAAGAAAATTCCAGTTTTCAAGTCAGGGCATGACCTTGGAACTGAAGAAGTGTAGAAATTTCCACCATATATTAGAAGATTAAACAAAAGAGAGTACTTGGCCTAATATATAGTAAAAAAAACCTTAAATTCTAGAGAGCTATAGATTTCACAAATTATATACTACAACTAGGGTCAATTAGAAATAAAATCATGTGCACTTTTTATTTATGTAAAGTTGTACACGACGTTTGCTAACAAGCTAGGGTCAATGAGAAATAAAATCTTTGTTAATTTTATCATTAATGAGGGTAAGGTTGCGTGTATCCGACTCTCTCAAACCCCACCTAACGTGGGAGCCACTTAATGTCATTGAGATGATGGAATATTGTTATGTTGGAAGCTTGGATCTAAAAGGATTCGAACATCTAATCTGTTAAATGTTTTTGAGCTCATGAGACCATATTCTTTGAAAATCCGGATGGTTAAACACAATGAGCAGATTTGATCCTAATCAAACAAAAAACTGTGTATAGTTAGGCATGGAAAAAAATTGCGGTCGCGGATGCGTTTACGGAAAGGGTCGCGGTGTCGCGGAAAACGGCTATAACAGAGAAATAACGCGAATTGCGGCCGATGCAGTGTGATTTTTGGAAAAAAAATCACATAAGGGGTTTTGAACTGATAATTGCATTTTTGTTGTTGAACTACTATTATTATGCAATAATATGCAACTAGCTATTATAATTGCAATATTTGATTCTTTTAGTGTATAGTTAATTACTTATTAGTTATTAGTTAATTATTTTTGCTGTTGAACTAGTATAAATTAAGTAATCGTAATAATTAAAATCAATGGGTATTAATAAAATTTTAACGGGAAGACAAATGACGTTGTAACGGTGAAATATCGCTATAACGGTAAAATAACGGGCGTTACGCGTTATATAACGGTCAACATGGCGTTTTGACCGTGAAATTTCGTAAAGCGTTATATAACGGGATTTAACGTCGCGGCAACTTTCAAACAGGTTATATAACGGGCGTTACGTAACGTAACGGGGAGTTTTTATTCAAGATCGTACATTTAAATATGTATCAGGCTAGCTAAATAAAGCATCAGAAAGATGAGTGGTGACTGGTGACAAATGCAACACTATGTCCAGCATCAGGATTCAGGAAATAACATAATGCTGCTAATTGTAGAACTACATATACAAACATGTGGTTTGAATACTTTCTTCTTCCCCTGATCTAAATCTTTAATTCTTTTTTTTTTTTTATAGATGTTCGAGGACCGTAGCACAACACCATAAAAATACAACAGAATTTTGGACCTCTAAGCTCTATATCATCAAATGTGCAAGAAGGAACGACCCATACATCATGTTGTGACTACAGAAGGGCTATACAATCACTAAAACATAAGCAAAAGGAGAGAGCAAATGAGGATCAAGGTTTAGAGCAACAATTAACAAACCATGCATGAGCCATGAAATCCTAGTACTACAAGTGTATTTCTCAAGAAAGATGCATGAAATATGTGACTTGCATGCACGTAACTTAGAAAGAACCTACGTGAAGTAATCAATAAATGAAGGCAGTAAAGAAAAGCTTACCTTTAGAAGCAACTGTATTCGACTTCTCGTTCCCTGGTCTTCCATTAAACTTGTTTTGCATCCAGTTGAAGAACTGCAATTTTCAAAGCCAAACAGCGCCCTTATTTAAAAACAAATAATAGCATTAATAATGACAAAAACTTTACCACCACTAGATCATGCATTTGTGACTCTTCCCTCACCTTCATTGTCACCAATATATTGTGTGATGAAGCTCTTCAAAGCCAAACAAAATCCCTAATACCGTGGATAAGAAAGGGAGGGCGCCTATTGAAGAGAATTCCTAAAAGCCAATTAGCTTTGAGCAGTAACAAAAAAATGCAAATGGGCAATTTAATTTTGAATCTAATTACTGCTTAGGATCTCTCTATTGGCTGGAGCAAGTCCCTAAACAGGGGGTGAGGGTTCTTATCTTAACTAGCTTTCTCACAATCGTTTTGAGTTTTCCCCTCTTCCTCTCCCTTTCACACGGATCTCAACCTTTTCTTCTATATTCTCTTAACCTTGTTTACAACTATTATACTCCCATACCTCAACAACTAGCAAGCATATCTATGCTAGAAACATTCTTCAATAATATATTTTAATAGCAAAGTATATATTTTAATATTGCTCTGTGTGATTGGGGATTTGTCGCATGCATGCTTCCCTAGCAATACTAACATAGCCTTCGTGTCTATATGATGGTCCTTAGATTAATATAATGCTCTAATCCCCAAAAAAACCTTGCTTTTAGCAAAAAATGTTCAAATGCAATCCCCACAAAATTTACCACTTAAAGATAAAAATCACGCATGCCATCAGTGATTAAGCTTATGGAGAGAGGGATTCTCACTAGAGAAAATTTCAATTGTGATGGAAGACCTGTTTTTAACTTTTCAGTACTTGGTTTCAGAATTGCAGATGTCAAGAAACCAACTCAACCAAAAGCTTACGCTAATAGTTGGGTCCCATGATATGTTTATACTCTAACACGCCCTCTAACACAAGAGGCCATTGGGCTTAAAAATGTGGATGCAGCACAGGCCCTCCTTAATCCTGGTGCTAAATATTCCACTTAAATGAGGGGTGGTTGAGATACGAACCCGTGACCTCTTGTCACGTTGGCTCTGATACCATGTCAAGGAACCAACTTGACCAAAAGCTTAAGTTAATGGTTGAGGCCTCAGGATATGTTATATACTGAATACTCTAACAAATACTTCACTAATCAACCATTACCTTTTCCATATCGACAAATAAATTGTCCAAAAAAGACTTTTCAGATCAAATTACAATGGAACAGACCAATAATCTACAGAAAATAGCAATTAATGAAATTAGTCCATTTGCTAATTGTCCGGGATGTGATTTTCTCAATAGTGATAACTACATAACATTTTTTTCAAAAAAAAAAAACGTTGTGATATGAATGCTCCAGGGAATGCATGATTCTAGAGTAACGAGTAATAGTGATATAGCATGCTAAAGATGTCAACATGTTCAGAATTTTGAGTTGGCCTAGTGGTTGAGTGCTTTCTATTTTACTCTTGTGAGAAAGAGGTTTGAAAGAGATTTAATTCTTACTACTTACATGAAGGATTAATTCTCTTTCTTTGTTATAGGGATTCTGTAGCCTACTCCAAATCAAATTTTATATAAAAAAGTGTCAACATGATAGCCCATGCAACCATATTGGCTACGCATGTGTTAAGTTCTACACAAACAAGACACAGTGTAAAAACTAATATGATTGGTACACAAATTTGCTAAATGAACAAGCAATTTTGACTTTTAAAAGATACTTGATTATAATTAGAAGACATTAAAGAAAAGGACAATCCAATTGGTGACACAAAATTATGTTTGCTGAATATAGAAGTACTGAGTACCGACTCTTGTTTGATAATACAACTACTTAAACTTTTGAATAATCATAGCCCACATTCCACATAAACAAAAAAAAAGCCATAACACTTTGCTGGAAAGATGAGCAATGCAGCTGATCCTTTAATGCCTTCCAATAATATCCCAGGTTCCAGCCAAAAAAAGGTGAATTACTTAAAAACAACTAATATGGTTACAAAACTTTCCATTTAAAGTCAAGATAATTTTTTAAGGAACATGGTATTAATTGATGAAGTTATGTAGCTAGATATTAATTATCTGGTATCAATTTAATTAAGTAAATTAAATACTCCAATTTACTCTAAAGTAACAATATGTTTAAAGTGTATAGGAATACATAAATATGATAGATAAAAAGATTGCAAGCTTGCCACTAAGGAACAGATGAAATAATATAAGATTGTTAAAAATATTCTATGCGCATTTCTATTGTAGCCAGTGGCCATCTCTTTGGGTTTCCCCATATCCAAAATAAAAAATTAAAAAACTTTGAAACAGTGTCGCAAAATCGACTCTACTGTTCACGTGACTGTCAAAAGCAAGGGGACCACTTGACACACGAGCACAAAGTATTGGCTGTATGTTACTCCCAGCAATTACATAAAATCAATCTAATCATGTGAATTTACATAAATCTGACATTAGTACATTCAACTCTTTTTCCTATTGGACAGGAGTTGACTTTTGTTACAAGACCTATTTTGGTTCTCCATTGATTAGCATAACCATTTTTCTGTTTTGGGTTACTTGTTAAAACCTATTACCTTCCGTAAAAGAGCGAACATGTAACAGAATTTTGGTTGCTAATATACTCCCCTATAAGCAAGCTCAAGAGCAAATTTCAATCACTGATTAATTTTGATTACTCCCTTCATCCCATACGATTTGCTACAATTTTTTTTATTATGACTTGCACTCTTTTTAATTCGCATCCACATATTTACATTTTCATTTCATCCAACATTCCTCTCATGTCCCCACGATTCACGAACCACATTTTTTTACCAAATTTAATGTAGTTTTTTATTTTACTCAAATTTTGTCATTGTAACTAGGAATACCGATGGGTAAATTATATAGGTTTCACATCGCATCTTCCCTTGTTGGAGCGAGTATGAATATGAATTTGATGAGTAATGGGCAGATACGAGTATGAAAGTCCTACCCACCACAGGTTGTAGGTAGGTAGTGAGTATGAGATTTTACCCACCCCATATCCACCCTCTTTGCCTTATATCCAGTAGCCCCACCCCATACCCACCCATCCCGTCCCATACCTGCCCGTTGCATTACTACAAAAATCTTACTTTATATCAATTTTGTATATTTTATAAGAAACTATTGACAAGAAGGCAAGGATATTAAATTTCTTAAGAATTTATAGAGTATATAACGTGAACTTGAAATGAATGTGAGGCGAGTATAAGCTAGGTGGGTATACCAATGATGAGAATTATCTAGTTGGTCATAGTGGGTGGGGATAGATTTGAATGCATACTCAGGTGGACAAGCCTATGTATGAAAATTATACAGTGGATATGAAAATTTTAGTTGGGTGTTAATATGGGTATGGGAGAGGGATACAACACCCTTCCGTCCATTTCTCCATCCCTAATTGTAACAAATGCTAGAGTTTGCATGACAAGAAAAGTTCTAAAAGAAAAAATAGGAAAACAGATAAAGAAAATTATATTTTCTTTTAAATATTGTGAAATACTACAAAACATTCATTAATACTTTTTAAAAATTTCTAAAACAATTCAACTATAAATTTCTAAAACAATGGCATTATTAAAGACTTAATTCCAACGAAATTTCGAACATATTAGTAATACTAGTTTAGTTTGTGGAGTCATGTGGGGATAGTACACCCATGACCTGAGATAGAATCCAACTCTCAAGCAACCATAAAACAGACACTACAAATACAAAGAAGCAAGTAAGCAACCAAAGCAGCAGACTGCCTGCGCACTGTAGCCCATATCGGCATCATACACTCAAAGCAAATGAATCTCATACTACAGAAGAGAGCCTTCTAAGCTTTCTCATTGATAGTCAATTAAAGACTTGGGATAATACCTTAAGAAAATGGGGCACATAATACAACTTTACGGCTGGCTATTGCTAATTATTTGATATATTATAAAATAGTTTCTTATTTTGATGGGCTAAAGATTTATACTCCTAGTTATTTAGTTTCGTATTATAATGACAACTTATTAAATTATGTGCACTTCTTATGTATGTGAAGTTGCACATTATAGGTCAATCGAAAATCTCTTTATTATTACTAGCAAGGGTAATGTTGCGTAAATCCGAACTCCGAACACCATGTACATGGAAGCCACTTAACACATTGATGTAATAGAATGTTGTATATAATTAAAAAAAGGGATGTGTCAGAAAGGTTCTAGGCATAGTCATAAAATATGACCAAATAAAAGTAGATGATACTCCTAACTAGTTAACTCCAGGACTACTTTGAATAGAAGGGGAAGGAAGCCATAGACAAATCTTATTATTATCCAGCTTATTAGTCTTTGAGTGCTTAACTTTGATAATTGAACACCATTTCATAACTCAATATTAAGAGCTCTTACAAATTACAAAGGTAAACAAAAACAAAATACACCAACAAAAAGTTTCTAAAACCATAAAGCAAATCTAATTTACTCCTTAGAAGTCATAGCATATTTGATACATGTTTAAATTGGCATTTCACGAAATATGGTTCCAATAAATATGATAAAACATCACGTTGTAAATCTGCCGTTCTAATCTGACATATAATACCTTATAGGGTCTAAAGGACGATCTTTCAGTTTATCAGCTTTTATACTGCAGCCATTAGTCCATTACCACAATTCCTACCATGGATTCTTTTCTCATGCCTCATACAGAGCATATTTCTATAAAATCTAATCAAATTAAGCATCTAATAGAAAGCTACACCAAGTTAAACTACCTATAGAACCCATGGTTGGGACTCCATATTTCTTTAGAAGCCTCCCAAACTACAAACACCATATTAGCCATTTAGAAGACCCCTCTAGTATTTTACCTCCATTTTCATCATTGAATTCTAGTAAAACCTCACAACAATGTAAATATATGAACTCATTTACACTGGTAGTAAATTGTTTTCTACACAAATTCATCTTATCAAGAAGTCAATAGTTACTCTGTTCAGAATTTGTTCAGCTCACTAGCTTTAAAGGTTCACTTGTACTCATTCAAGATTCAAGGGTCTGTTTGAAGTTAAATCAAGGCAAGATTTTGAAGCGCTAATAACTCAATGCTCTATTTTCTTATGTAAAATCCTCCACAAGGGTATTAATTATGATCCGGCTCAACTAAGCTCCTTTCTAATACACTTTTTCCCAGTTGCATGAACCAATCAGAGGACAAAAGGAAATGCGTCGACAGAGTACCCCAGATTGTATAAAACTCTGGTTCCACAATCCAACTATATAATCTAATTGGCAGACATAGACAAAGAACTCAGCTGGGACCAAACCCTACCCTAAGTATCCACGTATTACGCTGTCAAGCCAATCAACTAATTCAGGTAAAAAAAAACACTGATTTAAGATTGCCACGTATGAAAACTATAGTTTAATTATCTTTATAATCACCATTAAGCTATGTGTAGGATGCTCTGTGGTTCGCAAATTCTTTGAAAACAGAGTCTAATCACAGACTAATAGAACATAACCAATAAATAAAAATCTCATTTCTAAAACAATGGTTGGGACCATATTATCTGGAAGTTCCCTTCAAAACTCCGATAACTCAATCTCGAGATGCAAGAGATGGAAGGTGAAAGAAAAAGGAGAACATATAATGAGAAAAAAAGTAATTCGCATTAACCAAGAAAGAAATTTGTAGATTTTTTTAGGCAAATGGGAAATCAAATGCATGTGAAAACTACCAGATGTACGAATGTATAATGTATAGAAATTTGAGGAGCCCACCATATAACTATAAACGGCAAATTATGAGCTAAACTTTCCTGAAAGGGAATATCCACTAGCACAATGAGAGACCATGATGTGGAACTTTATCCTCCATGAAAGTGGCTGTAATTATAAGCCTAAAACTTTGACTAGCCTTTCATTGGATCTTTCGCATTAAGAAAATTATTTTTACTGCCACTAGCTTGATCATCCATTAAAATAAGTAGAGTCAATTTACGTGTCAAGCAGTACATCATGTAGACAAAAGCTTAGAATATGTTGTTGCTGCTTTCATTATACAAAGATGTCCTAAAAAGGAGTAAACTCAAGAGATAAGGAGGTCACCTTGTGGGGGCCTTTGATGATCATGACCCGGATTTGGTGGAAATGTAGTTCCTTAATTAGTAGTGTTAAGAGCTGTAAAATTAGGAAACTCAGCATCAGAGATTTAGAGTTTTTTTACCATAGTACAAGGAAAGAAAAGTATTTAACAATTTAAATTATTGGGAAATTCCATGAGGTAACCCTGAGTTTTGCTTTTCCACAAATGTTTTTAAAATTCACGTGGTGATCTTAAACTTTCATGTTTTCTATGTGGTAGACAAAATGTTAATTTTTTGGTTAAATTAAGTATTTATTTCGACTAGATTTCGAAAAATATGGTTAATTACGGGGATTTCGACGTTTGTTTTCTTTAAAAATGTCATTGCGTGGTGTAAAATAGCGTAAAGTTAATTAAAAACCTCCTCTTTGGTCTACCACGTGGAAAAGTTGGATGCTCAAGATCACCACATGGATTATAAAAAATGTTTGTCTACTACGTGGAAAAGCCGAAACTTTAGGGTTACCGCATGGAATTTTCCTAAATTATTTAATACTCCATTGTATTAATGGATTTGCTACATTAAGTTTTCTCCTTTATAAAGAAAAAATAAGAACTGACACAGCGAAAAAAAGCATGAAGGATCACCATTCGCGAAGATCATTCAGTCCATTCCAATACTAATACTAATGTCTCGTACTAATCTTTAGCTAGCAAAATCAATTTTGACGATCATCAACATATATCCTCCTCTTTCATTCGCTCATTCCTACTATTGTCATAAGCTCTAACAAGTTTCAATTGTTCATGTTATTTTTTATTCCTAAAATTTAGGTCATCTTCGGCTTGCCTCTTCCATTTCTAAACTCTTCAAATTTTAACCTTTCACTCTTTTATCTAGTATATTTTGCATATCCAAAGTAACGTAGATTAAAGTACAAAATAGCATCCATATCACCATATTGCAATTGTATTGTATTGTAAGGGTTTTGAGTCGTCGCGACTGAAAATCAAAACTACGAAGCAATCAACATTGACTGAGAACGTTGTTTTGCAATATTAGCACGATTAGAATCCAAACCACATTAATGCAAACATTTTCTCTCATTTCGTCTTCAATATGAGCCTTTCAAGACCATTTCTCATTTTTTCATTATGAGCTCTATCATTTAGGATATTTTTGCTCATCTATTTTAATACATGCTTCTTAGCAACTCTAGTGTTCCAACAATAATTTCTTAAAGCTTTACAATTTAACCCATATAATAGTGGTGGTCTAATAGCAATCCAATAGAATATTCCATTTAACCTTAGTGGCACACCTCTATCGCATAATATTTCAGTCACAACTTGCAACTCTCCATTTAACCACAAGCAATAAATCGCATGATTAACATCAGACTAAATATTTCCTTGTGGAAAATGGAGCCAAAGGTACGTTAAACATTCACTTGGAAAGAGCCTCTTTGTATCTAACTTCACAACACCTCTACAATGGTCATTTGTGCCGAAACGACTTTCTATATGATTTGTCTGACTTCAACTTAGTTTTAACCTTTTCAAATCAAAAGCACGTCTACACATGTCTAGCTTAACATACTCGATCTTTAGTTCAATACATCAATACAATGTCATCAACAAACAACATGCTCCATGTAATTTCTCCTTAAATAGGTCTATTATTTCACCTACGACCGCTAAAAATAAAAAACATGATCAAAGCATTAGCTTAATGTAGACTAATTCTGATAAGAAAATCTAATGTCATGAGCTGAATTTAAAGTTAGATCATTATAGTTAAGATCTCCAAAACAATTATTTAATTGGAGATAAAGGGTGCTTGATAAAATAACTTATTGAGCAATTCTCAGCTTATTTTGACATAAATAGTATTTTTGAACAAAATGCTCCTAAATCGTGTTCAAAATTAGTTGGTCAGTCAGTTGATAAATCAACTTGTCAAATTAGTCATTCTAATCTGCTATAAACTGCTAGCTATTAGCTACGAGCCGTTTGCCAAGCAACCCTAAAACATTGTTTGCTTTCTATAGCCTACCTTAGGGTACAAGTTACAATCTCCATGAGTTGGAGAATCATTTGTTTTTGAAAAGCCCTTTTGATATAAAAAAAGGTAACAACCAGATAAGACCAAGTAACTCAAAAATCTTGAACTCAAATTACAAATAAATATTAGAAAAGCCTTGCTCAAACTGAGTTGGCTCTTGAATACAAACTTGCTGAATAACATCTAAATAGTTGAAAAAGTCGACCAAATACAAAAAATTGCAAAAGTGAGGTAGCATTGTATTGACAGAATTGACTGGCTTGTTTTACCTTATTAATTGTTACTGGACTGAATTTATTAAAAAAAGTCATTGAAGAATTCTAATACATGATTGATTGGATTGAAAATTTTCAAAATTATAATAACCTTATTAAATAGTGATGATAAACGGTTGAAAGTAATGGCCAAAGTTGAGCTAGAGCTAAACTAAACTTATTGAAATTAAACAAAGAAACAAATGAAGAGAATAGGATCTAAATACGAAAATAATGGGTAAAACTAAAAGAAATGAATCGATCTAAAACTTATTAAAATTAAATTAGATTGAACTTTATGATTTCAAACAATACAAATAGGTTGAGAGAATATCTCCAAACAATAATGTAAAAGAAATAAATTACCCCAAAATATTAGGAGTACTATTGATCAACATATTACTCCAGTGTAGAAACCCTCACAAAGGTCCTTCAAGCTATTTATAGAGAGAATACCTTACAATTTACCCATAAACTTGACTAAGGTGGTCTACAAACCTTAAGACCTAAACTACCGAGAATTAGGAAAGTAATACTCTAACCTAAATAAAACTTGATAGGCACCTTGAACCATCTTTTACTAATGGTATACTTGCCTAGCGGTACAAGTGTTTCTGTAAGCTTGTAATTGAATTTTGTAATCTATCTTTTGTAAACATAGGGAGCATATGTTAGTTCCTAGATTTCGCAAGTCTCCCTACTTATAATAGGCTCCTAAACTATATTTTTGATCATGAAAGTAAAGTTGTAGCCGAAACATTAGTTGTTCAATTGAATTTAGCTTGAGTGTAAAATCTAAAAGCTAAAACAAAACTAGATTTCAAACTATACTCAAAGTTTAACAATTGAAAACTTGCTTTCTAGCAAGAAATCAATAGATATATGCAATGGAATTTAGTTAATCCAAAATGGAGTTGCACCTCAAGCCATACCTTTGCTAGAATCAAGACATGATACTTTGAAATATACTTCTATAATTTAATCTAGAAACATTACAATCTCCTTTTCATAAACAAATGAAATCAAGCATCCTGAAGATAGCAAACAAAGAAGACTGTGATCATGAATACAAGAATTAAATATTGTAATTTTTGACAAACATGCTTGATAGTTCATTGTTCTTTGTTTGGAATGGGTATTTAGGGAATAACATATGAGAAGCAAGGCATGGAGGCAAAGTGGCTCTTGAGAAAAATGGTGGACTAAAAAAATAAACTACACAACCAATTGAAAAATTGTTCAAAGAATAACCTTTTCATGTTAAATAATTTCCTCTTTTATCTGAAGTTTGAAACACAAAATCATGATAAATGATGTCCTTTTTTTCAATAACCTATAATAGCCATAAGGTGAAGCTGTGAAGAGAATTTAATTGAAGTATCCTCCATGTCTAATGAATTCAGATTAGGAAAGTGCAAAAGTTTTACATAATACTAAAACATAGAGAATGCCCCAAGTTTGACTATTAAGTGTTAGTGCAAGAGCCATATCACCAAGTTTTGAGGGTGATATTGATCACATAATTGCTCACTCTATGGCATGCACATTAGAGGGAGAAGATGATATGCAACAGGGCCTGAGCATTTAAGTTTTGGGTCATTGTTTGAAGCAAGAAAAGGGTGCAAAGAGGCTACCTTGAACAAGACAGCAGCAACAGTCAGTACTGTTTTGGGAGCTGCTCGTTCGAGTACTATAGTGGCTCATTCAAGCAGTCTTGTGCAGGGTCACTGACATGTTTTTTGTATGGATGCAATGCGTTGGACACGTGTTGTCCTTGTGGGATATCTTTCTATGCTGATTTTCTGGGCTATCTAAGAGGCCAAGTGAAGCATTAGGTTAGGTGGTGGTTAATACACGGACAAAAATAGGGTTTAGGAGAGCCTTTTAGTGTCTTCATGCATTAGTGAGTAAACTTCATTTAAAGAGGAAACTTTGCACTCTAGAGTGAATCCAAGCTTTAAGTGACATTTTATTAAATGTATTGTTGAATAGTTAATGAAACATAATCTTATTTGAGGGAGGAGCCCAAGACACCATTAAAACTTGTGTTCTTGCTTGTTTAGTGTTTTTGCTTGGTTTGATTACTCTATTGTTGTGAACTGTTTTTCTCATTTTTTTCTTCCTTCTTATTCACTTTGGTAAGGCCCAAATCCTTTCATTTTATAATGAAATCCTACGGCCATCTCCAAACTTGTGTAGAAAACCTTTTTGGTAGCCCAAATCCTTTCATTTCATTAAGAAATCCTACAGCCATCCCAATCTAGAGTAGAATCCCTTTTTAGTAGACAAAAGTGAAGAAGCTCCTATATAAGTTTAGACTCATTAAAACCTTGAACCAAGACCGACCCCATTTGTTTACCAATTGAAATATAATGTTGTATGCATAACAAAACCACTACTTTCAATTGATTATACTACCTCCAACTTAGTCATCTAAAATAACAAAGTCGATAAGCTCAACCCAAAAAGGTCATAGAAGCTTTAAAATTGGTATTAGGAATACAAAATAAGCAAGTTGAATCAAATTGAGTTATACAATTACAACCCATAGGAAACAAAGCCAAGGACAAAAGTCCAAAAGGATTTGTAAAGAAATTTGATGAGCAAACTATTGGAGCTATGTCTACGAATTTTCTATCAGAAAAAAATGGAGAACTTGTACCCAACGTCAAAAGAAAATAATCCTCAGCATAGTAACTAATTACCAGTTTTCAGCCTGATTTCTAAAATACAAGCTTGGTTTTAGGTTTCTCATAATTTTTAGATAATGTGGTTTGTGAATTGCATTAGGAACAAGCTAATCCAAGTAAATGATCTTATGAGCCATAACTAAAAAACTAATCCTGACCACAGTATGCAGTTACTCCTATCACTGAAGATAAAGCCATCAAAAAGAACTCGATGTCTCTGTAATATCCCGGCCCAACGGACCACCGGTGACTACTCATGGAGACTGTAGACTGGCCTCACAGACCAACACAAGTCTTTCCAGCGCACTTTGGCCTCACTCGTGCGCACTCAGGAAAACTTCCCAGGAGGTCACCCATCCTAAGATTGCTCCCCACCAAGCACGCTTGGCCTCACTCGTGTGCACCCAGGAAAACTTCCCAGGAAGTCACTCATCCTAAGATTGCTCCCCACCAAGCACGCTTAACTGTGGAGTTCTTAGCAAATGGGCTCCCTAGAAAAGAAGATGCACCTTGTTGATATGAGTAGTCTATCAATCCTTTTTAACGATAAATCTGGGGTATCACACTCGTTTAAGATTCAAATGAAGGCCGGGGCAACAAAGCATATAGAAAATTCTGCGGCACCTTGCAAAAAATGTGGACAAAAATATGTCAAAATATTTCTTACAGTTTACTATTCTTTTCCATACAGAAATTGTCAGCTTAAGAAGACCTAAACTAGGAAACAGAGAACTCGACCTAAATCACAAGTACATTATTAGAAAGTATTACTTCACATTTTGAAGGATGCGAAGAAGGGTCACAATATAATAAATAGTAAATAATGTTGTTATGTTTGTGAGTGTACCTTGCAGGCTTCACAATAAATCATGCATTACTTCCAATACATCTGCAATTAAAGAAAAAAGGAAGAATAAAGAAAATGTGTCAGTAAATGACTTGAGTTCATTTTTGTTCAAACAATATTCAAGTCATAAAATACAAGCATGCTAAAATGATTCATTTCTCCATGGTCTATGAGCCAAAACCAAACAGAAATTGATCATAATTGCCTTTCTTTCACTCATAAAGCACGTTTCTCAAAGAAGATCAGTCATTTGGGTACAGCCTAAAACTTAACTTAGGACGTGTGCATATGGAACTGCCACTATATGACATGTCATACATTGGATATTTAGGTATTACGGGTATTTTTAGTATCAGTTAGTCATAGAGTATATTTTATATAAATAAGAAAGAAGGGAAATATAAGAACTAAGAAGACATCGGAATATTTGTATACACATTTAGTGGGTTTTATGCTCATGTCTTGCAGGAAAGCAAGCATTTCGAATGTATGCCTAAATTTCTATTGTAATACTTTAGATTACACTAATACATAGCCATTTACATTCTCATTTTAATCACTCTAGTCATACAGTATTGCTATCTTAATACATTTTTGGCTAAAAACTAATAATCTGGAGCAAATAACCTAGTCTATTATAGATAGCTTGAAAAAGTTTGAGCAGTCACCATATATTTGAATTGGCTTATAAGGCTTTCTTCAAGTCTTAACTAACCAACCACTAGTAAAAGTATTTGCCATCATGAATATATCTTATTGAGAACACTTGGTGAATGGTGCCCATCAAAGGTAATTTAATAACATATATTTCCCTCATGGCTCGTGTCCATATGAACTATATCTAAATCATTTGTTTTGATAATTATTCCAATTATTATCTTTTTTCTTTCTTCTGCAAGCAGGAGAAGTATAATGATAAGTTTTGACTACATAACGATCTTCCTAAAATCTTGTTTGTGAAGTCTCAAACTCTTCAAGTCAACGTGTAAGCTTTCAAAATAAATGATAGATCCAAATGAAGTGCACAAGATCTTTGTTTATTAGTAGATCTTTGGTAATATAAGAATTAAATAATAAATAGTACTTCGTAACTATTTAGTTGGGGGAAGTAGGGAGAAACAGTAAAAATAGAAGGGGAAGAGAAAGAGAAGGGCATTCATTTTAGTAATACATTTGAGATGAGTTTTATGACTCATTTAGGGAGACCTCAAGCTTCTCGAATTGCTTGACTACTATCTCATTGTAATCATTCACAGGTTACAATCAATCTTCGATATATATATACATTTACATTACACATATATACAATTAATCATCTACATTTCACATATAAACTGATATATTCATACACATTTCTCTTTTGCCTAGATTAATATCATATCTCTGGGTATGTCAATTCATATCAATTAGTATCAAAGTCTTTCAATTATTGGTGATAGTAGAAGCGTTGGAGGTCGAGATATTCATATCTAGATTTTGATGGAGTTTTTGAGTTCGATAACATTGAATTTGGTGGTAGGAATCATCCTGGAGTTCCACAATGTCTAGAAACCACCATAAGTAATATATTGAATAAGATGGAGGAGTTGATTGCAAGAGTTGACAAAGAAACTAAAAATTACTTTTTGAATATGGAAGAAATTTTCGGACAATTCAACACTAATCTTAAACAAAATCTAAACAAGATTTTAGAGATGAAAAAATTGGATGATCTTTGGGATACTTTAATTAGAAAAATGAATAGAAGATATCAGGAGGTAAAACTTACTGACATGAAGATTGAAGAGGTTGTTGAAAAAGGCAAACACCAAAATGAATTTGCACAGGTTGAGGAAGAAGATTGTGGAGAAATTGGCGATAGTTAAAAAAATTAAAGAAAACGAAGCCATTCCGATAAAAATTCAGCGAATTTTAAAAAATTAAGGTAGGTGCTATTTTTACGAAGGTTGTCCTAGAGTGTGTAGAGTACAAACACTGACATGGTGTTTGTATGTTGGACGAAAAATCGAAGCCGCGGTATGAAAAAGAGAAACGGCGGAAAAATAAGAAGAAAAAAAGGAGGATGGAAGGAAGGAACTGACCAGGCGGTTGTAAGGTGCCTCAGCCACTATTTAGTGGACCTGGTGTTGCGTGACAAAGGACTGTACGTGGCGTTCAGGGACATTATGAAGAAGTCCCGGAATAGGAGAAGATGTTGAGCAAGTGTACTGCGAATCTGGTGGTGGCCTGGAAACCCTTGCTGGAAGATTGGAGAAATGGAGGTTACTGGCAATGTGCAGAAGGCGGCAACAATGGTGAATAGGAAAAATGAAGAAGTCGCGGAATAGGAGAAGATGTTGAGCAAGTGTACTGCAGATCAGGTGGTGGCCTGGGAACCCTTGCTGGAAGATACAAAAATTATATATTCTAGATTTAGAGTCATAGTTTGTTGAGATAAAAGTTCCTCATTTAAAAAAGTAGAAGATTAGAGCAACAACCCAGCTTAAGCACATAGCAAGGCGTCTTTAAAACCAATATAAAAGCATGAAACTTATTTGTTGATTTAACAATCTATGAGGATTTAGCCTTTCCAGTATCAGTGGATCAAACAACTCATGCCAATCAGCAACATTGTCCTTTTCCAGAACCAGCACACTTGAATAAAGAATGACAAAGTGGCAACTGGCAAGAGCACATAATCACAATTCTGATCTACGGTTCTTCGACTCTACGATCCAAAAATGCGCAAGTAGGATCTTAATAATGGTAAGAACGTACCAAGATCAAGAATATGAGTGATAAGATCATGACACGATTTTACAATCCTATGATCCAACGATCCATCTTACAAGGTTAGTCTCATTTATAAAAAATTCTTATATTCTCGCTTTTACTTACATATAAATACAAGTTAGTAATATATCGCCATTACGATTATGAAAATTCATGTACTTACTGATGTGCAGTTCATAAATAACTATTAAAAGTATTCCTTTTGATCAATTAAAAGATACATTCAAATAAATTTGTATTTACAACTGGAAACTTTAAGATGAACTAAAATGAACAAAAATGACAGCTAAACAATCATCATATAGCATATCAAACCATATTTGTAGGATCTTATGATCCTACGATCCGATTAAGTCGATTCGGTCCTACCCCCTTATCAATCGTATGTAGGATCCTGATTCTAACTACATTGAAGAGAAATAAAAGCTATATTAAGGATATACTTCATGACAATGATCAATTTAATAAAGATCCCTGTTCCCACACAAACAAATACACACACAGAAGAAAAGAAGAGGTAAGGCCAAATTAACAACTTGCCCTATCCAATATTTGACGTTTTTACCTTTATGGCATAACTATGGAAGTAGAATGAGCTCAGAGCTCAAAATCACTTTAGGAATTTTATAGAAGCAACAGTATGGTCCTTCGGTGTGGATATAACCCAAGATATGTAAGGATACTAATGCAGACGTACGAAAGTTTAACATGCTCAGAAGACATAACTCTAGCACCAGTTTTAGAACACATATCCTATGGCTTTTGCAACCAACAAACGTAATTTAAAGATGAACTTATGCTTGTCACATAATCATGATGCATGGAAAAATTAATTAGTTAAAAAAGTTTAAACTATTTAGTTTCTTTTCACTTATTTGGAACAAGAAACAAAATCTCACGCACATTATGCTATAGGAAAAACAACCTTAATCACGAACCATATAGAACATTCAATGTTATTATTTGCACCAGCAACATCACCATAAACATTATTCTAGTATTTATAAGAAAGACTTATTCAAGAAGGGATGAGACAAAGTCAAATATACCAATAAAAGATTAATTTGTGATAATACATGTAATATTTCCTATTGGCCTTAGTCTTAAAACATGGCAAGTGCCGATGTCTCACAATATATAAGAAAAGATAAACTTAAACCACTTTAGAAAACGTCAAAGTGTCATCCTTTGATATCATTAATAAAAAGACACAATGTAATCCCGCACCGAAAGGTTACTAATAAGTGATCTCATGGTCTATTACAAACACAAATGTCCCAAACGAATCCTACAATCCACTAATTTTAACTATCCTTCATGATTCTTGAAAATATATTTTTAAGGCTATGCACATAGAAAAATCAGTAACTGTTCAGTTTTTGAAACTGATTCAGAACATTACATTTGTAACTTGAGATGACAAGTAATTGTCGGTTAATGATTATGTCACAAGGAATGAAAGGAACATTAGATACAGAGAAAATCATACAACAAACATCAAAAGTCAAACAGGAAAGCATGTAAAAAGAAGATTATTGCTGACGATCTTATGTGTTGATTTATTCTGGTTCATCCAGAAATAAAAATAACAGCATTGTTAAAAAGTAATGACTAAGAAGGTTTGGCTAATCACATACCTTGTCAAATATTTGACACTTCCAGTGAAAAAGTTTTACAAGAATGTTCAGCATAGAAGCTCCTAACACTATCCACATTAAACTAAATTTTCATCTCCATTGTGTTGCAATATCCAGAATTCATAAAATTATTCTTGATTTCTTCACTGTAGTTATCAAAACCCCATATGGGTTTCTCATGGTTTCTCCTTTCACCGTTCTTTGTAGCATGATAATCTGCATACATAATGTGATAATTAAATCGAATAAAATGAACAACATATACAAACACCTATAGTATTCAAGGGGCATGATCTCGTAGCAGTAATTATCAAAAAATTTTGTAGTATTATCAATTTGACTCAAAAATTACAATGAACTACCAGAACTCAAACTATAGATTTTGTCCACATCAGCTTAATAAAACCAAAAATGCCAACCGCTACTTCATAAAATCCATTTTGTCATTTGTAGTCTTCATAAACTCACAGAAATTTAGCTTAAAACACTTGTCTTTCTTATTTTGCGTTTGTTCATGTTCTTCCTCATCTCATCTTCCTTCTCTAATTGTGTGCCAATATTCACAACACACATATATCTAACTTACTTAGCATGGGATACATTAATCTTGGAACACAAGTATGTTTAATTAAGCGACTCCTTTACAAAAAAAGGAATAAGAACTAAAATCAAATATAATCAACTAGCTATCCATCAATATCATGCACATAATCCTTAACTTATGTATAACCTTCTCACCATTGTAACCTAAAACGTTTTACTAAAATTCAACAAGTCTATGACAAAAATTTAAGTTGAATTGTTAAATTGCCTCAAATATTCAACTCCCTTTGTAGGCTGAATTCATATACACATTATTTTCAGCAATAGTGAATAAATCTCCATAAAAGGTTTTTTTCGTATTCAATTCAATCCATGGACTACTTGTGACCAAATCCAATATAGTCGAATTACAATGCCTGATACACTTATACATGGATTTTAACACATAAACCAATATTCAGAACTCGCAAAGTAGTATATATTAAGTATTAGCGTCAAACTTGTTATAGGACAAACAGGAAAGCTCACCCAAAAGACTAGCCTATTAGGTGAAAGAGCCCATTTGCCTATAAACCCCACACCAGTTGCACTTTACAACCGATATGGGACAAGTCCCATACCTTGCAATGGACCATAACAAAACTCCATAACCAGCCAATTTTTTGGCCCTAAATTGACCAACATGTAATCACACAAACGCTAAGCCCCGAGTTCAATGATCATGCAAAGAATAGTGAAGAGAATGCAGATAAAAAAAGGCATATAAAACAACACAATAATCAAACATCAAATTAAACCAAAATAAATAAGACAATTTCTGGCATCGCAGAATATTCAGATAATCTAAGGCATCAATTACAAGTGTTGCTTACTTGCTTCCTCTAAACAGCTATTCAATGATCGAACAATTCAACTACTTAGCATCTAATTCATAAGCCAAATTGAAGGAACATAAAGATAGATTCATCGATAACATAGCATAATTCAATCAACAAAAGAAAAAAGAGGAATCAGTAACGTCGTTACCTGTTAACGTCAATGGCGGCTAAAAGGATGAGGATGGCGAGATATCGGTAACAATGTGAAGCCATGGCCGGAATTAAACGAAGGAAAGGAGAATTTGGAAGAAAATCAGAGAGAAAAGTGTAAATTGTGAAAGATCAACGATTAGTCTCTTAGGATGATGAAGTGGTGACACGGAGAGATTGCGAGAGCGGGAAACGGAGGTGGCAAGACCCATGCTAATTTATATAGGAGTGCAATTACAATCTAGAGCAACAATTAAAAAATTCACAAAAAAAACCTCCATTATCCCACTCATAATCAAACTAATTAATTATTTTATTTATATTTCATCTTAATTTTTATTATTTTTCAGAATAAATATTGCAGTATTGTAGTAGACCTGGGAAAACGATCGGTCGGTCGGGTTACGGGTCGGATCATTTTCGGTCGGGTCATTTTCGAATCGAGTCATTCTCGGGTCGGGTCACTCCCGGTTCCGGGTCGGTTGGTCTGACCCAACGGGTTATGACTTACAAAATTTAAAAATTAAGTTTTTCATTTTTTATTATTTATAAAACTTTTTTAATAAAAAAACTATTTCTAATCCTTATGACATTAATCCACGTATCAATTGACACAATAGTAAAGCCTTATGTGACTCAATTCAAGTTATAGAAAACTAGTTATTGCGACGATCGTGTTCTAAACTTTAAATCTCTATGTATAGTTGGATTTGTGACATACATGTCACATGAGAGAAATTAGATGTACGATTTTCAAAAAATAGTTGGTATGTCGGGTTCATTTGAGTGTAAGGATAATAGGAGAATTAATACTTATTTTGAAAGACTTGTAAGATACGCGCTTCATAAGAGTTATTGTGTTTGATAATTAAAGTTGTAACGTTAGATAAAAATGACGCTAAATATCTTCTCATTTCCTAATAAAAATATCTTCACAATTTACATGTTAGAAAGATATACAAATAATTAAGTACTTATTTCGTCTTATAAGATACGCGTTTTATAATTTAGGGTAGCGACATTCCTTTTCTGAAAAGCTCATTCAAATGTGCTAAACGTTTTTATAAATTATATTGAATTTCTTACTGAAATGTAGAAGAATTAAAAGCTCATTTGACTGACTTAACAAGATATATGTATTCAATTAAGATGATTATAACGTCTTTTTTTAAAAGAAAATATTATGATGGATAAAAAGACGCTAAATGCGTGTTTTTTGAGATTTATTGATGAGTTTTAGGGTTCAAGTGATATACTCAATATGTTGAGATACTTTGAAAACTAAAATTTTATTTGAAATGAATTCTAACATTGAGATTACTCTAAAAACTGATATTGGACCTGTCAAAACGGGTCGGTCGGGTCGGTTGTCGGTTGGGTCATTTTCGTTCGGGTAATTATCGGGTCGGTCATGTTTCGGGTTAAGTCCCTTTCGGATCGGTCGGGTTCAGGTTTTACCGGGTCGGTTCCCGGGTTCATTTTCGGGTCGGATCAATTTTTCCCAGGTCTAAATATTAGTGTCTATTTATAGTTGACTAATTATATTGCAATATTAGTGTTTGTTTAGAGATTAAGTTTGAGTAAATTGCCTACAATAATTCAACATATTCGTGATTTTCCTACAATAAACTATCTATTGATTGACCATGAATAATCTCTAATTTGAGGGGTATTTTTTTAGAGTAAACTCGGTTACCGGATGACTTGCTAGAGCAAGTTTTTTTTTAAAAATGATAAATTAAAATAAAATATCGAAAAAATTGGAAAAATATTGAAAAAATTTATGATTTTTTTATTATTGAGATTTTTTATGTAAAATTTTTTAAAAATTCTCTAATTTTAATTAGCAGGTCATGGGGTTACCAAAGTTTACTCTAGACAAATGTCCCTTAAAGTTGAAATTATTCATGGTTAATCAATATGTGGGATTAGAATCGCGAATAAATTGAATTATTCTAGGTAGATTTTTCAAATATAAGGCAAAATGTGAAATTGAACTAGGAATAATAAATGAATGTTCTGTTGAAAGAAAAGGTAACTAGGTAATGTAACCCTTCTAGATGACGCTATTTTCATAGGCTTTTTTTTTTATTAAGAATGTTGATAGTTAAAGTTGCTTTTTTATTAGAATGTGTTGTAGGCGTAGCATTAGATAAGAAAATTTTAACTCTACCGACTCATTTGTAGGGAAAGAATGATCATTTGCGGTTCGAAAATGAATATTTGAAATAAATAAGTTTTTTTAACATAAAAATTATATTTGGCTCTGAAGTAATTGCTAAAATAATCGTCTTCGTATTTAAGATTAAGGTTAAGATTTTGTTTACTATTACTAACAGCGAACAAAAAAAGAACATGTTAAAAATTTAGAAAAATTTTACTACAATTATATTTATTGTTAGTAAAAGCACAAGGTTAATTTAGATTCAATAAAATAAGGTGGTAAAATTACCAAGAATAATAATATCTTTTGTTTATTTTCCTACAATAATATCAATTTTTGATTAATGATGAATAATACTGACTTATGGAGATGTTTCCCTAAAATATCTCTGGCATGTTAAAAATCAAACTATAGGAGTTTATATTATATGTAAAAAAAATTGTGAATCTATAACTAAAGTAAAACACTGTTGATGTCATCACTTTTCACGAAAGTACATTGAGGTAATACAAGACATGTATGACAAAGTGTTGACTAACATATTGTAACACCTCGGCCCAACGGACCACCGGTGACTACTCATGGAGGGCCCCACAGACCAACACAAGTCTTTCCAGCGCGCTTTGGCCTCACTCGTGCGCATCTGAAAAATTTCCCAAGAGGTCACCCATCCTAAGATTGCTCCCCACCAAGCACGCTTAACTGTGGAGTTCTTAGCAAATGGGCTCCCTAGAAAAGAAGATGCACCTTGTTGTTATGAGTAGTCTATCAATCCCTTTTCAAGCTGAATCTGGGGTATCACAGATATATACACTGGTCAGTATGACAGAGTCTTTCCCAATTAAAGTGAGAGTACATCAGGGATCGACACTGAGTCCTTTCATTTTTACGGTCATTATGGAAGAAATCTCTAAATCTATCTGGAAAACCGTACCATGGTGCATACTTTTCATCGACGAAATAATTTTGGTTGCAAAAACCAATGAGGAGGCTAATATTAAATTAGAAGAGTGGAGGGAAGCCTTGGAGGGTAAGAGGTTGCGCATAAACCGTACAAAGACATAATACTTGCAATGCAATTTCAATGAGATGGAAACGATAGGGGAGCCATAGGTGACCATAGGTAGAGAAGCTGTTGCATGTACATCCAGGTTCAAATATTTAGGATTAGTGATTCAAGGTAATGGGGAGATTGATAGAGACGTTACTAATCGTATACAAGCGGGTTGACTTAAGTGGCGAGCAGCAACCGGGGTGTTTTGTTATAAAAAGTTTCCGAGAAGATTAAAAGGTAAATTTTACCGCGTTGCAATTAGGTCGACGTTGTTGTATGGGACAGAATGTTGGCCTGTAAAGAATGTTATTCGAACAGAGGATGGAAATAATAGAAATGCGTATGCTGAGGCAGTGAGGTGGATATGTGGTAATACTTTGATGGATAGGATAAGAAACCAGGAGTTTAGGGAGAAGTTAGGGGTTGCACCTTTCTTCGCAAAGATGGGGGAGAACAAGTTGAGATGGTTTGGCATGTGCAGAGAAAGACACATGACGCCCCAGTAAGAAGGATCAAATGTATCATAGTGGAGGGTAAGAGAAGTTAAGGAATACCTCGAAGAATGTGAGAGGAACAGATTAAAAGTAACATGTATGAACTTCATCTCTCAAAGGCCTGACCAGAAATAGAGGCAGTTGGTGGCGCCTTATCTACGTCTTAGATTATTAAACTCGTCCCTTTTACCTATCGTTTGTTATTGTTCATTGCCTTTAATTATCGCTTTTTACCGTCTTCTTTACTTATATATTTATTTTTAGTTATTTGTACGTATTCTATTTATTTTGTTTGTAAGTTGCAGGTTTCTCTATCTTTGAAGACCTTTCTCGAGCCGATGAACTCTTTGAACGCACTGTCCTCTATGGGTATGAGCTGCCGTCGTTCTTCCCTCCCCAGACTCTGACCTTAGTTTTCTATGAGTGGGATACACTGGGTATGAAGATGTTATTTATTAAATGACTATAGAATATTTTGAGATAGATAAAACACAAAGCCGTGAATTCGAAATTTTTTGTGATACAAATATGTCAAAAAGTTTAATAAAGCCGTGAATGGTGAATCGCGTAGACATTATCTAGTTAGTTAATAAACTAAAGTTCGTATTGTTCTCGGACAAAAATCCTCTAAATTGATATTATTTATGATTAATCAAAAACTAATATTATTATAGAAAAATTAATAAAAAATAATATTACTCACGATAATTTTTCCAAATAAATTTGAATTTACATCTTTGAATGGTGTCAAAAACCATTGCCAAGTAGTTAGGAAAAAAGCTCGAAAGACCTAGGAAGTACCCGCGTATTTCTTCATAGATGCGCAAATCAACGATCGACATTCCACATATTAACCGTTTAGAACTCGCTACAAGAAGTAACCAAAACCCGTCAACATTAACATTAAGCATTAACATCCTTTTCTCACTTCCATCCAAACACGAAAACCTCCCTTAACTTTACCCACTTCGCAATTTTCTTGGAGAGAGAAACAGTTTAATCTTAACCTAAAACGCATATTCTTTACCTCAAATCCCTAGTTAATCGCAATTTTTATGCCAGGTTTGTTATCAATTTTCAATTCTCCCTTTTCATTTTGCTTTTGCACTTCCTTTTCCTTTTTCCGTCTTCATTCAGCCCTGAAATTCAATTTGATTTTTTTAGTACTTTTTTTAATGAAATTTTAATCAGTTTCGGGCTCTTTGGTTTTTATTTCTTTGAATTATTATGTTCAGGTTGAGCTTTTTGAATTTAATTCATGATTTTTTTGCAATCATTTTGATCAATTATGTTTTTAATTTGCATGATTTTGATTATATTGACTGTAATTGTTGATTACTATGAAAAATTTGATAAAATTTGCAGAGGTTATTCAAATCTGATGGCTACCGTAACAATGGCATCGGCTGCTGGTGCAGCTGCACTGTTGTATTATACGTTAAACAAAAAATTGGAATCAGGTGACGCTGATGATGATACAGAAATTGTTGAGGGTGACGATGAGGAGGTTGTCAATCAAAATAACCTTCCTTTGGGTATCGAGAGGGTTTCTACTAGATTAGTTCGTGCACCAGCTACGTGGTTGGAGACGATTTCGACGTTGTCCGAGACACTTAGGTTTACTTATTCTGAGACTTTGGGGAAATGGCCTATTGGAGACTTGGCTTTTGGCATTAGTTTTCTTCTGAAGAGGCAGGTGTGCCTTTTCTCCCCTCCTTTTTTTTATCAGTTTGTGATCGTTTGTGTATTAATATACTACAGCTCAGTGTTTGAGCTTTCTTGTATCATGTAGATATTGTTTTCATTTTGTAGATTATAATGTCTCTGTGGTAATAGATATACTCTAGTCCCCTGTCACAAAATGCGCTTGCAGAAGTGATGGAATGTAGCAAACTTGAAGGGACGGATAGAGTAATGCTATCTGAAATCGAAGTAGTTTGTTGTTGCCACTTGCTATGTTATTCTCCATTTGCTTGAGGTTGAATTACAACTTGTGGGCCTGTATTTTACCTTCAAACTGGTTGATAGTTAATATTTAATGTCAGTAGATTCATATTAAGCAGAAATCTATTTTGAGGAATTTGCAAAAATAAACCAGCTCTTGTATTTTCGAGGTTGATTAAGCGTGTTTATTATTAGGTAGCTCATTCTTATGCACATTGGTGGTTTGTGGATTAACATCGATTTCTTTTGGTTGAGATGGAGGTGCTTTATTTTTTGTGAGCTTCTAAGAATTTCAAAGCTAATTTTCTTTTGAAAAATACCAATGGTAGGGAGATAAATTGGGATTAAAGCTCTGTATAACAGCTTGAGTCTTGACCCGATGCATTTAAATTGATATAATTTGATTGCTTCTACAAATATCCTGATTCATGTTCCTTTTAGTGTTTTTTTATATGTTTGCTTATAGCTCTGGGACGACCAGGACTGTCAAGTTTCTTTTTCTTTATGATGATAACTGCCAAATTTCTTTTTGTCAGTCTGATGATAACCGTCAAATTTCTTTGTCTTTCTGATGTTAGCCAAAGGGCTTCATAAAATCAAAAATTGCGGTCAGAATCAGAGAGATTGTTAGAATATTAATCTGATGCATTGTAGCATCATGTTTCTAATGTTATATTTGATTTTGAAAGTCCAAGTAATACTCCCTCCGTCCTACCCAATCATCCACACAATTTATTCCCTTTCTTTTATTTAATTTTCACATTTATTACACTAAATGAGAAAAATCACAATGTCGATACTCTCCTTTAAAATCACTCCCTTTCTCTTTGATTCAATTTCAGCGCAACAGAATGAGTACTTATTCACTTTCTACTATATGTCTCTTTCAGTGCTCTGTCACGAGCCGTGAATATGAATAATTCAATTTTTGTTGTGATCATTGTCAGGTGATTGATGTTCTTAGATTATTGACTAACTTCATTTTCTCCCTTTTCTACCGGTTGGTTGCAAAGTAGCTTTGAGGTAGTTGTTAGCGTCATAGTGTAAAAATAAGGCCGCATTGCATTGGCCGTGTCGTAAAGGCTTTCAAAATAAATGAACCGATATTTTTAGCGTAATAAAGGTGTAATAAACAGTATTTTGGGCCATATCAAGGAATATCTTATGGTTTTGACCGATATTCAGGCGTTACGATAACCATATCACTCCCGTTACCGCATCACCGTTCTTCAATCACAATCACGACCGTTGCTGTATTTTTACACTAACTTAGCAGTCTGCGTAGTGTATCTTGTATAGCTCTCTAATAAAAGGGAGCCAAATTAATTGCAAAGCAATAAATTGCAAGTCAAAATGAAAGATGCCCACAAACCACAGGAGTCTTGGTCGAAAAAAATCAATTTTTGTTGTTGAGAAAATTGTGAACTTTTTTTTTATCTTATTTTATTTATTTTTTCTAAAAAATGTGATATTAATTTTCTTAAACACTACTCTGTTTTCTACTGCTATTTCAAAAGGTACAATTATCAACGTTTTGTAAACAACTGCTAAACTGTTGACGCTACTTAAAACGCTACTCTGCTGAACACTAGTATTTTCTGTATAAAGTAGCATTTTAACCAAAATAAACCGTTAAACGCTACTTAAAATGCTATGACAAACACACCCTTGATCTAGAAAATTGATGTTTTGTTGCTTTAGCAATCTCTTTATGTGGTGTGCAACTTTATAAGTGGTCATTAGCTCTCTATCAGTTGCACTGAAGTTAGAATTTTTTACTGCATCCTAAAGCCCTTTATGATTCAGTTCTTGAGGTCTTGTTTGGTCTATTATGACAAAGTTACTTTATTGCAGGGCAACTTGTGTGTTCATGATATATTTGGCGGAAATGACAGTGTACAACTAAAGGGACTTGATATAGCTGCAGAGCTTAAATATCTATTGAGTTTGCTAACACTTTGTTGGCACTTCTCAAAAAAGCCTTTTGCGCTGTTTTTGGAGGAGACTGGCTATACTGAGGAAGATGTTCTTATTCAAGAACCTAAAGCAGGGGTAACTACTCATGCTTACTTTTTATCTTGAAAGTTTGATATTTTGATTTTTGGGTATACCTTTCTGCTTCATTTACCACACGTTTCTTTCCAATTGTTATGACCAGTGTAGCCTGGATCGAAGGTTTAGCATGCGTATCACGATCCAAATCATTCGATCCCAATCGCGGGTCATTCGCGATCTGGATCACCTGTGGACGCGATCTAGTTCGTTATTTTCAGTCGATCCATTTATAGCCTTAAAACTTATTCAAATAGCAAGAACAATGAAGACAAAAGAAGAAAAAGAGAAGAGGACATGACGGAGAAAAGAGAAGGAAAAGAAAAAGAGAGAAATAGAAAAAAAAAAAAAGAAAAAAGAAAAAAATACCATTCATGAGTATTGAACTCGGCATCAATGGAGAAACGGTGAATTCCGTTGATGAAGATGAACAGTTCAGCCGCCATCCTTTTAGTTTCTTAGGGTTTTTTTTCTTTTGTTTTGATATAATTAGTGTTAGGTTTGGGCCTTTGAGCTACTAATGTTTAAAGCCCACCTCAAAGTTCTAACACTAGTGAATTGCGATCCCGATCCCGTTCGGCGACCGGATCGTACCTCGATCCTGGTAACAATAGTTATGACTTCTCTTGAAGGAAATATACTCTAATATGAATATGTTTCTAACTACGCAGTGCCATTTGATTTAAAAGTTTGCAGTTTTCCCCTGGTGTAAGTTCTGAGTGGAACTAATCAGTTTTTTCGATTATCTGCAGATATTGAAACCTGCATTTACAGTTCTTGTAGATCATAAGACAAAGTCTTTTCTATTATTGATTCGGGGAACACATAGTATCAAGGATACTCTGACAGCTGTCACTGGAGCAATTGTACCATTTCATCATTCCGTTGTCCATGAAGGAGGTGTCAGTGATTTAGTTTTAGGATATGCACACTGTGGAATGGTTGCAGCTGCTCGGTGGATTGCTAAATTAGCATCTCCTTGTATCATCAAAGCTCTTGAGAAGTTTCCTGATTACAAATTAAAGGTGAACTCTCGCTTTTGTTGTTGCTGGTAACGGGTCATATGCATTTCATTATGATTTTTGGTGCATTATGAAGTGCCGTTGTGGTTGGGTTTGAATGGCTCTATGCCTGAGAAACCAGCATAAAAAATTAGTTTATTTTTCGATGTCTATATGACATGATTTTATCCAATTGGGTGACTTGCAATTTTGAGTCAGACAATTTATGAGGGGTATTACTTCACATATGACTTGAGTGAAGGTTTCCTTTATTCGTATCTTGACATTTAATTTTTGCATCCATATCTTAGTTTTGGAGAAAGTGTTCTAATAATCTCTTTAAGAACAATTAGACTGAGGTGCGCCTTTTTTGAAGAGAGAGAAAGGAAAAAAGGAAATATTTGCTCTTGTTTTCGAAGAGACAAAGTGAAAAAGGGTATAATAAGTTTATTTTTTTGAGTTTGAACTTAGCGGGATTTCCTCCCCATAGCATCTACCACCATTAGGTACCTTCCTTTTTGCTCCTTTTTTTTTTCTCTTCTATAATTTTCTTTCTTTTGTATTGTTATATATGGTCTTTGCTTCTAGATTTTTCATCTTTTTTTCTTTCTTTCTCTTTGATTTTTTTATCTTCCTTTTGGATTTTACTTCTTTCAATTTTCCTTTTCTTCTATTTTTGATACTGCTTTATGCTTACTTTTTCTTTTAAATTTTCTCCTTTGAATTTTTTTGAATTTTACTTTTGATTTTTTGTATTCTTCTCGATTCTGATGTTTTCTTTCCGTCTTCTAGATTCTTCATCTTTTTTTGTCCCATTTCTTTTTTGATAAAGATGTGATTACACTTCCAACAAAATTAAAAATTTGGGTTTAGGTATTCTGTGGTGCCATTCTGTGCAATATTAGTGGCTTAGCACAATGATAACTTATGTCTTACTGTTAGATCTTTTATGCAGTCTTAATTTGGATATAATATTGTTTAAGTATTAAGTTCGCTTTAGAATTGTTTTACAAGATCCTTAGGAAAATGCATGTTTCATCAACGAAAAGGTCATGCTTTCGCTTTGCTCTTAGGAGCCGGCATTGAGGTGCACCTTGTGCCTTTTAAGAACTAAGGTCTGCATGCCTGCAACCCTATGAAGTACTAATTTGAATAATAAATTGTGATGTTTCAATCCTAAACAAAAACTTTTTTGTTATTTGACATTAGGATGAAGAACACATCTAGTTTTCTTTACACATGATTTGTGTTACACAAACTTTTCATTTTACCTAAGTACCCTTGTCCGATCCCCGATACTCAGTCATGGTTACGACACTTGGACACTTTATATAGGATCAAATATATTGCATTTTTCCATAATTTATCCGAGTTGGACACTCGAACACGTATCCATGTCGGATTTAAGTTGCTTTGTTGTCAATTCTTGCTTTCTTCATTTGAGATGTTTGTGTTTTGTACTAGCTGCTTGTCTTTTTACTTTATGCAAAGGCATATGAAATTTTTTTCATTATATGCGTAAAATTCCAATCTTCCAATTTTTGTTGTGTCTCGTGCCCTCCTATTCATTTTTTATTGTTGTTTTTCTTTGAAATTCTCTGCTGTGTCATGAGATATGATATTTGTGTTTTGCATTTTGAGGGTCTCATTTGATTCTTAATAACAGAATTTTTTTTATAATGTTACACTGTTTATCTGGTTTTGTGTAACCTTGGCTTGCAGATTGTTGGGCACTCTCTTGGTGGGGGTACTGCCGCTATTCTAACTTTCATATTACGCGAACAGAAGGAACTATCCTCCAGTTCATGCGTTACATTTGCTCCAGGTTTGTAGTTTAAATATGTTTCTTTTTGTTGATTAGAGGTTGGTTATATTGTGTGTTAAACATGTAAATATATCTGTTCCCTTGTCTTTTCCTGCTATAAACTTTAATCTGATGTACTGTGTGTTGCTGAACAGCTGCTTGCATGACATGGGAATTGGCAGAATCAGGAACTGGTGTAATTACTTCCATCATAAATGGGGCTGATCTTGTCCCAACCTTCTCAGCGGCATCAGTGGATGATTTACGTGCTGAGGTCTATCCCTTTTTATCATTGTAAATATTTTATTTTATATTTATGTTTAGTGTCTTTCTTGGGTCTCTTGGCAATGGCTAACAGGCCAATGACCATCTTCTGAGACGTCTGTCCACATGTTTTTTTTTAATCTAATCTTTTCCTAGTTCTATCAGGTGACTGCCTCTGCTTGGTTGAATGATTTAAGGAATCAGATTGAGCAGACAAGGATTCTTAGTACGGTATATCGTTCTGCGTCTGCTTTGGGTTCTCGTCTTCCATCCATTGCTAGTGCTAGAGCAAAAGTTGCTGGTGCTGGTGCGGTCCTCCGACCTGTGTCTAATGGTACTCAGGTACAACCTTTTTTTCTGAATCTGAAACCTAGTTTTTGGCACGCCTAAGACTAGTGCCTTAGATGGGCAATGGCTAGACACCTTACCTTAGACTAGGCAAGGCAATTCTTCGACTCGAGCACTTCAAGATCCTTATAGAGATGAAAGTGCTTTGGAGCCTTAGAAGTTAGAAACATATTTGATGCTGTTGCCCATCACATGTTTTCTCCTCTTTATTTCACTTCTCTTCTTTTTAGTTTATTTCTCACTTTGAGGATATTTTTGCGTATCTTTTAGGGGTTTAATTTCTTTCTTGGGTTATGGGTTGCCTCACACCCAATGGCCGACACCTTTTTGTTGTGCCTAGAGCTCCTTACATTAGTTTTTTTTGCGCCTTTTATAGTTAAGACCTTAAATGTTTTAAGTGAAACAATGTTGATGCTGCTGAACAATGCATAAGAAATTTTATTGCAATTTTGCAATGAAAAGATGTCTAATGGAATGTCTTGTTGCATTTTTTTCCTTAAAAAATAAGGGAGAACAAGGTGGGTGGGAGTTGGAAGCTTAGTTTTAAGAGGCGCGAGGAGCACCAAGGCGCAAAAGGTCTTTTTCTTAGGTGCAAGGCGAAGGGCGGGTTTTTGTATGCGAGGCGCACAATTTCCTAAAAAGCTTCAAAATCTATTTTAAAACACATTTAATACTTAAAAGAACATGAAACTTATATTATAATAACATATGAGTAAGCTAAATACTTACTTTAGCACATAAAGTTGTACAAAAACTCGATAAGTCGATAACATAGTCTTGAGTTAACAAAAGCAATAAAAAACTAACACAAAGACAAAGGTAAAGAAAGAAAACAATGGTTATTGATGCTTGAAATGTTTTGTGACACACAAACAATTATTTAATTCTAAATCAAAATCATATGTTGACCAGTGAGGATGGCAGCACTTCAAGGTTATTTTTTCTCTTTCGTTTATCTCTCCTTATTTTTGCTTTAGGTTAAGAAGGGAGGTACATTTTGGCTTTTCATTCAATAAACAACTAAAAGTTGAGGGTTATTTTAGTATGTTGGACAAATACATGTTATTTATAAAAAATCACTTTTGGCATACACTAGGCGCAAGAGCCTCCTGTATTGCACTACGCCTAGACTCAAGGAGGTGTTTAAGTCGTTGTCTCTTAGTGCCTCACGCCTACGCGCGCCTACGCGCGCCTCCGGCGCTTGGAAGGGGGAATATCACTGACATAACACATTTTATAGAAATTAGCACTAAAATTCATCTTTATTATCATCATTAAATATCAATGACCAAAATCCAGTAAAATTTTATGTCATTGGAAGACTTGAGGTGCCAATGAAATAAAAATGAGCCGCTTATATTGAATTTTGAGCCTTCCAACCGCAAAACCCCGTTACTTAACCTGTGATTTAAAATCATAGAGTAACAACCATTATGATCTATTATTTTTTCGTATTATAACTCAACAATGTCTGAGTTTTAATCCCAATAGATCAGTGCAGTGAAGCAATTCACTAGTTAGTTCGTCATTCCAATTTGCAGTTCGCTCAAAATGGTTCAAAAATAGTCTAAAACTGACCATAATTCGCTTTTTTCGATTCATGAGGCGATTACCAAATCATGTGATACTGGACTAAGGTCAGTTCCATGGACCAATATATTAATTCTTATTTGTCCACATGGATTCTTTTTTAGATTCATTTTGATTTTTAGCCATCTCAATCTGTAAGTTTACTCCTTATCCCTTTTCACTCTTGACCTTCAGGTCATCATTGGTCTTGCCCTCTTTTTTAGTCGTTCGAGTTTTAACTTTCTATCCTCCGTATTGTTTTACTAATACATCGTCTTTGCAAATGTTCAAACCATCTTAAACAATTCTTTCATCTATCCTCGATATTTGTGAATCTTGAAATCTTTTTCGAATTCTATCCCTCAAAGTATGTCTGCTCATCCATTGAAGTAGTTGTATCTCCGTTACTCCCATTTTCTTACTATGATCCTTTTCTAAAGCCGAACATGTTTGTCCATTTAGTAGTGTTATTCTAATGGTCATTTTAACTTTCTGTTACTCCATTTTAAGAGCTATAGCAATTCTTTTCGTAAACACCCATTTGCTTTAGTACAAGTGTTTTTAGTTGTAGAGTTGACATTCCTTCTTTGAGTTGATGTTTTTAGTTTCAGGTTTTTACTTGTCATTTTTCATTGAACTGCTTTATTATCAATTTACCTCTTCTTCTGTTTTTTTTTTTTTTTTTTTTTTTAATTTTTTATTTTTTTACTTTTTGATGTGCATCCTTGATACTAGCATGAACAATGTTTTTGGTGGTTTGATAGGCAGTGATGAGAAGAGCCCAGAGCATGGCTCATGCAGCATTGAGGCGTCGTAATATGCTTTCCTCTTGGTCTTGCATTGGTCCTCGGAGACGTGTCAATGCTGTGCCGTCAGATGGCCAAGAACAGCCTTCTGAAACTTCTCGTATCAGCCCTGAAACGTCTGAACCTCTGCTTGCATCCCCAGGTGACTCCACATCCAAGACTCTAGAAATCCCATTGTCTTCTTCTGAAGGGTTAGAATGGGATTCAGGAATTGGATGTTCCCATTCCGATGCAAGACATTTGCAGAATGAGTTGGATGTTGATGTAACAGATGGTGAGGACCTTATGGAGAGCCCTAGTATAGAAGATTCCATGACCGAAGTTGAATTGTGGCAACAACTCGAGCATGAGCTTTATGATCGTGCTGAAGGAGAAGTTGATGTGGAGGAGGAAATACGAAAAGAGGAACAGGCTGCTCTAAATGAGGTTGGAGCAGAACAGCCCGAAGGCACAACCCCTGAAGTAAAAGAAGTGCATAGATTTTTCCCTCCGGGAAAGATAATGCACATTATGACTCTTCGGGAAGAAGTGGTTGATGATGCAGCTAGTGCTTCATCTAGTGACAGTGGAAGCCAACAGTCCGTAGAGGCAAAAGTAGGGATATTTCTCACTCCAAGGTCATTATACAGTAAATTGAGACTTTCACATAGTATGATTAGCGATCACTTGATGCCTATATATAGAAAGCAAATTGAAAAGCTGATCAGGGAACTTGAGAGTGAAGCTTCTGAAGCAAGCGCTTGTCATAACGAAGCAACTGAAGTAGTTTTATGAGGGCAAATAGTAGCTTTCACATAGCATGATTAGCTCTCAGTTATTACCCATATACAGAAGGCAACTACAAGAAAACCTCCGCGGCTAACTTGAGAGTGAAGCTTCTGAAGCTAACCAGTCTGATAATGTCTGATCGAACTGAAGTAGTTTTATGAGGAGAAAATTAGCATTCGTTTCTACATTTTCCGAGCGGGCAGATATACGTTATCTTGTAAATATACATAATAAGCAAGTCGGCATAAGCGATGAAATGTCTTTGTTTGGAGAATAGAGAATATTCAGAATCCGTGATTTTAATGCATGTTTGGGGAATCGGGTGTTTTTAATTCATGTACAAGGGTCGTGTGCTACTGTGGTTTGTCGCAGCATGAGAATTTGTAGCAAAGAGAATTTTGATTCATGCCTGGGTGTATTAAGTGACTACGAAAAGGAGTTCTGATGTATGTGTTCACCATTATTTGAGACTTTGGGTTAGTGTTGGTTGATAAATAGGTGTGATTTTCGTATTTTGAAAAGTATGGCCTTGACATCTGAATAAATCTCCATTTTGAATAAAAAAAACTCCACAAATTCTCATCTCTATTGCTTTCGTCTATTGTACACTTACTATTTTAAAGTGATTACTTATAATCTTAAGACTAAAGTGATTGCTTTTTATAATATTAGAATGATCACTTATAATGTTAAAGTGATCACTTAGAAAAATAATATAATTATATAAAGTTCATCTAATGATGAGACAGATGTAGCTAAAAAATCTCGGCTCCCCTTCCCGAAAGAAACTAGTCACAATTTTTTTGTGGTAAAAGCCCATTCAATCGTTAACTTCATACCAACAAGAAAGCAAATAATGAGTCTCAGGTTTTGACGTTCAACTTATTGTTAACTTCATACCTTGAATCTCTTATTTTAAGATTTAAGGCTAATTATTTACTAAATGATAACTGAATGATACTAAGGAGTAAGGAGGGTAAATGTTGATTTAGAATGACACAAATTCTTACTTGAGACCGTCTATACAAATAGACGTCTCAAGTTTTGGGACTGGTCCAATTTATAAATTAAAAAAAATAATTGGTGGTTTTGTAAGTTAAAGGGGAGATATGGGTTGGGCTCTTAAGAGACGTCTATACTATAGACGGTCTCTCAAGAGAGTACCTGTTAGAATGATGTAGACAAAAGTTAGAGTTATGAAAGTTCAAATTAAGTTAAAGTAACATAAAGTATTTAAATGTAACTTCCACACAAATGAAATAATAAGAAACACTAAAAACTAAAGAGAAAGATATCTGCCTAAGTGGATGGTTTAAATATCTTGTGCATATTTCAGAGATGTGACTCATAACATCAAGTATGAGTGGCAAAAATTGAGAGCAAACTACTAGATATTATGCGATTGAGGTATGCTACTAAAGTTAAAAACCAAATTTTATCGTACGACTATTAGACCAGCGCTTATGTATCAAAATGTTGGCTTTTAGAAAAGATCATAATAGGATGATGAAAGCAGCGGAAATGCAAATGTTTCGATGGATGAGTGGGCATAAATTAAGGGACCAAAACGACGATATAAGAAAGAATTTAGAAGTTGCAAATATTTAGATCTGGTTTGGACATTCGCAAAGATGAGGTATTAGCGAACAGGTAAGGAACGTAGAAAGTTTGAGATTGGGGGCTTATAAAGAGTTAGGAAGATCAAAAATGGATTGGAGGACAATTGTAGAACAAGATATGAACAACCTAGACTTACGTATTACTACATCCGTTCCAACATACTTGCAATATTTGTCTTTTTCCGCAGTTCAATGCACTAATTCAATCCTTAATATCTATAATTATGTATGATATAAAATTTTAAAAATTTGATATTAATAATCTTTACGTCGAGACGAATCAAACAAGATCTCACTTGACTATGTTTTAACTTATAGATTACTTATTAATCACAAATTAAGGAAGATAAGTAAATAATGATTATTTTTCATATATTGTGACTATATTGGAATGGAGAAAGTATAATGGTAGAAAATTGAAATGAATAGAGAAGAAGAATCTGATTAATTTGAAAAGGCCCTATGTGTCCTTAACAAATTAATCAAATTTTAACACGATCCAATTGTTTAAACATTATAAATGCCATTTTTGTGAAGGATAGCTAATATGAACTACATACGCTTTTTTCTCTTATGTTGCTTTTGTTATTTATTCTTGTACTCTTAAGTTGTGTGTGGAATTTGTTTGTAATATTTCTGGAATTTAAGAGTGATATTTTGAGAGGAAAAGGTGAAAAACCTTTTATTTTCTTTTAATAACTTTTTACTAAACTAATTACAAAATTAGCTAGCTTTATATAAAATAATACCTCGTCTAATAAATTCCCTAGAAATCTAAAAAGTTAGAAAAACTAATCTAATCAAGCAACTAAGTAATTTTATACTCTACCAAAGTACTACAAGTTCAAACAAGAGAATATTGCGTATATGTGTTAACGTACTGATTATTGATCCGGAGATTTTATTTGATGAAGTGGTCATGCTATATACTTTTTGAAAATTTCAAATTTATGCCTATAATTTTGCTTTCTAACAACCAGTGTGTTTTAGCTATAGTTTAGGATGATATGGTAACATTGTAACATAATTGTCAAACCATAAAATATAATTTTGATCATGAATACTTTGTATGATGATGCAATTCATATTTTTAAATCCTACATTTTTCTAACATTTTAATACTCAAAATAAATAAATATTATTATTGCATTATGGCTTTGAGAATTAGTAATTGTTTTACTAAATATCAAACTTGTAGAACTTCATAGGGTGGTGTCTTTTTCATTTAAGATGTCAATCGTCTTGGTGGTGTTCACCAAATGGAACCAAGTGAGAACAATGCATTATTTACCTCAATAAGGGAATGAATGAATCACACTAAGCAATCATAAATATTAATAAAAATATTTCCCAATAAAAATATTAATAAAGATAGACAAACTACACCTATTCCAAAATAACCCCTTAAATATTACCCAAAAGTTTATTATTAATTATTTTTATATAGTTGACCGAGTAAAAGGGAGTTTTTTTTTTTTGGGAATTAAAAAGGGAGAGTTAAATGATAAGAAAAGTCATACTTGTTTCAAGTGAGAAAAATAATAATTTTCTACTGAACTATATCACAGCCAGTCTTGTGAAAGACGTCTCTTGGGCTAAGTTCATAAAAGCTTAATGTCTATTCTTTACTCTATATTTTTTATAGCTCGATTCAAATAAAGATAGTTCTCAAAAATACCGTCTTTCACGAGAATTTATAAGCTATATTTAGCCTAGTACGTAGTTTGAGTAAAGTATATTTTTGATTATTGATTGGACTTTTCCACACCATCGTGCTTCACACTAAGCTCATCAAGAGATAGTTGTTTGACTAATAAAATCAATTTCAATAATTTTCTACATATATTCTCATCCTCTAATTCCTATATAACTAATGTCATACGGTTTGACTAATACTAAATTTTTGTTTTGTATTTTACTCATGTTATTCAAATCTTTTTTTACCTCCCACAATTAGTCTTTAAATACTCTTTTTTTCATTGAGATTATTTTCATATAATGTAATTTTAATATAACAAAGAGAGTATATTTTCTTTGTATATTGCACCCATCAAATTAGTTAATGAGCGACCACACTCTTATATCAAATCAAACCATCCCAATCTCTCTCATATTCTCATTATCCATTATAATGAGTGTAAATTTGAGATTATATAAATAAATCGATAAATTCAAATAATTAGGAGATTAATGATTAATTAGCTGAATATAAGAAAATAACCCAAAATTATTGATTAGCTAGACAACAATATAATGCTTGACCAAGAATGACAATAATTGAAGAAAGTGTTAGATGCAACTAACACATCCTAGAGAATTGAGATTAGAGAGAGCCATCATCCCTTCATTTGGATCATTATTATTACATTTATTAGTTTTAATTATTATCTTAACAAAGGTCCCCCTAGCCCTAGGGATCAAGATCAAATGTTTTCATAAGCATTTATACATAAAATGTTGTTAATGGGCTAAGACTTTAGTGAAGAAACAACAACAAAAACAAGTGCAAAGAAATCAACCAAAAACAAAGCACCACAACAATGAACACAAACACAAGAATATATGAGGTATCTAATGATACCTCCCCCTCAAATCAAGTATTTTATCATTAACATAAACAATATTACATCAATGACTCACCTCACAAGCTTTAGAACACTCTTCCAAAGCAAAGATGGAAGCTTTACTTCAATCTCTTACACAAAGCCCTAATATAATGGAGAGAACTCTCTTGGTGATAAACCCTAGTAATCTCTATGTATTTAGCTCTCACATAAACCCTAGACAACTCCTAAGACTCCTATATATAGTCATAAGACATATAATAAGACCTAAAGACAAGTGGCTAAAACCCCACTAAACCGTAGCTTCAAAACAGAATACCCGAAAAGAGCAGTCTGCACCTTCGCTCGACCCGAGCGTGTATTGCTCGACCCGATCGAGCAGACCCACTGAAGTCATTGCCTTGCTGATGCCTTAAGGCTCCACCCGAGCCAGCTGAGCTCGACCACTCGAGCAACCTTTAAGGCTTCCCCTTCTTGAAGTCTTCTCCTTATTGCACCACTCCAAATCATCATCATTCGTCACTTGATCAAGTGACCCGAAACGTAAGTGTCCATACCCCATTACACCCTTATCTTCACTCTCGAAAATGCAAGATAGTGCGTGCTTGATCAAGTGATCGAACCCATCATTAAGATCACGAAAATTCGGTCTTGAGTCAACATAAAATGTGGTAAATTGCATACAACATTTGACCACTCTATTTTTAATTTTTTAAAACAATGACAACCTTTTGGCTAGGCTATGGGGTTCATATGGGAATGATCATGGGGCGAGTTTGGAGCGAGTCCAACCAGATTCAGACCCGGACCCTTTTAATTTTTAGAGATTTGGACCCGGATCCGGACCCTAAGGGTCCAAAATTTTAAGACCCAAATGTAGACTCTCGGTCTAATGGGTCTAGGGTTAATGGCCGGGTCCAAAAAAAGTCTATTTGATTTGCCAAATTTGAACCTTTTGTAAGTCATTATACTTTTATTCATATATTTGTAAGAGACTTATTATCGTATTTTCAAATATTTAATGCTAATTTAACATCTAAAGTCGCATAGCGTCATCCATATCGCTTAAATTCTATTACAACACTAGTTCGAGTCCATAAAGTAAGTGTAATTGGGTTAGCACCTAGCACTTAGCAAGTAGCATATATTATATATATATATATATATATATATATATATATATATATATATATATATTATATATATATATATATATAATATATACTATATATATATATATATATATATATATATATATATATATATATATATATATATTATATATATATATATATATATAAAATATGGAACGGAGGAAGTATATAATAGGGAAATTCCATGGGGTAACCCTGAGGTTTTGGGTTTTCCACGTGGTAGAACTTTTAAAAAATCCACATGGTAACCCTGAGGTTTACCAAATTGTTCCACCGTGACCTTTTTGCACATAAAAACGTTAGCAAACGTTAATTTCGAAGCTTTAAGGCTGATGTACGCCTATTTATGTGATTCAACATTTCAAATGTCTTCGCTTTCAACATTTTCCCCTAAAACATAAACCCTAACTTTACCATCTTTAATCCAAGTCATATTTTTTTCCCCAAAATCCAAAGATGGTAGATTTAAGGTTTATGTTTTGGGGGGAAAAGGTTGAAACATATAGCATTTAAAATGGTGAGTCGCATAAATAAGCGTACAATAGCCTTTGAAATTAACGTTTACTAATATTTTTACGTGTAACATGGTCACGATGGAACAATATGGTAAACCTCAGGGTTACCACGTGGATTTTTTAAAAGTTTTGGTTACCACGTGGAAAATCCAAAACCTCACGGTTACCACGTGGAATATCCCTATATAATATGATTATTATATGAAAAGAAAATAAGTGTTGGGGGCAATAGTCATATGCAGAAGACAAATAAAAATAGACAATTTAATATTTATAAGGGTCTGGGTAAGGAGTTAAGGGCGGGTCCAGGGTCCAGATTTTGGACCCGGACCCGGACCCGGACCCTCCAATTACTTTTTAGATCCAGATCCAACCCGGATCCAATGAGTCTCAAAAGATAAGACCTAGACCCCTTCAAAAGGGGCAGGTTTGGAGTGGGTCCAACAGGGTCCTAGACCCATGACCGTCCCTACTTTATAGTCTATACTCTAGCATTTTCAGTTTATTTGTTACACTTTGATTCAAAAGTCCTCACTAATCAACAAACTAAAATGAAGGGATATATTCTTTATTGCCTTTTCCGATATACATACATTTTAACTTATACTAGTATAAAAACTCGTGCAATGCACGAATTTATGAACATAAAAATATAATTTCTAAGAATAATGCAAGTCTATATTATAGTGATTAAATTTATCGAGTATATGACTTCTTTAAAGTAAAAATTAAATACTTATTTTTAAAAAAATTATTTATCGAATACATCACTTTTTCATTCAATCAAATATATCACATTCTTGGTTAGACATATAAAATTACTATAATAAATTATATGATAATAGGTGCATAGATTTAAATATATTTATTTCATTTCATAATAGAATTGCTAGAAATATATAGTATTATTATGTTGAATACCTTTACATATGATTTATACGTATTAACCTTTGATTGATTTATTTCATGCCCAATATTTTATGCCTATACCTTAACTAATTATTTTTCGTAAGTTTGTTGTAAAAGAGAAAAATAAGATGATTAAAACTATTCACCAAATACATAGGTTAAAAAACTCAACTATAATTATAATAGAAAGATTATATAATGTCTATAAGTTATCTACAAATAACTTAAAAATATAATGTCTATGCGTCGACCAATGACCACCAAACTAAATTTTCATCAATAAAGAATCTCCAAATTAAAAATTTAAATTTGGTATGATATAAAAATTGTCATAAATTTTTTAAGTCCCCCTAGTCCACTAGGTATGGTATGTTTATATCTACGAAGTTGTATTTGGCCGGACAGAATATTCTTAGCATATAATCTCATTATTATTATTATTATTATTATTATTATTATTATTATTATTATTATTATTATTATTATTTTATTTGGAGTTATATAATCTCATTACTTTGGTAAACTATTAACTTTATTTGCATTGTTTAAAAATGATCCTTGTCAATTGTTGGCAATGTACTCAGAAAACAGGAAGACAATTAATTACTCTCTCCGTTTTCTCTAATGTTATTTCCGTTTGGAATATCTCATTTCAAGGAGAGATAAATTTATTATGTAGTGTTTGGGAACAAGTATTTCATTTCAAATTATGAAATTATAAATGAAGAATTTGAGAATGACAAGGTTTGAGTAGTCCTTCTCAAATTCTCAACCTTAACTACTATAAAAACAATGGTGGATTTTGATCCAAATCTAAATTTGATAAATTTTGATTTGCTAAACAATAAATTCCAAATTATGGCATTAAGGTTTTTGAGATATATTTAGAAGATAAAATATATCAATATGAAATCTCATTAGATTTGTGATAATGTATACTATTTTATCATGTATTTCTTATAATTTTTATTATGCATATTTAGAGATACTAAAAACAAAGAGAATATATAAGAATGACGAAAAAATTATGCTTCCTCTGGTTCATAGAAGTATTTCTTTGTTATGCTTTGATCAAATTAATAAAACTTAAGCTAATGGTTAAGGCCCAAAATATATTATATACTCTAACAAATGGCGAATATGTTTATGTAAGTACTTTTCTAATAGTTTTCTTTCTTTTGGTGTCCTTGTGCTTCAAGCCTTCAACTTCATGATTGATGACAAATGATCATTGATCAGTTCACAATGAATGAAGAAAAGAAAGGCTTGTCTTATCATTATTGACCATTGTACCCTCTAATGGCTCATATGTTTACGCAAGATTCGATTTTGCGTTTGCTTTTCTATTCAAATCGCGTTTAATGTCATTTAAATCGAGTTCAGTTAAAAATGAGCTTGGTTGGTAATTGTTGTAGGGTTGTGATAAAAAAGTGTTGTAGCCAGATTTATAATAGGTGGTTGAGTAATACAAAAAAAAAAATAAACTCAAAAACTAAGTAGTATTACATGTTCTTGATATACACTATCAATAACAATTAACAAATAAAAAATGCTAAAAATATACAATATAACAATTAGAAAAGTAATCCACATGCAATCCTAAATTGAAGAGTTATTAAATATAAGATTCATCGAACACTCCACCTATAACTTATATCTTAAATCATTAAATATATTCCTTTTATTGCTTGAATTAGCAAGTATGAGCAACATATTTTATGTTCGTATTATGTTTTAACTTTACAATATTTAATTATTTTTTTAAACTTATTCACACATTTTCTTTATATATGCCCACTTAGAGGCGTTCATTTGGGTCATCGAATTGATTTCGAATACAAGATTAGGTACAATTCTGATCATCGCATATGTTTTAAATAGCTCTAGCCTACCGTTTCGTAATCTTTGTGTCATTTTCTCTAGTTACAAATTCATATGAACAAAGGGACTATAACCTAATAACCTAAATGTTATTGAATGTCAAAAGCATGATAAGAGCTCAAATAAAGCAATCTATGCATACATGTCTAAATAAGCACACAAAATTTGTTTGTTCACTCACTATCATTTATCAACCATTTATTTTCTCATCAATATAATGTGGATCACACTAATGTAGGACCCTAACAATGTGGCCAAGTGTTATTTTGCTACAATTTCTAGTATTGTTTGCATCTAATTAATTATGGAACATGATGATTTTTGTGGACCCTAAAATTAATCAAAATTAGTCAAATCAAATCATGTTTAATATTTGGGCCATTAAATATAATTTTTCAAATATTCATTATGATACACAAATCAAATGGTCAATTGTCCTACTTCCTATGTGTATAAGATTAATATAGAAAGTTTGAGACCATTAATTGTCAAAGTGAACTCAAAGGGGTAAGACATTACAAGATCTTGATGAGAAAAAAATTTGTTGATCAAAGACAATAAACTACCCATTATATAAAATATTTTTATAATTTATGGGTTGAATTTTATTATTTATTGATATTTATTAGCAGTGGATTATTTATCTAGTGGGTAAATAATGAAGCAATGTGGATTCTTGATGTTTGTACTCACTTTCTCTCCTTGATAATGACTATAATTGAAAACCAAAGGCAGAGCAGAGATTTTGGAGTTCTACGACTTTTTTAAATGAGGCCCTTAATTATATCTAAAGATAAAAACTTTTATATTTTCAAGAAAAATAATTAAAGACAAAATATATTATAATATTAAATTCTAAAATTACTTCAAATATAAACAAGTTATCAAACAAATCATTTTAAAAGTGTTGCTCAAAATCGAACCTAAATAGCACTATTTTATATTTGAGGCCCTTTTTTTCTAAAGACCCTCAGCTACCCGAAATAGCCTCATATCAACCCTGCGAAAACCTATAATTGCACCAAATTTTAGAATATTGTGAGGATGATTAAATTGTGTAAATAAGATTTAAAGTGAATAAGTGATAGAAGTAGATATATGGATAAAAAAGTGAAAAAATGGCAAAAATATTATTCAAAATAAAAATTTTGCAAAATAATTTTATTGACAAACTCATGAAAACAAAGACAATTAAAAAATATACTTGTATTATTTAGTTGTGTTTTGAGTGTATTGTTTAATTGTTTTCATGTATCACATTCACAACTTCACAAGGCCAGTGGCCTAGTTGTTGTATTAATGGTAGGTGCCAATATCAGTTTTCTAACAAATCATGAAACATCAAGAAGCTACTGTCAGTCTTGCATTAATGATCATTGTTTTATATACCATGTTACTTCCTCCGTTCCATAATACATGCTACTGATAGCGACATTTTCTTACATAATATGACACACTCAGTAGCAAGTATTATGGAACGAAAGAATTACGTTATTGAGAACTTCTCTTGCATATCACCATGTTGCATCATTTTCATTTTATATCTCCTATTTATATTATGGGTGGATTAATAATTTAAACATAAAATACAAACAATGAATTTTTAAGATACAAACATTAAATACTTTTTCAAGTGATAATTAATTAACCCAAAAATACTAATTTTATCAAATAAATAAAATACTAATACTAATATGCTCAATTATAACCTATTAACTAGAAACTACAATAAATCTAAAATATCATTTTAGTTACTTAAACACAATGACTATCGATAAAAAATATATATTAAATTATATCCATCAATCAATAACCCAAAAATTAAAAACTAGTCATTAACAAGGTCACGATTAGGAATGACCAATAATTATGAAAAATCATTGCTAATCATATTATACTATCACCTCTTTATCTATGTAAAAAAATATTATAGCCCTTTTTTAAAAAAATAAATAAAAATTAAATACATCAAAAAATTAAGCCCCTTAAATTAATGAGGCCCTAAGCCGTCGCTCATGGTGCTCTGGTTATAGAGTCGGCCATGCTACAACCTAAAAAGTATCGATTTGGAGATTGTAGGGGAATTTGCCGGCTACCCCAAAATTAACTTTACAGAGTCGGCCATGCTACAACCTAAAGAGTATTTAATTTATTAATGTATAATGAAAATGAGTTGTTTCCTATCAACTCATCCACACAAGGAACATCATCAATTCATCAATTTGTTTAAGAAAATTGATTCATAGGTCAATGGAGAGCGTTATAAAGGGAAAAGAGTAATGAAGGAGGATAAATCATAAGGTTCTACTAGGTCTTTCTTTTAGTATAAAAAATGGACAATCATTGAGGTATAAACAATAAGCACATACGACCAAGTGAATGAAATAATGATTGTTTAGGCCAATAATGGAGAAAGACACGTATACTTGTGTGATTATACTATATTAATTCAATTTAATGGAATACGAGCTAAGTTACATTTACCCACCAGATAAACGCTACTCATTATTAATAGATATTAAAAAATAGTGAGATTCAACTCACCAATAACAAATAGAATTGCATTTGTGAGAGACCGTCTCTCGGTGAAATGACCTCAAAATAAAAAGCTCAAATGATGATAATCTGTATTAATTGGGCTATTTAACACATGTAATACGAAGCGTGTTTTATTGTGAGACCGTCTCATACAAAAAATTATGTAATGAGTATATTTTAGGAAAAATTACTTAAAATAATCCAACATTTTCATGATTTTCGTACAATAATTCCACCTATTGATTATCCATGAATAATCCAAACTATAGGGGGTATTTGCTTAGAGTAGAACCGAGTAACTAACCCGATGACCTGTTATAGTAGGTAGTTCAACCAAAAAAGTAAACTAAAAAATAATGTAAAATTAGTGAAAAAAATTTAGAAATTTATATATAAAAAAATTCTGTATAATAAAAAAAATCAGAATTTTTTTAACAATTTTTTTAATTTTTTGGATATTTTATTTTAATTTATTTTTTTATAAAATAAAAAATAAAACTTGTTATAGTAAGTAATTAATCCAATTACCGGGTTTACTCAAGGAATAAAGCATCCCTAAAATTAGGATTATTCATGGTTAATCAACAAATAAGATTATTGTAGGAAAATCGTGAAAAAGTTGGATTAATTTAGATAACTTTTGCTACATTTTATTTGTCTATTAATACAATATTTATAAAGTAATAAACTGCCCCTTTCAATAAAAGAAAATAATAAGCTGGGCTAATCAAGAGGCCTGCTATTAAATTCCTTTCTTGTGATTTGGCATATACTTCACATTTGGTTGACCTAATTAAGCTTAATTTAATACAAATGCTTCACATCATTATTCATTAATCCCATTTCATTATCTGCTAAGATTTAATTTGGCATTAATTAGATAGTCTTTCACTTTTATTAATTGTCAAAGCAGCATGTTATTTAGTTGTGCACAATGGAATGTTCCAGAATTGGCGCTGTTGGCCGGCTAACTCCAACAATTTTTTTTTTTTTTGGAAATAACTCCAACAATTTTTAATTAAGTGTGAACGCTAAATATAAATACCATAATCATTGAGATAAAATATATTTAATTATTTTTGGTGATTATAGCATTTTATTAGAAACCGATTTTAATCTGTATACTAATTAGATTAGTTTATTATTAATTATAATCAGATTCCATACTATTTTTTAAGCGTCATAGAATGTGTAGGAGTTGTGTGCGATGATTTCAAGTCTATAGTTATGATTCGTAATTAATATAAAGTCCACCAATAAATTAAATTAATAGATCATAGATGGAACAAACACATTTTATTAAACAATTAAGTAAAAAAACATTTTGAAAAATTATGACTTACTAATGAAATTATTTAATTAATTCAAATGAACTAGTTCTTCCAATAATAAAATTTAAAAATTTAAAAATCCCACATTTAGTGTTGGTCATCACAATCTTGGTCATGTAAAGAGACTTCAACTTCTCTCATATCACTTTGATAGTGGACTCCTTGACTAGTTCTCTTAGCACCTTATTTACACAACAAAGTTGTATTGCTAATAGAGCCTTTGAGTCTATCTCATCTCATCTAGCATTAGTGGCGTTCCATCCGGCATATTCTCTACACCATCAATCAATTGCTTTGTGAATCACACTTTGTATCAATATTTCCTTTATTTTGACTTGTCATAGGCAAAAGTTCACACTCCTATAAAACTTCTTAATATTTAGCTTCATTGAAGACATGTTCAACAAGATCAAACTTTCAAATACCACCTAAAACACTCAAGCTCTGATACCAATCGAAATGAATGAAGATTAGGGCCTATAGGTTGTAACTTTATCCCTTAAATACCTAAAAACAAAGGTATGAGACTCTTGTTATAACAACCTTTATATACGAATTACAAACTAGGAATGAAAAGCAACAGAAAATAGATGCAATAATAAACAAGACACAAATTTACGAGGTTTACCAAACTTGAGCTATGTCCTTGGTGGTATCAAGCTTTGATTATAAGTAGCGAAAGCAATGGAGTTGTTTAAGAACTCTTAAAATGGATCAAAGTATTACACTAGAAGTAGGGAGAAAGAAGGAGGTAGGCTATGTGTTTAGGTTTTAGTGTTAGAATCATCTTAGATTAATGTGTGATCAATCTTATTTATACTATGACCTTATTTCTGATTAATTTTTGTGAACATACGACACCTTATAGGAGAGTTTAATTTTTGTGAAATTGTGGTTGTTTTTTCTGATTAATTAAGTTGTTCATTTTTTAACTAAGACTATTACATTTACATATTTTTTTTAATTAATATAAGATCCTTCATATTGTACATGACTTAATCCAAATTTTATAATATTTTAAAAAAATCAATATTTGTGTATTTACTCCATTAACCCTATTGCAAACCAAGTCACTAATCATCTAATTGACATCTAACCACCACTATTGGCTATATAGGAAGTTGTCATACATCATATACCATTTTAATTGGTATGATAATTGACAGATACTCGTCTGTTCCATTTAATTTATCTATTAATTTCTTTTAATCTGTTATGATAAATATATCTTATCTTTTATTATTAAAAATGATTTTCAACTTTTACCCTTAATAATTTGTCTATTTATTCTAACTAATTTTTTATTTTAATTTAATATATTTAATTTTTTAATCTCCGTGCTAAAACCAAATAATAGCAAATAAGATAAAATGTTTGGAGCAAAGTGCCATATTTATATAGTATAGTACTTTTAATAAGTCCAAGATAGTGCATGAGAAAATTTAAAAATTTGTGATAACGAAATAACTTCCCATGTGAGTTAATCATGATTTACACACTACATATAAAAGCATTTTCTCAAAGGTAACATCCCAATGTTTTAAAGGACACAATTCAACATTTATTGATTGGTACATGAAATAGATAAAGACAATTTTTGTGTTAGATAAACAATCAATTAATTTCCATCCAATTTATATTTTAGGTTTTTAAGGTTTTCTCCCTTAAATTTAATTTGAATTATTTTTTTTGGTAATAATCACGTTATTTTATTTTAATCTCATTCACAAATGAATTCTCTCTTCTAATTTCATTCATTTATTTATTTTGATATGTTCATGCATTCTTTTTTTTTTACTTCACTTATTATTGTACTAAAACTTAAACCACATAAAGTTTTTTTCAATGTTACGTCGCCATAATAGTTGCCAAAAGCGCTTGTGGATCAATGGAATAAGCATCGGTATGTGGAGCAGAAGATTTGGAGTTTGACCCTTTTGGGCGCAGGTATTAGTTGGGGGTTTCTTAACTGCGCGCATCTCTCTTTACACCCTTCTTGGGGGAATGAATGATTTCTCCACATATTTTAGGATAGAAAAATCCTATCCAGACCTTAGTCTTGTGCGGGATACTGAAAGTGTCCTTTACCTTTAGATCGCGACATTAACTCCAAGTTATTGTTTCATGTTTTATCAACATAAGTTAATCCGAATATGTGTAACTAATTCAGTTTTTCTTTTACTTTTAAAGTTTTTTATTAATTTATCTTTACGTATAAAAGTAGGATTTAAAACTATATATTAAATTAAATATTAAAAAATCCATCTAAGTTAAAATATTGAAAACATCATGCTTTAGCATAATTCATGGGTTTAACACTAGGTTTTCTTGTTCACCATGCAAGTAAAACTAATACTATACTATATTAACTAAAACACATTAATTAAAAAGGTGTAAATCAAATGAAATCGAAGGAGTAATTCTTTTCTTATATATTGAATGTTTATTGCTGTTAAAAGGATTAATATTTGCTAT